>JAMRYB010000021.1:0-566848 GCA_024447235.1 Panagrellus sp. LJ2285
CACCACTTTTTTCGCTCTAATCGCTGTTTTTTCAGCTCACTGACCGTCAGAATCTGGCGATTCAGCAGGCCAATTCTGTCAAATTCATTTATTCTGCACTAAACACGATGCGGCCAGTCATTCTAGACATAACCTAAGGAATCTGACGACATCAGAATTCCGGCTTCAGAATCCAGAATCCGAAGTTCCGAAATCCCATCATTTTTGACCGTGACGATGCTTAGTGTGATCCCCGGGCACCATTTATCACAAATCCGGCCTTGGAATCGCGAGATTCAGGAAGTTTGTGAGCTGAAAAACAGTGATTAGAGCGAAAAAGTGGTGTTTTCCCGCAGTTTTTTCCTCTAATCGCTGTTTTTCAGCTCACTGACCGTCAAAATCTGGCGATTCAGCAGGCCAATTCTGTCAAATTCAGTTCAAGTAGACTAAACACGATGCGGCCAGTCATTCTAGACCTTAACCCAA
Source organism: Panagrellus sp. LJ2285 (assembly GCA_024447235.1). Classification (NCBI taxonomy): domain Eukaryota; kingdom Metazoa; phylum Nematoda; class Chromadorea; order Rhabditida; family Panagrolaimidae; genus Panagrellus; species Panagrellus sp. LJ2285. The sequence goes on from JAMRYB010000021.1 coordinate 466, forward strand.
GGAATCTGACGACATCAGAATTCCGGCTTCAGAATCCAGAATCCGAAGTTCCGAAATCCCATCATTTTTGACCGTGACGATGCTTAGTGTGATCCCTGGGCACCATTTATCACAAATCCGGCCTTGGAATCGCGAGATTCAGGAAGTTTGTGAGCTGAAAAACAGTGATTAGAGCGAAAAAGTGGTGTTTTCCCGCAGTTTTTTCCTCTAATCGCTGTTTTTCAGCTCACTGACCGTCAGAATCTGGCGATTCAGCAGGCCAATTCTGTCAAATTCATTTATTCTGCACTAAACATGATGCGGCCAGTCATTCTAGACATTAACCTAAGGATTCTGACGACATCAGAATTCCGGCTTCAGAATCCAGAAACCAAAGTTCCGAAATCTCGTCATTTTTGATCGTGACGATGCTCAGTGTGATCCCTGGGCACCATTTATCACTAATCTGGCCTTGGAATCGCGAGATTCAGGAAGTTTGTGAGCTGAAAAACAGTGATTAGAGCGAAAAAGTGGTGTTTTCCCGCAGTTTTTTCCTCTAATCGCTGTTTTTCAGCTCACTGACCGTCAGAATCTGGCGATTCAGCTGGCCAATTCTGTCAAATTCAGTTCATGTAGACTAAACACGATGCGGCCAGTCATTCTAGACATTAACCTAAGGAATCTGACGACATCAGAATTCCGGCTTCAGAATCCAGAATCCGAAGTTCCGAAATCCCATCATTTTTGACCGTGACGATGCTTAGTGTGATCCCCGGGCACCATTTATCACAAATCCGGCCTTGGAATCGCGAGATTCAGGAAGTTTGTGAGCTGAAAAACAGTGATTAGAGCGAAAAAGTGGTGTTTTCCCGCAGTTTTTTCCTCTAATCGCTGTTTTTCAGCTCACTGACCGTCAGAATCTGGCGATTCAGCTGGCCAATTCTGTCAAATTCAGTTCATGTAGACTAAACACGATGCGGCCAGTCATTCTAGACCTTAACCCAAGGAATCTGACGACATCAGAATTCCGGCTTCAGAATCCAGAATCCGAAGTTCCGAAATCCCATCATTTTTGACCGTGACGATGCTTAGTGTGATCCCTGGGCACCATTTATCACAAATCCGGCCTTGGAATCGCGAGATTCAGGAAGTTTGTGAGCTGAAAAACAGTGATTAGAGCGAAAAAGTGGTGTTTTCCCGCAGTTTTTTCCTCTAATCGCTGTTTTTCAGCTCACTGACCGTCAGAATCTGGCGATTTAGCAGGCAGATTCTATCAAATTCATCTATTCTGGACTAAACACGATGCGGCCAGTCATTCTAGACCTTAACCTAAGGAATCTGACGACATCAGAATTCCGGCTTCAGAATCCAGAATCCGAAGTTCCGAAATCCCATCATTTTTGACCGTGACGATGCTCAGTGTGATCCCTGGCCACCATTTATCACAAATCCGGCCTTGGAATCGCGAGATTCAGGAAGTTTGTGAGCTGAAAAACAGTGATTAGAGCGAAAAAGTGGTGTTTTCCCGCAGTTTTTTCCTCTAATCGCTGTTTTTCAGCTCACTGACCGTCAGAATCTGGCGATTCAGCAGGCCAATTCTGTCAAATTCAGTTCATGTAGACTAAACACGATGCGGCCAGTCATTCTAGACCTTAACCCAAGGAATCTGACGACATCAGAATTCCGGCTTCAGAATCCAGAATCCGAAGTTTCGAAATCCCATCATTTTTGACCGTGACGATGCTCAGTGTGATCCCTGGGCACCATTTATCACAAATCCAGCCTTGGAATCGCGAGATTCAGGAAGTTTGTGAGCTGAAAAACAGTGATTAGAGCGAAAAAGTGGTGTTTTCCCCGCAGTTTTTTCCTCTAATCGCTGTTTTTCAGCTCACTGACCGTCAGAATCTGGCGATTCAGCAGGCAGATTCTATCAAATTCAATTCATGTAGACTAAACACGATGCGGCCAGTCATTCTAGACCTTAAGCCAAGGAATCTGACGACATCAGAATTCCGGCTTCAGAATCCAGAATCCGAAGTTCCGAAATCCCATCATTTTTGACCGTGACGATGCTTAGTGTGATCCATGGGCACCATTTATCACAAATCCGGCCTTGGAATCGCGAGATTCAGGAAGTTTGTGAGCTGAAAAACAGTGATTAGAGCGAAAAAGTGGTGTTTTCCCGCAGTTTTTTCCTCTAATCGCTGTTTTTCAGCTCACTGACCGTCAGAATCTGGCGATTCAGCAGGCAGATTCTATCAAATTCATCTATTCTGGACTAAACACGATGCGGCCAGTCATTCTAGACCTTAACCCAAGGAATCTGACGACATCAGAATTCCGGCTTCAGAATCCAGAATCCGAAGTTCCGAAATCCCATCATTTTTGACCGTGACGATGCTCAGTGTGATCCCTGGGCACCATTTATCACAAATCCGGCCTTGGAATCGCGAGATTCAGGAAGTTTGTGAGCTGAAAAACAGTGATTAGAGCGAAAAAGTGGTGTTTTCCCGAAGTTTTTTCCGCTAATCGCTGTTTTTCAGCTCACTGACCGTCAGAATCTGGCGATTCAGCAGGCCAATTCTGTCAAATTCAGTTCATGTAGACTAAACACGATACGGCCAGTCATTCTAGACCTTAACCCAAGGAATCTGACGACATCAGAATTCCGGCTTCAGAATCCAGAATCCGAAGTTCCGAAATCCCATCATTTTTGACCGTGACGATGCTCAGTGTGATCCCTGGGCACCATTTATCACAAATCCGGCCTTGGAATCGCGAGATTCAGGAAGTTTGTGAGCTGAAAAACAGTGATTAGAGCGAAAAAGTGGTGTTTTCCCCGCAGTTTTTTCCTCTAATTGCTGTTTCACTGACCGTCAGAATCTGGCGATTCAGCAGGCCAATTCTGTCAAATTCATTTATTCTGCACTAAACATGATGCGGCCAGTCATTCTAGCCCTTAACCCAAGGAATCTGACGACATCAGAATTCCGGCTTCAGAATCCAGAAACCAAAGTTCCGAAATCCCATCATTTTTGACCGTGACGATGCTCAGTGTGATCCCTGGGCACCATTTATCACAAATCCGGCCTTGGAATCGCGAGATTCAGGAAGTTTGTGAGCTGAAAAACAGTGATTAGAGCGAAAAAGTGGTGTTTTCCCGCAGTTTTTTCCTCTAATCGCTGTTTTTCAGCTCACTGACCGTCAGAATCTGGCGATTCAGCAGGCAGTTTCTATCAAATTCATTTATTCTAGACTAAACACGATGCGGCCAGTCATTCTAGACCTTAACCCAAGGAATCTGACGACATCAGAATTCCGGCTTCAGAATCCAGAATCCGAAGTTCCGAAATCCCATCATTTTTGACCGTGACGATGCTCAGTGTGATCCCTGGGCACCATTTATCACAAATCCGGCCTTGGAATCGCGAGATTCAGGAAGTTTGTGAGCTGAAAAACAGTGATTAGAGCGAAAAAGTGGTGTTTTCCCGCAGTTTTTTCCTCTAATCGCTGTTTTTCAGCTCACTGACCGTCAGAATCTGGCGATTCAGCAGGCAGATTCTATCAAATTCAGTTCATGTAGACTAAACACGATGCGGCCAGTCATTCTAGACCTTAAGCCAAGGAATCTGACGACATCAGAATTCCGGCTTCAGAATCCAGAATCCGAAGTTCCGAAATCCCATCATTTTTGACCGTGACGATGCTCAGTGTGATCCCTGGGCACCATTTATCACAAATCCGGCCTTGGAATCGCGAGATTCAGGAAGTTTGTGAGCTGAAAAACAGTGATTAGAGCGAAAAAGTGGTGTCTTCCCGCAGTTTTTTCCTCTAATCGCTGTTTTTCAGCTCACTGACCGTCAGAATCTGGCGATTCAGCAGGCAGATTCTATCAAATTCATCTATTCTGGACTAAACACGATGCGGCCAGTCATTCTAGACCTTAACCTAAGGAATCTGACGACATCAGAATTCCGGCTTCAGAATCCAGAATCCGAAGTTCCGAAATCCCATCATTTTTGACCGTGACGATGCTTAGTGTGATCCATGGGCACCATTAATCACAAATCCGGCCTTGGAATCGCGAGATTCAGGAAGTTTGTGAGCTGAAAAACAGTGATTAGAGCGAAAAGTGGTGTTTTCCCGCAGTTTTTTCCTCTAATCGCTGTTTTTCAGCTCACTGACCGTCAGAATCTGGCGATTCAGCAGGCCAATTCTGTCAAATTCAGTTCATGTAGACTAAACACGATGCGGCCAGTCATTCTAGACCTTAACCCAAGGAATCTGACGACATCAGAATTCCGGCTTCAGAATCCAGAATCCGAAGTTCCGAAATCCCATCATTTTTGACCGTGACGATGCTCAGTGTGATCCCTGGGCACCATTTATCACAAATCCGGCCTTGGAATCGCGAGATTCAGGAAGTTTGTGAGCTGAAAAACAGTGATTAGAGCGAAAAAGTGGTGTTTTCCCGAAGTTTTTCCGCTAATCGCTGTTTTTCAGCTCACTGACCGTCAGAATCTGGCGATTCAGCAGGCCAATTCTGTCAAATTCAGTTCATGTAGACTAAACACGATGCGGCCAGTCATTCTAGACCTTAACCCAAGGAATCTGACGACATCAGAATTCCGGCTTCAGAATCCAGAATCCGAAGTTCCGAAATCCCATCATTTTTGACCGTGACGATGCTCAGTGTGATCCCTGGGCACCATTTATCACAAATCCGGCCTTGGAATCGCGAGATTCAGGAAGTTTGTGAGCTGAAAAAACAGTGATTAGAGCGAAAAAGTGGTGTTTTCCCCGCAGTTTTTTCCTCTAATTGCTGTTTTTCAGCTCACTGACCGTTAGAATCTGGCGATTCAGCAGGCCAATTCTGTCAAATTCATTTATTCTGCACTAAACATGATGCGGCCAGTCATTCTAGACCTTAACCCAAGGAATCTGACGACATCAGAATTCCGGCTTCAGAATCCAGAAACCAAAGTTCCGAAATCCCATCATTTTTGACCGTGACGATGCTCAGTGTGATCCCTGGGCACCATTTATCACAAATCCGGCCTTGGAATCGCGAGATTCAGGAAGTTTGTGAGCTGAAAAACAGTGATTAGAGCGAAAAAGTGGTGTTTTCCCGCAGTTTTTTCCTCTAATCGCTGTTTTTCAGCTCACTGACCGTCAGAATCTGGCGATTCAGCAGGCAGATTCTATCAAATTCAGTTCATGTAGACTAAACACGATGCGGCCAGTCATTCTAGACCTTAAGCCAAGGAATCTGACGACATCAGAATTCCGGCTTCAGAATCCAGAATCCGAAGTTCCGAAATCCCATCATTTTTGACCGTGACGATGCTCAGTGTGATCCCTGGGCACCATTTATCACAAATCCGGCCTTGGAATCGCGAGATTCAGGAAGTTTGTGAGCTGAAAAACAGTGATTAGAGCGAAAAAGTGGTGTTTTCCCGCAGTTTTTTCCTCTAATCGCTGTTTTTCAGCTCACTGACCGTCAGAATCTGGCGATTCAGCAGGCCAATTCTATCAAATTCAGTTCATGTAGACTAAACACGATGCGGCCAGTCATTCTAGACCTTAACCTAAGGAATGTGACGACATCAGAATTCCGGCTTCAGAATCCAGAATCCGAAGTTCCGAAATCCCATCATTTTTGACCGTGACGATGCTTAGTGTGATCCATGGGCACCATTTATCACAAATCCGGCCTTGGAATCGCGAGATTCAGGAAGTTTGTGAGCTGAAAAACAGTGATTAGAGCGAAAAAGTGGTGTTTTCCCGCAGTTTTTTCCTCTAATCGCTGTTTTTCAGCTCACTGACCGTCAGAATCTGGCGATTCAGCAGGCAGATTCTATCAAATTCATCTATTCTGGACTAAACACGATGCGGCCAGTCATTCTAGACCTTAACCTAAGGAATCTGACGACATCAGAATTCCGGCTTCAGAATCCAGAATCCGAAGTTCCGAAATCCCATCATTTTTGACCGTGACGATGCTCAGTGTGATCCCTGGGCACCATCTATCACAAATCCGGCCTTGGAATCGCGAGATTCAGGAAGTTTGTGAGCTGAAAAACAGTGATTAGAGCAAAAAAGTGGTGTTTTCCCGCAGTTTTTTCCTCTAATCGCTGTTTTTCAGCTCACTGACCGTCAGAATCTGGCGATTCAGCAGGCAGTTTCTATCAAATTCATTTATTCTAGACTAAACACGATGCGGCCAGTCATTCTAGACCTTAACCTAAGGAATCTGACGACATCAGAATTCCGGCTTCAGAATCCAGAATCCGAAGTTCCGAAATCCCATCATTTTTGACCGTGACGATGCTTAGTGTGATCCATGGGCACCATTAATCACAAATCCGGCCTTGGAATCGCGAGATTCAGGAAGTTTGTGAGCTGAAAAACAGTGATTAGAGCGAAAAGTGGTGTTTTCCCGCAGTTTTTTCCTCTAATCGCTGTTTTTCAGCTCACTGACCGTCAGAATCTGGCGATTCAGCAGGCCAATTCTGTCAAATTCAGTTCATGTAGACTAAACACGATGCGGCCAGTCATTCTAGACCTTAACCCAAGGAATCTGACGACATCAGAATTCCGGCTTCAGAATCCAGAATCCGAAGTTCCGAAATCCCATCATTTTTGACCGTGACGATGCTCAGTGTGATCCCTGGGCACCATTTATCACAAATCCGGCCTTGGAATCGCGAGATTCAGGAAGTTTGTGAGCTGAAAAACAGTGATTAGAGCGAAAAAGTGGTGTTTTCCCGAAGTTTTTCCGCTAATCGCTGTTTTTCAGCTCACTGACCGTCAGAATCTGGCGATTCAGCAGGCCAATTCTGTCAAATTCAGTTCATGTAGACTAAACACGATGCGGCCAGTCATTCTAGACCTTAACCCAAGGAATCTGACGACATCAGAATTCCGGCTTCAGAATCCAGAATCCGAAGTTCCGAAATCCCATCATTTTTGACCGTGACGATGCTCAGTGTGATCCCTGGGCACCATTTATCACAAATCCGGCCTTGGAATCGCGAGATTCAGGAAGTTTGTGAGCTGAAAAACAGTGATTAGAGCGAAAAAGTGGTGTTTTCCCGCAGTTTTTTCCTCTAATTGCTGTTTTTCAGCTCACTGACCGTTAGAATCTGGCGATTCAGCAGGCCAATTCTGTCAAATTCATTTATTCTGCACTAAACATGATGCGGCCAGTCATTCTAGACCTTAACCCAAGGAATCTGACGACATCAGAATTCCGGCTTCAGAATCCAGAAACCAAAGTTCCGAAATCCCATCATTTTTGACCGTGACGATGCTCAGTGTGATCCCTGGGCACCATTTATCACAAATCCGGCCTTGGAATCGCGAGATTCAGGAAGTTTGTGAGCTGAAAAACAGTGATTAGAGCGAAAAAGTGGTGTTTTCCCGCAGTTTTTTCCTCTAATCGCTGTTTTTCAGCTCACTGACCGTCAGAATCTGGCGATTCAGCAGGCAGATTCTATCAAATTCAGTTCATGTAGACTAAACACGATGCGGCCAGTCATTCTAGACCTTAAGCCAAGGAATCTGACGACATCAGAATTCCGGCTTCAGAATCCAGAATCCGAAGTTCCGAAATCCCATCATTTTTGACCGTGACGATGCTCAGTGTGATCCCTGGGCACCATTTATCACAAATCCGGCCTTGGAATCGCGAGATTCAGGAAGTTTGTGAGCTGAAAAACAGTGATTAGAGCGAAAAAGTGGTGTTTTCCCGCAGTTTTTTCCTCTAATCGCTGTTTTTCAGCTCACTGACCGTCAGAATCTGGCGATTCAGCAGGCAGATTCTATCAAATTCAGTTCATGTAGACTAAACACGATGCGGCCAGTCATTCTAGACCTTAAGCCAAGGAATCTGACGACATCAGAATTCCGGCTTCAGAATCCAGAATCCGAAGTTCCGAAATCCCATCATTTTTGACCGTGACGATGCTCAGTGTGATCCCTGGGCACCATTTATCACAAATCCGGCCTTGGAATCGCGAGATTCAGGAAGTTTGTGAGCTGAAAAACAGTGATTAGAGCGAAAAAGTGGTGTTTTCCCGCAGTTTTTTCCTCTAATCGCTGTTTTTCAGCTCACTGACCGTCAGAATCTGGCGATTCAGCAGGCAGATTCTATCAAATTCATCTATTCTGGACTAAACACGATGCGGCCAGTCATTCTAGACCTTAACCTAAGGAATCTGACGACATCAGAATTCCGGCTTCAGAATCCAGAATCCGAAGTTCCGAAATCCCATCATTTTTGACCGTGACGATGCTTAGTGTGATCCATGGGCACCATTTATCACAAATCCGGCCTTGGAATCGCGAGATTCAGGAAGTTTGTGAGCTGAAAAACAGTGATTAGAGCGAAAAAGTGGTGTTTTCCCGCAGTTTTTTCCTCTAATCGCTGTTTTTCAGCTCACTGACCGTCAGAATCTGGCGATTCAGCAGGCAGATTCTATCAAATTCATCTATTCTGGACTAAACACGATGCGGCCAGTCATTCTAGACCTTAACCTAAGGAATCTGACGACATCAGAATTCCGGCTTCAGAATCCAGAATCCGAAGTTCCGAAATCCCATCATTTTTGACCGTGACGATGCTCAGTGTGATCCCTGGGCACCATCTATCACAAATCCGGCCTTGGAATCGCGAGATTCAGGAAGTTTGTGAGCTGAAAAACAGTGATTAGAGCAAAAAAGTGGTGTTTTTCCCGCAGTTTTTTCCTCTAATCGCTGTTTTTCAGCTCACTGACCGTCAGAATCTGGCGATTCAGCAGGCAGTTTCTATCAAATTCATTTATTCTAGACTAAACACGATGCGGCCAGTCATTCTAGACCTTAACCCAAGGAATCTGACGACATCAGAATTCCGGCTTCAGAATCCAGAATCCAAAGTTCCGAAATCCCATCATTTTTGACCGTGACGATGCTCAGTGTGATCCCTGGGCACCATCTATCACAAATCCGGCCTTGGAATCGCGAGATTCAGGAAGTTTGTGAGCTGAAAAACAGTGATTAGAGCAAAAAAGTGGTGTTTTCCCGCAGTTTTTTCCTCTAATCGCTGTTTTTCAGCTCACTGACCGTCAGAATCTGGCGATTCAGCAGGCCAATTCTGTCAAATTCAGTTTATGTAGACTAAACACGATGCGGCCAGTCATTCTAGACCTTAACCCAAGGAATCTGACGACATCAGAATTCCGGCTTCAGAATCCAGAATCCGAAGTTCCGAAATCCCATCATTTTTGACCGTGACGATGCTCAGTGTGATCCCTGGGCACCATTTATCACAAATCCGGCCTTGGAATCGCGAGATTCAGGAAGTTTGTGAGCTGAAAAACAGTGATTAGAGCGAAAAAGTGGTGTTTTCCCGCAGTTTTTTCCTCTAATCGCTGTTTTTCAGCTTACTGACCGTCAGAATCTGGCGATTCAGCAGGCAGATTCTATCAAATTCAGTTCATGTAGACTAAACACGATGCGGCCAGTCATTCTAGACCTTAAGCCAAGGAATCTGACGACATCAGAATTCCGGCTTCAGAATCCAGAATCCGAAGTTCCGAAATCCCATCATTTTTGACCGTGACGATGCTTAGTGTGATCCCTGGGCACCATTTATCACAAATCCGGCCTTGGAATCGCGAGATTCAAGGAAGTTTGTGAGCTGAAAAACAGTGATTAGAGCGAAAAAGTGGTGTTTTCCCGCAGTTTTTTCCTCTCATCGCTGTTTTTCAGCTCACTGACCGTCAGAATCTGGCGATTCAGCAGGCCAATTTTGTCAAATTCAGTTCATGTAGACTAAACACGATGCGGCCAGTCATTCTAGACCTTAACCCAAGGAATCTGACGACATCAGAATTCCGGCTTCAGAATCCAGAATCCGAAGTTCCGAAATCCCATCATTTTTGACCGTGACGATGCTCAGTGTGATCCCTGGGCACCATTTATCACAAATCCGGCCTTGGAATCGCGAGATTCAGGAAGTTTGTGAGCTGAAAAACAGTGATTAGAGCGAAAAAGTGGTGTTTTCCCGCAGTTTTTTCCTCTAATCGCTGTTTTTCAGCTCACTGACCGTCAGAATCTGGCGATTCAGCAGGCAGATTCTATCAAATTCAGTTCATGTAGACTAAACACGATGCGGCCAGTCATTCTAGACCTTAAGCCAAGGAATCTGACGACATCAGAATTCCGGCTTCAGAATCCAGAATCCGAAGTTCCGAAATCCCATCATTTTTGACCGTGACGATGCTCAGTGTGATCCCTGGGCACCATTTATCACAAATCCGGCCTTGGAATCGCGAGATTCAGGAAGTTTGTGAGCTGAAAAACAGTGATTAAAGCGAAAAAGTGGTGTTTTCCCGCAGTTTTTTCCTCTCATCGCTGTTTTTCAGCTCACTGACCGTCAGAATCTGGCGATTCAGCAGACAGATTCTATCAAATTCATCTATTCTGGACTAAACACGATGCGGCCAGTCATTCTAGACCTTAACCCAAGGAATCTGACGACATCAGAATTCCGGCTTCAGAATCCAGAATCCGAAGTTCCGAAATCCCATCATTTTTGACCGTGACGATGCTCAGTGTGATCCCTGGCCACCATTTATCACAAATCCGGCCTTGGAATCGCGAGATTCAGGAAGTTTGTGAGCTGAAAAACTGTGATTAGAGCGAAAAAGTGGTGTTTTCCCGCAGTTTTTTCCTCTAATCGCTGTTTTTCAGCTCACTGACCGTCAGAATCTGGCGATTCAGCAGGCCAATTCTGTCAAATTCATTTATTCTGCACTAAACACGATGCGGCCAGTCATTCTAGACCTTAACCTAAGGAATCTGACGACATCAGAATTCCGGCTTCAGAATCCAGAATCCGAAGTTCCGAAATCCCATCATTTTTGACCGTGACGATGCTCAGTGTGATCCCTGGGCACCATTTATCACAAATCCGGCCTTGGAATCGCGAGATTCAGGAAGTTTGTGAGCTGAAAAACAGTGATTAGAGCGAAAAAGTGGTGTTTTCCCGCAGTTTTTTCCTCTAATCGCTGTTTTTCAGCTCACTGACCGTCAGAATCTGGCGATTCAGCAGGCCAATTCTGTCAAATTCTTTTATTCTGGACTAAACACGATGCGGCCAGTCATTCTAGACCTTAACCCAAGGAATCTGACGACATCAGAATTCCGGCTTCAGAATCCAGAATCCGAAGTTCCGAAATCCCATCATTTTTGACCGTGACGATGCTCAGTGTGATCCCTGGCCACCATTTATCACAAATCCGGCCTTGGAATCGCGAGATTCAGGAAGTTTGTGAGCTGAAAAACTGTGATTAGAGCGAAAAAGTGGTGTTTTCCCCGCAGTTTTTTCCTCTAATCGCTGTTTTTCAGCTCACTGACCGTCAGAATCTGGCGATTCAGCAGGCCAATTCTGTCAAATTTATTTATTCTGCACTAAACACGATGCGGCCAGTCATTCTAGACCTTAACCTAAGGAATCTGACGACATCAGAATTCCGGCTTCAGAGTCCAGAATCCGAAGTTCCGAAATCCCATCATTTTTGACCGTGACGATGCTTAGTGTGATCCCTGGGCACCATTTATCACAAATCCGGCCTTGGAATCGCGAGATTCAGGAAGTTTGTGAGCTGAAAAACAGTGATTAGAGCGAAAAAGTGGTGTTTTCCCCGCAGTTTTTTCCTCTAATCGCTGTTTTTCAGCTCACTGACCGTCAGAATCTGGCGATTCAGCAGGCAGATTCTATCAAATTCATCTATTCTGGACTAAACACGATGCGGCCAGTCATTCTAGACCTTAACCCAAGGAATCTGACGACATCAGAATTCCGGCTTCAGAATCCAGAATCCGAAGTTCCGAAATCCCATCATTTTTGACCGTGACGATGCTCAGTGTGATCCCTGGGCACCATTTATCACAAATCCGGCCTTGGAATCGCGAGATTCAGGAAGTTTGTGAGCTGAAAAACAGTGATTAGAGCGAAAAAGTGGTGTTTTCCCGAAGTTTTTCCGCTAATCGCTGTTTTTCAGCTCACTGACCGTCAGAATCTGGCGATTCAGCAGGCCAATTCTGTCAAATTCAGTTCATGTAGACTAAACACGATGCGGCCAGTCATTCTAGACCTTAACCCAAGGAATCTGACGACATCAGAATTCCGGCTTCAGAATCCAGAATCCGAAGTTCCGAAATCCCATCATTTTTGACCGTGACGATGCTCAGTGTGATCCCTGGGCACCATTTATCACAAATCCGGCCTTGGAATCGCGAGATTCAGGAAGTTTGTGAGCTGAAAAACAGTGATTAGAGCGAAAAAGTGGTGTTTTCCCGCAGTTTTTTCCTCTAATTGCTGTTTTTCAGCTCACTGACCGTCAGAATCTGGCGATTCAGCAGGCCAATTCTGTCAAATTCATTTATTCTGCACTAAACATGATGCGGCCAGTCATTCTAGACCTTAACCCAAGGAATCTGACGACATCAGAATTCCGGCTTCAGAATCCAGAATCCGAAGTTCCGAAATCCCATCATTTTTGACCGTGACGATGCTCAGTGTGATCCCTGGGCACCATTTATCACAAATCCGGCCTTGGAATCGCGAGATTCAGGAAGTTTGTGAGCTGAAAAACAGTGATTAGAGCGAAAAAGTGGTGTTTTCCCGCAGTTTTTTCCTCTAATCGCTGTTTTTCAGCTCACTGACCGTCAGAATCTGGCGATTCAGCAGGCCAATTCTGTCAAATTCATTTATTCTGGACTAAACACGATGCGGCCAGTCATTCTAGACCTTAACCCAAGGAATCTGACGACATCAGAATTCCGGCTTCAGAATCCAGAATCCGAAGTTCCGAAATCCCATCATTTTTGACCGTGACGATGCTCAGTGTGATCCCTGGCCACCATTTATCACAAATCCGGCCTTGGAATCGCGAGATTCAGGAAGTTTGTGAGCTGAAAAACTGTGATTAGAGCGAAAAAGTGGTGTTTTCCCCGCAGTTTTTTCCTCTAATCGCTGTTTTTCAGCTCACTGACCGTCAGAATCTGGCGATTCAGCAGGCCAATTCTGTCAAATTTATTTATTCTGCACTAAACACGATGCGGCCAGTCATTCTAGACCTTAACCTAAGGAATCTGACGACATCAGAATTCCGGCTTCAGAGTCCAGAATCCGAAGTTCCGAAATCCCATCATTTTTGACCGTGACGATGCTTAGTGTGATCCCTGGGCACCATTTATCACAAATCCGGCCTTGGAATCGCGAGATTCAGGAAGTTTGTGAGCTGAAAAACAGTGATTAGAGCGAAAAAGTGGTGTTTTCCCGCAGTTTTTTCCTCTAATCGCTGTTTTTCAGCTCACTGACCGTCAGAATCTGGCGATTCAGCAGGCAGATTCTATCAAATTCATCTATTCTGGACTAAACACGATGCGGCCAGTCATTCTAGACCTTAACCCAAGGAATCTGACGACATCAGAATTCCGGCTTCAGAATCCAGAATCCGAAGTTCCGAAATCCCATCATTTTTGACCGTGACGATGCTCAGTGTGATCCCTGGGCACCATTTATCACAAATCCGGCCTTGGAATCGCGAGATTCAGGAAGTTTGTGAGCTGAAAAACAGTGATTAGAGCGAAAAAGTGGTGTTTTCCCGAAGTTTTTCCGCTAATCGCTGTTTTTCAGCTCACTGACCGTCAGAATCTGGCGATTCAGCAGGCCAATTCTGTCAAATTCAGTTCATGTAGACTAAACACGATGCGGCCAGTCATTCTAGACCTTAACCCAAGGAATCTGACGACATCAGAATTCCGGCTTCAGAATCCAGAATCCGAAGTTCCGAAATCCCATCATTTTTGACCGTGACGATGCTCAGTGTGATCCCTGGGCACCATTTATCACAAATCCGGCCTTGGAATCGCGAGATTCAGGAAGTTTGTGAGCTGAAAAACAGTGATTAGAGCGAAAAAGTGGTGTTTTCCCCGCAGTTTTTTCCTCTAATTGCTGTTTTTCAGCTCACTGACCGTCAGAATCTGGCGATTCAGCAGGCCAATTCTGTCAAATTCATTTATTCTGCACTAAACATGATGCGGCCAGTCATTCTAGACCTTAACCCAAGGAATCTGACGACATCAGAATTCCGGCTTCAGAATCCAGAAACCAAAGTTCCGAAATCCCATCATTTTTGACCGTGACGATGCTCAGTGTGATCCCTGGGCACCATTTATCACAAATCCGGCCTTGGAATCGCGAGATTCAGGAAGTTTGTGAGCTGAAAAACAGTGATTAGAGCGAAAAAGTGGTGTTTTCCCGCAGTTTTTTCCTCTAATCGCTGTTTTTCAGCTCACTGACCGTCAGAATCTGGCGATTCACCAGGCCAATTCTGTCAAATTCAGTTCATGTAGACTAAACACGATGCGGCCAGTCATTCTAGACCTTAACCCAAGGAATCTGACGACATCAGAATTCCGGCTTCAGAATCCAGAATCCGAAGTTCCGAAATCCCATCATTTTTGACCGTGACGATGCTCAGTGTGATCCCTGGGCACCATTTATCACAAATCCGGCCTTGGAATCGCGAGATTCAGGAAGTTTGTGAGCTGAAAAACAGTGATTAGAGCGAAAAAGTGGTGTTTTCCCGCAGTTTTTTCCTCTATTCGCTGTTTTTCAGCTCACTGACCGTCAGAATCTGGCGATTCAGCAGGCAGTTTCTATCAAATTCATTTATTCTAGACTAAACACGATGCGGCCAGTCATTCTAGACCTTAACCCAAGGAATCTGACGACATCAGAATTCCGGCTTCAGAATCCAGAATCCGAAGTTCCGAAATCCCATCATTTTTGACCGTGACGATGCTCAGTGTGATCCCTGGGCACCATTTATCACAAATCCGGCCTAGGAATCGCGACATTCAGGAAGTTTGTGAGCTGAAAAACAGTGATTAGAGCGAAAAAGTGGTGTTTTCCCGCAGTTTTTTCCTCTAATCGCTGTTTTTCAGCTCGCTGACCGTCAGAATCTGGCGATTCAGCAGGCCAATTCTGTCAAATTCATTTATTCTGCACTAAACATGATGCGGCCAGTCATTTTAGACCTTAACCTAAGGAATCTGACGACATCAGAATTCCGGCTTCAGAATCCAGAAACCAAAGTTCCGAAATCCCATCATTTTTGACCGTGACGATGCTCAGTGTGATCCCTGGGCACCATTCATCACAAATCCGGCCTTGGAATCGCGAGATTCAGGAAGTTTGTGAGCTGAAAAACAGTGATTAGAGCGAAAAAGTGGTGTTTTCCCGCAGTTTTTTCCTCTAATCGCTGTTTTTCAGCTCACTGACCGTCAGAATCTGGCGATTCAGCAGGCCAATTCTGTCAAATTCAGTTCATGTAGACTAAACACGATGCGGCCAGTCATTCTAGACCTTAAGCCAAGGAATCTGACGACATCAGAATGCCGGCTTCAGAATCCAGAATCCGAAGTTCCGAAATCCCATCATTTTTGACCGTGACGATGCTCAGTGTGATCCCTGGGCACCATTTATCACAAATCCGGCCTTGGAATCGCGAGATTCAGGAAGTTTGTGAGCTGAAAAACAGTGATTAAAGCGAAAAAGTGGTGTTTTCCCGCAGTTTTTTCCTCTCATCGCTGTTTTTCAGCTCACTGACCGTCAGAATCTGGCGATTCAGCAGACAGATTCTATCAAATTCATCTATTCTGGACTAAACACGATGCGGCCAGTCATTCTAGACCTTAACCCAAGGAATCTGACGACATCAGAATTCCGGCTTCAGAATCCAGAATCCGAAGTTCCGAAATCCCATCATTTTTGACCGTGACGATGCTCAGTGTGATCCCTGGCCACCATTTATCACAAATCCGGCCTTGGAATCGCGAGATTCAGGAAGTTTGTGAGCTGAAAAACTGTGATTAGAGCGAAAAAGTGGTGTTTTCCCGCAGTTTTTTCCTCTAATCGCTGTTTTTCAGCTCGCTGACCGTCAGAATCTGGCGATTCAGCAGGCCAATTCTGTCAAATTCAGTTCATGTAGACTAAACACGATGCGGCCAGTCATTCTAGACCTTAACCCAAGGAATCTGACGACATCAGAATTCCGGCTTCAGAATCCAGAATCCGAAGTTCCGAAATCCCATCATTTTTGACCGTGACGATGCTCAGTGTGATCCCTGGGCACCATTTATCACAAATCCGGCCTTGGAATCGCGAGATTCAGGAAGTTTGTGAGCTGAAAAACAGTGATTAGAGCGAAAAAGTGGTGTTTTCCCGCAGTTTTTTCCTCTAATTGCTGTTTTTCAGCTCACTGACCGTCAGAATCTGGCGATTCAGCAGGCCAATTCTGTCAAATTCATTTATTCTGCACTAAACATGATGCGGCCAGTCATTCTAGACCTTAACCCAAGGAATCTGACGACATCAGAATTCCGGCTTCAGAATCCAGAAACCAAAGTTCCGAAATCCCATCATTTTTGACCGTGACGATGCTCAGTGTGATCCCTGGGCACCATTTATCACAAATCCGGCCTTGGAATCGCGAGATTCAGGAAGTTTGTGAGCTGAAAAACAGTGATTAGAGCGAAAAAGTGGTGTTTTCCCGCAGTTTTTTCCTCTAATCGCTGTTTTTCAGCTCACTGACCGTCAGAATCTGGCGATTCACCAGGCCAATTCTGTCAAATTCAGTTCATGTAGACTAAACACGATGCGGCCAGTCATTCTAGACCTTAACCCAAGGAATCTGACGACATCAGAATTCCGGCTTCAGAATCCAGAATCCGAAGTTCCGAAATCCCATCATTTTTGACCGTGACGATGCTCAGTGTGATCCCTGGGCACCATTTATCACAAATCCGGCCTTGGAATCGCGAGATTCAGGAAGTTTGTGAGCTGAAAAACAGTGATTAGAGCGAAAAAGTGGTGTTTTCCCGCAGTTTTTTCCTCTATTCGCTGTTTTTCAGCTCACTGACCGTCAGAATCTGGCGATTCAGCAGGCAGTTTCTATCAAATTCATTTATTCTAGACTAAACACGATGCGGCCAGTCATTCTAGACCTTAACCCAAGGAATCTGACGACATCAGAATTCCGGCTTCAGAATCCAGAATCCGAAGTTCCGAAATCCCATCATTTTTGACCGTGACGATGCTCAGTGTGATCCCTGGGCACCATTTATCACAAATCCGGCCTAGGAATCGCGACATTCAGGAAGTTTGTGAGCTGAAAAACAGTGATTAGAGCGAAAAAGTGGTGTTTTCCCGCAGTTTTTTCCTCTAATCGCTGTTTTTCAGCTCGCTGACCGTCAGAATCTGGCGATTCAGCAGGCCAATTCTGTCAAATTCATTTATTCTGCACTAAACATGATGCGGCCAGTCATTTTAGACCTTAACCTAAGGAATCTGACGACATCAGAATTCCGGCTTCAGAATCCAGAAACCAAAGTTCCGAAATCCCATCATTTTTGACCGTGACGATGCTCAGTGTGATCCCTGGGCACCATTCATCACAAATCCGGCCTTGGAATCGCGAGATTCAGGAAGTTTGTGAGCTGAAAAACAGTGATTAGAGCGAAAAAGTGGTGTTTTCCCGCAGTTTTTTCCTCTAATCGCTGTTTTTCAGCTCACTGACCGTCAGAATCTGGCGATTCAGCAGGCCAATTCTGTCAAATTCAGTTCATGTAGACTAAACACGATGCGGCCAGTCATTCTAGACCTTAAGCCAAGGAATCTGACGACATCAGAATTCCGGCTTCAGAATCCAGAATCCGAAGTTCCGAAATCCCATCATTTTTGACCGTGACGATGCTCAGTGTGATCCCTGGGCACCATTTATCACAAATCCGGCCTTGGAATCGCGAGATTCAGGAAGTTTGTGAGCTGAAAAACAGTGATTAAAGCGAAAAAGTGGTGTTTTCCCGCAGTTTTTTCCTCTCATCGCTGTTTTTCAGCTCACTGACCGTCAGAATCTGGCGATTCAGCAGACAGATTCTATCAAATTCATCTATTCTGGACTAAACACGATGCGGCCAGTCATTCTAGACCTTAACCCAAGGAATCTGACGACATCAGAATTCCGGCTTCAGAATCCAGAATCCGAAGTTCCGAAATCCCATCATTTTTGACCGTGACGATGCTCAGTGTGATCCCTGGCCACCATTTATCACAAATCCGGCCTTGGAATCGCGAGATTCAGGAAGTTTGTGAGCTGAAAAACTGTGATTAGAGCGAAAAAGTGGTGTTTTCCCGCAGTTTTTTCCTCTAATCGCTGTTTTTCAGCTCGCTGACCGTCAGAATCTGGCGATTCAGCAGGCCAATTCTGTCAAATTCATTTATTCTGCACTAAACACGATGCGGCCAGTCATTCTAGACCTTAACCTAAGGAATCTGACGACATCAGAATTCCGGCTTCAGAATCCAGAATCCGAAGTTCCGAAATCCCATCATTTTTGACCGTGACGATGCTCAGTGTGATCCCTGGGCACCATTTATCACAAATCCGGCCTTGGAATCGCGAGATTCAGGAAGTTTGTGAGCTGAAAAACAGTGATTAGAGCGAAAAAGTGGTGTTTTCCCGCAGTTTTTTCCTCTAATCGCTGTTTTTCAGCTCACTGACCGTCAGAATCTGGCGATTTAGCAGGCCAATTCTGTCAAATTCATTTATTCTGGACTAAACACGATGCGGCCAGTCATTCTAGACCTTAACCCAAGGAATCTGACGACATCAGAATTCCGGCTTCAGAATCCAGAATCCGAAGTTCCGAAATCCCATCATTTTTGACCGTGACGATGCTCAGTGTGATCCCTGGCCACCATTTATCACAAATCCGGCCTTGGAATCGCGAGATTCAGGAAGTTTGTGAGCTGAAAAACTGTGATTAGAGCGAAAAAGTGGTGTTTTCCCCGCAGTTTTTTCCTCTAATCGCTGTTTTTCAGCTCACTGACCGTCAGAATCTGGCGATTCAGCAGGCCAATTCTGTCAAATTCATTTATTCTGCACTAAACATGATGCGGCCAGTCATTTTAGACCTTAACCTAAGGAATCTGACGACATCAGAATTCCGGCTTCAGAATCCAGAAACCAAAGTTCCGAAATCCCATCATTTTTGACCGTGACGATGCTCAGTGTGATCCCTGGGCACCATTTATCACAAATCCGGCCTTGGAATCGCGAGATTCAGGAAGTTTGTGAGCTGAAAAACTGTGATTAGAGCGAAAAAGTGGTGTTTTCCCGCAGTTTTTTCCTCTAATCGCTGTTTTTCAGCTCACTGACCGTCAGAATCTGGCGATTCAGCAGGCCAATTCTGTCAAATTCAGTTCATGTAGACTAAACACGATGCGGCCAGTCATTCTAGACCTTAACCCAAGGAATCTGACGACATCAGAATTCCGGCTTCAGAATCCAGAATCCGAAGTTCCGAAATCCCATCATTTTTGACCGTGACAATTTCCTCTAATCGCTGTTTTTCAGCTCACTGACCGTCAGAATCTGGCGATTCAGCAGGCCAATTCTGTCAAATTCAGTTCATGTAGACTAAACACGATGCGGCCAGTCATTCAGAAGTCAGAATCTGGCGATTCAGCAGGCAGTTTCTATCAAATTCATTTATTCTAGACTAAACACGACGCGGCCAGTCATTCTAGACCTTAACCCATGGAATCTGACGACATCAGAATTCCGGCTTCAGAATCCAGAATCCGAAGTTCCGAAATCCCATCATTTTTGACCGTGACGATGCTCAGTGTGATCCCTGGGCACCATTTATCACAAATCCGGCCTTGGAATCGCGAGATTCAGGAAGTTTGTGAGCTGAAAAACAGTGATTAGAGCGAAAAGGTGGTGTTTTCCCGCAGTTTTTTCCTCTAATCGCTGTTTTTCAGCTCACTGACCGTCAGAATCTGGCGATTCAGCAGGCCAATTCTGTCAAATTCAGTTCATGTAGACTAAACACGATGCGGCCAGTCATTCTAGACCTTAACCCAAGGAATCTGACGACATCAGAATTCCGGCTTCAGAATCCAGAAACCAAAGTTCCGAAATCCCTTCATTTTTGACCGTGACGATGCTCAGTGTGATCTCTGGGCACCATTTATCACAAATCCGGCCTTGGAATCGCGAGATTCAGGAAGTTTGTGAGCTGAAAAACAGTGATTAGAGCGAAAAAGTGGTGTTTTCCCGCAGTTTTTCCTCTAATCGCTGTTTTTCAGCTCACTGACCGTCAGAATCTGGCGATTCAGCAGGCAGTTTCTATCAAATTCATTTATTCTAGACTAAACACGATGCGGCCAGTCATTCTAGACCTTAACCCATGGAATCTGACGACATCAGAATTCCGGCTTCAGAATCCAGAATCCGAAGTTCCGAAATCCCATCATTTTTGACCGTGACGATGCTCAGTGTGATCTCTGGGCACCATTTATCACAAATCCGGCCTTGGAATCGCCAGATTCAGGAAGTTTGGGTGCTGAAAAACAGTGATTAGAGCGAAAAAGTGGTGTTTTCCCGCAGTTTTTTCCTCTAATCGCTGTTTTTCAGCTCACTGACCGTCAGAATCTGGCGTTTCAGCAGGCCAATTCTGTCAAATTCATTTATTCTGCACTAAACACGATGCGGCCAGTCATTCTAGCCCTTAACCCAAGGAATCTGACGACATCAGAATTCCGGCTTCAGAATCCAGAAACCAAAGTTCCGAAATCCCATCATTTTTGACCGTGACGATGCTCAGTGTGATCCCTGGGCACCATTTATCACAAATCCGGCCTAGGAATCGCGACATTCAGGAAGTTTGTGAGCTGAAAAACAGTGATTAGAGCGAAAAAGTGGTGTTTTCCCGCAGTTTTTTCCTCTAATCGCTGTTTTTCAGCTCACTGACCGTCAGAATCTGGCGATTCAGCAGGCCAATTCTGTCAAATTCAGTTCATGTAGACTAAACACGATGCGGCCAGTCATTCTAGACCTTAACCCAAGGAATCTGACGACATCAGAATTCCGGCTTCAGAATCCAGAATCCGAAGTTCCGAAATCCCATCATTTTTGACCGTGACAATTTCCTCTAATCGCTGTTTTTCAGCTCACTGACCGTCAGAATCTGGCGATTCAGCAGGCCAATTCTGTCAAATTCAGTTCATGTAGACTAAACACGATGCGGCCAGTCATTCTAGACCTTAACCCAAGGAATCTGACGACATCAGAATTCCGGCTTCAGAATCCAGAATCCGAAGTTCCGAAATCCCATCATTTTTGACCGTGACGATGCTCAGTGTGATCCCTGGGCACCATTTATCACAAATCCGGCCTTGGAATCGCGAGATTCAGGAAGTTTGTGAGCTGAAAAACAGTGATTAGAGCGAAAAAGTGGTGTTTTCCCGCAGTTTTTCCTCTAATCGCTGTTTTTCAGCTCACTGACCGTCAGAATCTGGCGATTCAGCAGACAGATTCTATCAAATTCATTTATTCTGCACTAAACACGATGCGGCCAGTCATTCTAGACCTTAACCCAAGGAATCTGACGACATCAGAATTCCGGCTTCAGAATCCAGAAACCAAAGTTCCGAAATCTCGTCATTTTTGATCGTGACGATGCTCAGTGTGATCCCTGGGCATTATTTATCACAAATCTGGCCTTGGAATCGCGAGATTCAGGAAGTTTGTGAGCTGAAAAACAGTGATTAGAGCGAAAAAGTGGTGTTTTCCCGCAGTTTTTTTCCTCTAATCGCTGTTTTTCAGCTCACTGACCGTCAGAATCTGGCGATTCAGCAAACCAATTCTGTCAAATTTAGTTCATGTAGACTAAACACGATGCGGCCAGTCATTCTAGACCTTAACCCAAGGAATCTGACGACATCAGAATTCCGGCTTCAGAATCCAGAATCCGAAGTTCCAAAATCTCGTCATTTTTGACCGTGACAATGCTCAGTGTGATCCCTGGGCACCATTTATCACAAATCCGGCCTTGGAATCGCGAGATTCAGGAAGTTTGTGAGCTGAAAAACAGTGATTAGAGCGAAAAAGTGGTGTTTTCCCGCAGTTTTTTCCTCTAATCGCTGTTTTTCAGCTCACTGACCGTCAGAATCTGGCGATTCAGCAGGCCAATTCTGTCAAATTCAGTTCATGTAGACTAAACACGATGCGGCCAGTCATTCTAGACCTTAAGCCAAGGAATCTGACGACATCAAAATTCCGGCTTCAGAATCCAGAATCCGAAGTTCCGAAATCCCATCATTTTTGACCGTGACGATGCTTAGTGTGATCCCTGGGCACCATTTATCACAAATCCGGCCTTGGAATCGCGAGATTCAGGAAGTTTGTGAGCTGAAAAACAGTGATTAGAGCGAAAAAGTGGTGTTTTCCCGCAGTTTTTCCTCTAATCGCTGTTTTTCAGCTCACTGACCGTCAGAATCTGGCGATTCAGCAGGCCAATTCTGTCAAATTCATTTATTCTGCACTAAACACGATGCGGCCAGTCATTCTAGACCTTAACCCAAGGAATCTGACGACATCAGAATTCCGGCTTCAGAATCCAGAAACCAAAGTTCCGAAATCTCGTCATTTTTGATCGTGACGATGCTCAGTGTGATCCCTGGGCACCATTTATCACAAATCTGGCCTTGGAATCGCGAGATTCAGGAAGTTTGTGAGCTGAAAAACAGTGATTAGAGCGAAAAAGTGGTGTTTTCCCCGCAGTTTTTTCCTCTAATCGCTGTTTTTCAGCTCACTGACCGTAAGAATCTGGCGATTCAGCAGGCCAATTCTGTCAAATTTAGTTCATGTAGACTAAACACGATGCGGCCAGTCATTCTAGACCTTAACCCAAGGAATCTGACGACATCAGAATTCCGGCTTCAGAATCCAGAATCCGAAGTTCCAAAATCTCGTCATTTTTGACCGTGACAATGCTCAGTGTGATCCCTGGGCACCATTTATCACAAATCCGGCCTTGGAATCGCGAGATTCAGGAAGTTTGTGAGCTGAAAAACAGTGATTAGAGCGAAAAAGTGGTGTTTTCCCGCAGTTTTTTCCTCTAATCGCTGTTTTTCAGCTCACTGACCGTCAGAATCTGGCGATTCAGCAGGTTAATTTTGTCAAATTCAGTTCATGTAGACTAAACACGATGCGGCCAGTCATTCTAGACCTTAACCCAAGGAATCTGACGATATCAGAATTCCGGCTTCAGAATCCAGAATCCGAAGTTCCGAAATCCCATCATTTTTGACCGTGACGATGCTCAGTGTGATCCCTGGGCACCATTTATCACAAATCCGGCCTTGGAATCGCGAGATTCAGGAAGTTTGTGAGCTGAAAAACAGTGATTAGAGCGAAAAAGTGGTGTTTTCCCGCAGTTTTTTCCTCTAATCGCTGTTTTTCAGCTCACTGACCGTCAGAATCTGGCGATTCAGCAGGCCAATTCTGTCAAATTCAGTTCATGTAGACTAAACACGATGCGGCCAGTCATTCTAGACCTTAAGCCAAGGAATCTGACGACATCAAAATTCCGGCTTCAGAATCCAGAATCCGAAGTTCCGAAATCCCATCATTTTTGACCGTGACGATGCTCAGTGTGATCCCTGGGCACCATTTATCACAAATCCGGCCTTGGAATCGCGAGATTCAGGAAGTTTGTGAGCTGAAAAACAGTGATTAGAGCGAAAAAGTGGTGTTTTCTCGCAGTTTTTCCGTCTAATCGCTGTTTTTCAGCTCACTGACCGTCAGAATCTGGCGATTCGGCAGGCAGATTCTAACAAATTTCGTTAATTTAGACTAAACACGATGCGGCCAGTCTTTCTAGACCTTAACCTAAGGAATCTGACGACTTCAGAATTCCGGCT
This sequence comes from Panagrellus sp. LJ2285, assembly GCA_024447235.1. NCBI lineage: Eukaryota > Metazoa > Nematoda > Chromadorea > Rhabditida > Panagrolaimidae > Panagrellus > Panagrellus sp. LJ2285. The sequence continues at coordinate 24,275 of JAMRYB010000021.1, forward strand.
TCAGAATCCAGAATCCGAACTTCCGAGATCCCATCATTTTCGAGCGTGACGATGCTCAGTGTGATCCCTGGACACCAGTTATCACAAATTCGGCCCTGAAATCGCGAGATTCAGGAAGTTTGGGTGCTGAAAAACAGTGATTAGAGCGAAAAAGTGGTGTTTTCCCGCAGTTTTTCAGTCTAATCGCTGTTTTTCAGCTCACTGACCGTCAGAATCTGGCGATTCGGCAGGCAGATTCTAACAAATTCCGTTAGTTTAGACTAAACACGATGCGGCCAGTCATTCTAGACCTTAAGCCAAGGAATCTGACGACATCAAAATTCCGGCTTCAGAATCCAGAATCCGAAGTTCCGAAATCCCATCATTTTTGACCGTGACGATGCTCAGTGTGATCCCTGGGCACCATTTATCACAAATCCGGCCTTGGAATCGCGAGATTCAGGAAGTTTGTGAGCTGAAAAACAGTGATTAGAGCGAAAAAGTGGTGTTTTCCCGCAGTTTTTTCCTCTAATCGCTGTTTTTCAGCTCACTGACCGTCAGAATCTGGCGATTCAGCAGGCCAATTCTGTCAAATTCAGTTCATGTAGACTAAACACGATGCGGCCAGTCATTCTAGACCTTAACCCAAGGAATCTGACGACATCAGAATTCCAGCTTCAGAATCCAGAATCCGAAGTTCCAAAATCTCGTCATTTTTGACCGTGACGATGCTCAGTGTGATCCCTGGGCACCATTTATCACAAATCCGGCCTTGGAATCGCGAGATTCAGGAAGTTTGTGAGCTGAAAAACAGTGATTAGAGCGAAAAAGTGGTGTTTTCCCGCAGTTTTTTCCTCTAATCGCTGTTTTTCAGCTCACTGACCGTAAGAATCTGGCGATTCAGCAGGCCAATTCTGTCAAATTCAGTTCATGTAGACTAAACACGATGCGGCCAGTCATTCTAGACCTTAAGCCAAGGAATCTGACGACATCAAAATTCCGGCTTCAGAATCCAGAATCCGAAGTTCCGAAATCCCATCATTTTTGACCGTGACGATGCTCAGTGTGATCCCTGGGCACCATTTATCACAAATCCGGCCTTGGAATCGCGAGATTCAGGAAGTTTGTGAGCTGAAAAACAGTGATTAGAGCGAAAAAGTGGTGTTTTCCCCCGCAGTTTTTTCCTCTAATCGCTGTTTTTCAGCTCACTGACCGTCAGAATCTGGCGATTCAGCAGGCCAATTCTGTCAAATTCAGTTCATGTAGACTAAACACGATGCGGCCAGTCATTCTAGACCTTAAGCCAAGGAATCTGACGACATCAAAATTCCGGCTTCAGAATCCAGAATCCGAAGTTCCGAAATCCCATCATTTTTGACCGTGACGATGCTCAGTGTGATCCCTGGGCACCATTTATCACAAATCCGGCCTTGGAATCGCGAGATTCAGGAAGTTTGTGAGCTGAAAAACAGTGATTAGAGCGAAAAAGTGGTGTTTTCTCGCAGTTTTTCCGTCTAATCGCTGTTTTTCAGCTCACTGACCGTCAGAATCTGGCGATTCGGCAGGCAGATTCTAACAAATTTCGTTAATTTAGACTAAACACGATGCGGCCAGTCTTTCTAGACCTTAACCTAAGGAATCTGACGACTTCAGAATTCCGGCTTCAGAATCCAGAATCCGAACTTCCGAGATCCCATCATTTTCGAGCGTGACGATGCTCAGTGTGATCCCTGGACACCAGTTATCACAAATTCGGCCCTGAAATCGCGAGATTCAGGAAGTTTGGGTGCTGAAAAACAGTGATTAGAGCGAAAAAGTGGTGTTTTCCCCGCAGTTTTTCAGTCTAATCGCTGTTTTTCAGCTCACTGACCGTCAGAATCTGGCGATTCGGCAGGCAGATTCTAACAAATTCCGTTAGTTTAGACTAAACACGATGCGGCCAGTCATTCTAGACCTTAAGCCAAGGAATCTGACGACATCAAAATTCCGGCTTCAGAATCCAGAATCCGAAGTTCCGAAATCCCATCATTTTTGACCGTGACGATGCTCAGTGTGATCCCTGGGCACCATTTATCACAAATCCGGCCTTGGAATCGCGAGATTCAGGAAGTTTGTGAGCTGAAAAACAGTGATTAGAGCGAAAAAGTGGTGTTTTCCCGCAGTTTTTTCCTCTAATCGCTGTTTTTCAGCTCACTGACCGTCAGAATCTGGCGATTCAGCAGGCCAATTCTGTCAAATTCAGTTCATGTAGACTAAACACGATGCGGCCAGTCATTCTAGACCTTAACCCAAGGAATCTGACGACATCAGAATTCCAGCTTCAGAATCCAGAATCCGAAGTTCCAAAATCTCGTCATTTTTGACCGTGACGATGCTCAGTGTGATCCCTGGGCACCATTTATCACAAATCCGGCCTTGGAATCGCGAGATTCAGGAAGTTTGTGAGCTGAAAAACAGTGATTAGAGCGAAAAAGTGGTGTTTTCCCCGCAGTTTTTTCCTCTAATCGCTGTTTTTCAGCTCACTGACCGTAAGAATCTGGCGATTCAGCAGGCCAATTCTGTCAAATTTAGTTCATGTAGACTAAACACGATGCGGCCAGTCATTCTAGACCTTAACCCAAGGAATCTGACGACATCAGAATTCCGGCTTCAGAATCCAGAATCCGAAGTTCCAAAATCTCGTCATTTTTGACCGTGACAATGCTCAGTGTGATCCCTGGGCACCATTTATCACAAATCCGGCCTTGGAATCGCGAGATTCAGGAAGTTTGTGAGCTGAAAAACAGTGATTAGAGCGAAAATGTGGTGCGCAGTTTTTTCCCCTAATCGCTGTTTTTCAGCTCACTGATCGTCAGAATCTGGCGATTCAGCAGGCAGTTTCTATGAAATTCATTTATTCCAGACTAAACACGATGCGGCCAGTCGTTCTAGACCTTAACCCAAGGAATCTGACGACATCAGAATTCCGGCTTCAGAATCCAGAATCCGAAGTTCCAAAATCCCATCATTTTTGACCGTGACGATGCTCAGTGTGATCCCTGGGCACCATTTATCACAAATCCGGCCTTGGAATCGCGAGATTCAGGAAGTTTGTGAGCTGAAAAACAGTGATTAGAGCGAAAAAGTGGTGTTTTCCCCGCAGTTTTTTCCTCTAATCGCTGTTTTTCAGCTCACTGACCGTCAGAATCTGGCGATTCAGCAGGCAGTTTCTATCAAATTCATTTATTCTAGACTAAACACGATGCGGCCAGTCATTCTAGACCTTAACCCATGGAATCTGACGACATCAGAATTCCGGCTTCAGAATCCAGAATCCGAAGTTCCGAAATCCCATCATTTTTGACCGTGACGATGCTCAGTGTGATCTATGGGCACCATTTATCACAAATCTGGCCTTGGAATCGCGAGATTCAGAAAGTTTGTGAGCTGAAAAACAGTGATTAGAGCGAAAAAGTGGTGTTTTTCCGCAGTTTTTTCCTCTAATCGCTGTTTTTCAGCTCACTGACCGTAAGAATCTGGCGATTCAGCAGGCCAATTCTGTCAAATTCAGTTCATGTAGACTAAACACGATGCGGCCAGTCATTCTAGACATTAACCTAAGGAATCTGACGACATCAAAAATCCGGCTTCAGAATCCAGAATCCGAAGTTCCGAAATCCCATCATTTTTGACCGTGACGATGCTCAGTGTGATCTCTGGGCACCATTTATCACAAATCCGGCCTTGGAATCGCGAGATTCAGGAAGTTTGTGAGCTGAAAAACAGTGATTAGAGCGAAAAAGTGGTGTTTTCCCCGCAGTTTTTTCCTCTAATCGCTGTTTTTCAGCTCACTGACCGTCAGAATCTGGCGATTCAGCAGGCCAATTCTGTCAAATTCAGTTCATGTAGACTAAACACGATGCGGCCAGTCATTCTAGACCTTAACCCAAGGAATCTGACGACATCAGAATTCCGGCTTCAGAATCCAGAATCCGAAGTTCCGAAATCCCATCATTTTTGACCGTGACGATGCTCAGTGTGATCTATGGGCACCATTTATCACAAATCTGGCCTTGGAATCGCGAGATTCAGGAAGTTTGTGAGCTGAAAAACAGTGATTAGAACGAAAAAGTGGTGTTTTCCCGCAGTTTTTTCCTCTAATCGCTGTTTTTCAGCTCACTGACCGTCAGAATCTGGCGATTCAGCAGGCAGTTTCTATCAAATTCATTTATTCTAGACTAAACACGATGCGGCCAGTCATTCTAGACCTTAACCCATGGAATCTGACGACATCAGAATTCCGGCTTCAGAATCCAGAATCCGAAGTTCCGAAATCCCATCATTTTTGACCGTGACGATGCTCAGTGTGATCTATGGGCACCATTTATCACAAATCCGGCCTTGGAATCGCGAGATTCAGGAAGTTTGTGAGCTGAAAAACAGTGATTAGAGCGAAAAAGTGGTGTTTTCCCCGCAGTTTTTTCCTCTAATCGCTGTTTTTCAGCTCACTGACCGTCAGAATCTGGCGATTCAGCAGGCAGTTTCTATCAAATTCATTTATTCTAGACTAAACACGATGCGGCCAGTCATTCTAGACCTTAACCCATGGAATCTGACGACATCAGAATTCCGGCTTCAGAATCCAGAATCCGAAGTTCCGAAATCCCATCATTTTTGACCGTGACGATGCTCAGTGTGATCTATGGGCACCATTTATCACAAATCCGGCCTTGGAATCGCGAGATTCAGGAAGTTTGTGAGCTGAAAAACAGTGATTAGAGCGAAAAAGTGGTGTTTTCCCCGCAGTTTTTTCCTCTAATCGCTGTTTTTCAGCTCACTGACCGTCAGAATCTGGCGATTCAGCAGGCCAATTTTGTCAAATTCAGTTCATGTAGACTAAACACGATGCGGCCAGTCATTCTAGACCTTAAGCCAAGAAATCTGACGACATCAAAATTCCGGCTTCAGAATCCAGAATCCGAAGTTCCGAAATCCCATCATTTTTGACCGTGACGATGCTCAGTGTGATCTCTGGGCACCATTTATCACAAATCTGGCCTTGGAATCGCGAGATTCAAAAAGTTTGTGAGCTGAAAAACAGTGATTAGAGCGAAAAAGTGGTGTTTTCCCGCAGTTTTTTCCTCTAATCGCTGTTTTTCAGCTCACTGACCGTAAGAATCTGGCGATTCAGCAGGCCAATTCTGTCAAATTCAGTTCATGTAGACTAAACACGATGCGGCCAGTCATTCTAGACATTAACCTAAGGAATCTGACGACATCAAAAATCCGGCTTCAGAATCCAGAATCCGAAGTTCCGAAATCCCATCATTTTTGACCGTGACGATGCTCAGTGTGATCTCTGGGCACCATTTATCACAAATCCGGCCTTGGAATCGCGAGATTCAGGAAGTTTGTGAGCTGAAAAACAGTGATTAGAGCGAAAAAGTGGTGTTTTCCCCGCAGTTTTTTCCTCTAATCGCTGTTTTTCAGCTCACTGACCGTCAGAATCTGGCGATTCAGCAGGCCAATTCTGTCAAATTCAGTTCATGTAGACTAAACACGATGCGGCCAGTCATTCTAGACCTTAAGCCAAGAAATCTGACGACATCAAAATTCCGGCTTCAGAATCCAGAATCCGAAGTTCCGAAATCCCATCATTTTTGACCGTGACGATGCTCAGTGTGATCTCTGGGCACCATTTATCACAAATCTGGCCTTGGAATCGCGAGATTCAAAAAGTTTGTGAGCTGAAAAACAGTGATTAGAGCGAAAAAGTGGTGTTTTCCCGCAGTTTTTTCCTCTAATCGCTGTTTTTCAGCTCACTGACCGTAAGAATCTGGCGATTCAGCAGGCCAATTCTGTCAAATTCAGTTCATGTAGACTAAACACGATACGGCCAGTCATTCTAGACATTAACCTAAGGAATCTGACGACATCAAAAATCCGGCTTCAGAATCCAGAATCCGAAGTTCCGAAATCCCATCATTTTTGACCGTGACGATGCTCAGTGTGATCTCTGGGCACCATTTATCACAAATCCGGCCTTGGAATCGCGAGATTCAGGAAGTTTGTGAGCTGAAAAACAGTGATTAGAGCGAAAAAGTGGTGTTTTCCCGCAGTTTTTTCCTCTAATCGCTGTTTTTCAGCTCACTGACCGTCAGAATCTGGCGATTCAGCAGGCCAATTTTGTCAAATTCAGTTCATGTAGACTAAACACGATGCGGCCAGTCATTCTAGACCTTAAGCCAAGGAATCTGACGACATCAAAATTCCGGCTTCAGAATCCAGAATCCGAAGTTCCGAAATCCCATCATTTTTGACCGTGACGATGCTCAGTGTGATCTCTGGGCACCATTTATCACAAATCTGGCCTTGGAATCGCGAGATTCAAAAAGTTTGTGAGCTGAAAAACAGTGATTAGAGCGAAAAAGTGGTGTTTTCCCGCAGTTTTTTCCTCTAATCGCTGTTTTTCAGCTCACTGACCGTAAGAATCTGGCGATTCAGCAGGCCAATTCTGTCAAATTCAGTTCATGTAGACTAAACACGATGCGGCCAGTCATTCTAGACATTAACCTAAGGAATCTGACGACATCAAAAATCCGGCTTCAGAATCCAGAATCCGAAGTTCCGAAATCCCATCATTTTTGACCGTGACGATGCTCAGTGTGATCTCTGGGCACCATTTATCACAAATCTGGCCTTGGAATCGCGAGATTCAAAAAGTTTGTGAGCTGAAAAACAGTGATTAGAGCGAAAAAGTGGTGTTTTCCCTCAGTTTTTTCCTCTAATCGCTGTTTTTCAGCTCACTGACCGTCAGAATCTGGCGATTCAGCAGGCCAATTTTGTCAAATTCAGTTCATGTAGACTAAACACGATGCGGCCAGTCATTCTAGACCTTAAGCCAAGGAATCTGACGACATCAAAATTCCGGCTTCAGAATCCAGAATCCGAAGTTCCGAAATCCCATCATTTTTGACCGTGTGTTGAGTATTGAGGATGGGAAATTAGAATAAGAAATATGATCGTCGTTATGCAAATTTAGCTTTGTTTGTATTGTTGCTTTTGTGACTTGTACTAGTTCAGTTTGTGTTGTATCGACCTTTGTCGACAGTCGTATTTGCTCTCGCTCTGTTGTGTTCTGTCTGGATTGTGTGATTCCTCGGATAAATCGTGATATACGGATATCGAAAGGTCTCAAGGAGGCAGAATTATGAGTGTTTGCGACGACGAAACACAACGCGTGAAGTTATCCCTTTTCGACGGTGATGCGGAATCGGAGCTTCTACACCAATATGGAGGTCTCGCCCACGAACAAACTAGTGTGATGAAGGCAGAGCTCGACAAGCTTTTGGAAGAAAAGTCGTTGGTCGATGTTGCTGTTGAGAAGCTGGTTGATGGTCGTGCTATTGTGAACTGTGTGAATGCAGAGGTTGAGGAAGTGGCCCAAAGATTAGTGAATCTGAAAGCCCAAGCCCTCGTTGCCAACGAAGATTTGGATTCGTTCAATCATGGTGCGAAGAAGGTCGACATGAAGTTGTTCGAAGAGATTGATGCGGCTATGGTTTTTGTGAAAGCTGTGCCGGCAGTTATGGGACTATGGTCGTTTTGGAATGTTCAAGCTGTTGAGACTAGTGAGTCAAAGACACGCGAACTGAACGGTTTTTTGGAGAAACATGGATTTGGATCGTTGGAAGTTGCGACTGAGGCGATTGAGCGGATGGTTGCTCACAAGTGCAACAACGATGTCAAGAAGCCGGCGCCTACGTCTCCATGGTCAATTGTTGAGAAGGCCATCCAGAAGGCAAAACCTGGTGGGAGCTGTTATGGTGGTTCGATTCACGGTAAAGACGACAATGTGTCTGTCAAAAGTTTTGGCTGCAGTAGATCTATGCCAGGGGGCAATAAGATTGAAAATGCTAAGCTCGCGAGGTCTCTGAAACCTCCGAAGCCTTTTGATGGATCGTCTCGAGCCGAAATGGAACGCTATTTGCGGAATTTCAACCTGTATGCAGATGTCTTGGAAATGGAAGACTTTACAAAGCAACGTTTGCTGGAAGCGAAGTTACCGGTGTCTCTACAGTCTCACTGGCAGTTTTTGATGAAGGAATGTACCGGATTCAAGGAGATGCAAAGTCGACTACTGCTCGTGATGGGAGGAAACACGGAACACTCGAAGATCTCCAAACAGCACCAACTGTTTCGAATTGAACGGAAGTCTAGTGAGACGTACGAACAATTCTGTGGACGTGCTGAAACGATTGCTGTGGATGCTTTCATCGATGATTACGTGAAACAGCAAGAAACCTTGAAGACTGTCCTGGTGGGTCAGATGGAAATGGATCCAGAAAAGAAGTTTTTGTCAGCCCTGATGTCATCGTTGGAATTGATGAGCTACACCCAATTGAAGGAACAGATCATTACGATGGAAAAGACGTGGCAGGATTGTGTCGTCAAGAATGCCAGAAAGCTGACCGAAAAGGATCCGAAAGCGTTTCCGGAACGTGTAGGCCCGATGGAAGTGAAACCGCCGGAGGCTAAGTTTGCGGGAAGTCCGTCACCTCAAATGATGGCCCGTCGAAACAACCCGAATCAGTGCATGAATTGCGGGCAGCTGGGTCATTGGGCGAAGGAATGTCCAGAAAAGAAAGCACCGGTCAACACTGTTAACGTTACACCGAAGGAGACCTTGGAGGATCTACTTGAAACGTTGCAGCAGATAGACAGCGTTGAGGTTAACTCGATGGCTGTGGAAGCTACAAGTCCGCTGGAGATTACGAAAGCTGCGTTTGGCGATGTTTTGACCGATAAGATTCATGTTGGTGAACATGTTCTTACGGGATTGTTCGATTCGGGAGCGGGCGCAAGCCTGATTCGTTCTGATGTATTGGTGACGTTGTTGGAGAATGCCGAAAACAAGTCAAAGGTCGTCAATCTGAAGAACTCGCGTGGGGCACTGGCTGGAGTGAACCGTAGTCGATTGAATGTTCAAGGATGGGTTCGCCTGGAAATCAAAACTCGTGGAGCGAAGACAATTCAAGCCGTGTTTGCTGTTGTCGAGGACATGAGCCGAGAGATGATTATCGGGATGAATGTGTTGATGGAAGAAGGCTCATGGTGGAAAAAGATGATCCAACTGCACAAGGCAGCCGTGAAGTCAAAGAGGAACGTGATTAGAAAGAGTCAGGAGACTCTCGCTTCCAAGGAGGAAGAAGGATGGGGCGATCGTGGTGCACGACACGATCAAACCGACCCTAGCGTTGGAAACAATCGTGTCGTGGGTGATCGAAATCGTGATGGTGATCGTGGTGGTGATCTCGCGTGTGTTCGACCGTCTGTGAAAACTGTCTATGACTCTACGAAATACTGGATGCCGCCGAGTCCAGAAGAACCCTATTGGAATTCCGATTGTAGTGACAAGACGAATGACAATTGTAATGTCGAGGACGACATTTGGGTCGGTAGGGGCATGTTGAGTATTGAGGATGGGAAATTAGAATAAGAAATATGATCGTCGTTATGCAAATTTAGCTTTGTTTGTATTGTTGCTTTTGTGACTTGTACTAGTTCAGTTTGTGTTGTATCGACCTTTGTCGACAGTCGTATTTGCTCTCGCTCTGTTGTGTTCTGTCTGGATTGTGTGATTCCTCGGATAAATCGTGATATACGGATATCGAAAGGTCTCAAGGAGGCAGAATTATGAGTGTTTGCGACGACGAAACACAACGCGTGAAGTTATCCCTTTTCGACGGTGATGCGGAATCGGAGCTTCTACACCAATACGTGACGATGCTCAGTGTGATCTCTGGGCACCATTTATCACAAATCTGGCCTTGGAATCGCGAGATTCAAAAAGTTTGTGAGCTGAAAAACAGTGATTAGAGCGAAAAAGTGGTGTTTTCCCGCAGTTTTTTCCTCTAATCGCTGTTTTTCAGCTCACTGACCGTAAGAATCTGGCGATTCAGCAGGCCAATTCTGTCAAATTCAGTTCATGTAGACTAAACACGATGCGGCCAGTCATTCTAGACATTAACCTAAGGAATCTGACGACATCAAAAATCCGGCTTCAGAATCCAGAATCCGAAGTTCCGAAATCCCATCATTTTTGACCGTGACGATGCTCAGTGTGATCTCTGGGCACCATTTATCACAAATCTGGCCTTGGAATCGCGAGATTCAAAAAGTTTGTGAGCTGAAAAACAGTGATTAGAGCGAAAAAGTGGTGTTTTCCCCGCAGTTTTTTCCTCTAATCGCTGTTTTTCAGCTCACTGACCGTAAGAATCTGGCGATTCAGCAGGCCAATTCTGTCAAATTCAGTTCATGTAGACTAAACACGATGCGGCCAGTCATTCTAGACATTAACCTAAGGAATCTGACGACATCAAAAATCCGGCTTCAGAATCCAGAATCCGAAGTTCCGAAATCCCATCATTTTTGACCGTGACGATGCTCAGTGTGATCTCTGGGCACCATTTATCACAAATCCGGCCTTGGAATCGCGAGATTCAGGAAGTTTGTGAGCTGAAAACAGTGATTAGAGCGAAAAAGTGGTGTTTTGCCGCAGTTTTTTCCTCTAATCGCTGTTTTTCAGCTCACTGACCGTCAGAATCTGGCGATTCAGCAGGCTAATTTTGTCAAATTCAGTTCATGTAGACTAAACACGATGCGGCCAGTCATTCTAGACCTTAAGCCAAGGAATCTGACGACATCAAAATTCCGGCTTCAGAATCCAGAATCCGAAGTTCCGAAATCCCATCATTTTTGACCGTGACGATGCTCAGTGTGATCTCTGGGCACCATTTATCACAAATCTGGCCTTGGAATCGCGAGATTCAAAAAGTTTGTGAGCTGAAAAACAGTGATTAGAGCGAAAAAGTGGTGTTTTCCCGCAGTTTTTTCCTCTAATCGCTGTTTTTCAGCTCACTGACCGTAAGAATCTGGCGATTCAGCAGGCCAATTCTGTCAAATTCAGTTCATGTAGACTAAACACGATGCGGCCAGTCATTCTAGACATTAACCTAAGGAATCTGACGACATCAAAAATCCGGCTTCAGAATCCAGAATCCGAAGTTCCGAAATCCCATCATTTTTGACCGTGACGATGCTCAGTGTGATCTCTGGGCACCATTTATCACAAATCTGGCCTTGGAATCGCGAGATTCAAAAAGTTTGTGAGCTGAAAAACAGTGATTAGAGCGAAAAAGTGGTGTTTTCCCGCAGTTTTTTCCTCTAATCGCTGTTTTTCAGCTCACTGACCGTAAGAATCTGGCGATTCAGCAGGCCAATTCTGTCAAATTCAGTTCATGTAGACTAAACACGATGCGGCCAGTCATTCTAGACATTAACCTAAGGAATCTGACGACATCAAAAATCCGGCTTCAGAATCCAGAATCCGAAGTTCCGAAATCCCATCATTTTTGACCGTGACGATGCTCAGTGTGATCTCTGGGCACCATTTATCACAAATCCGGCCTTGGAATCGCGAATTCAGGAAGTTTGTGAGCTGAAAAACAGTGATTAGAGCGAAAAAGTGGTGTTTTGCCGCAGTTTTTTCCTCTAATCGCTGTTTTTCAGCTCACTGACCGTCAGAATCTGGCGATTCAGCAGGCTAATTTTGTCAAATTCAGTTCATGTAGACTAAACACGATGCGGCCAGTCATTCTAGACCTTAAGCCAAGGAATCTGACGACATCAAAATTCCGGCTTCAGAATCCAGAATCCGAAGTTCCGAAATCCCATCATTTTTGACCGTGACGATGCTCAGTGTGATCTCTGGGCACCATTTATCACAAATCTGGCCTTGGAATCGCGAGATTCAGGAAGTTTGTGAGCTGAAAAACAGTGATTAGAGCGAAAAAGTGGTGTTTTCCCCGCAGTTTTTTCCTCTAATCGCTGTTTTTCAGCTCACTGACCGTCAGAATCTGGCGATTCAGCAGGCCAATTTTGTCAAATTCAGTTCATGTAGACTAAACACGATGCGGCCAGTCATTCTAGACCTTAACCCAAGGAATCTGACGATATCAGAATTCCGGCTTCAGAATCCAGAATCCGAAGTTCCGAAATCCCATCATTTTTGACCGTGACGATGCTCAGTGTGATCTCTGGGCACCATTTATCACAAATCCGGCCTTGGAATCGCCAGATTCAGGAAGTTTGTGAGCTGAAAAACAGTGATTAGAGCGAAAAAGTGGTGTTTTCCCCGCAGTTTTTTCCTCTAATCGCTGTTTTTCAGCTCACTGACCGTCAGAATCTGGCGATTCAGCAGGCAGTTTCTATCAAATTCATTTATTCTAGACTAAACACGATGCGGCCAGTCATTCTAGACCTTAACCCAAGGAATCTGACGACATCAGAATTCCGGCTTCAGAATCCAGAAACCAAAGTTCCGAAATCCCATCATTTTTGACCGTGACGATGCTCAGTGTGATCTCTGGGCACCATTTATCACAAATCTGGCCTTGGAATCGCGAGATTCAGGAAGTTTGTGAGCTGAAAAACAGTGATTAAAGCGAAAAAGTGGTGTTTTCCGGCAGTTTTTTCCTCTAATCGCTGTTTTTCAGCTCACTGACCGTCAGAATCTGGCGATTCAGCAGGCCAATTTTGTCAAATTCAGTTCATGTAGACTAAACACGATGCGGCCAGTCATTCTAGACCTTAACCCAAGGAATCTGACGATATCAGAATTCCGGCTTCAGAATCCAGAATCCGAAGTTCCGAAATCCCATCATTTTTGACCGTGACGATGCTCAGTGTGATCTCTGGGCACCATTTATCACAAATCCGGCCTTGGAATCGCGAGATTCAGGAAGTTTGTGAGCTGAAAAACAGTGATTAGAGCGAAAAAGTGGTGTTTTCCCGCAGTTTTTTCCTCTAATCGCTGTTTTTCCACTGACCGTCAGAATCTGGCGATTCAGCAGGCCAATTCTGTCAAATTCAGTTCACGTAGACTAAACACGATGCGGCCAGTCATTCTAGACATTAACCTAAGGATTCTGACGACATCAGAATTCCGGCTTCAGAATTCAGAATCCGAAGTTCCAAAATCTCGTCATTTTTGACCGTGACAATGCTCAGTGTGATCCCTGGACACCATTTATCACAAATCCGGCCTTGGAATCGCGAGATTCAGGAAGTTTGTGAGCTGAAAAACAGTGATTAGAGCGAAAAAGTGGTGTTTTCCCGCAGTTTTTTCCTCTAATCGCTGTTTTTCAGCTCACTGACCGTCAGAATCTGGCGATTCAGCAGGCCAATTCTGTCAAATTCAGTTCATGTAGACTAAACACGATGCGGCCAGTCATTCTAGACCTTAACCCAAGGAATCTGACGACATCAGAATTCCGGCTTCAGAATCCAGAAACCAAAGTTCCAAAATCTCGTCATTTTTGACCGTGACAATGCTCAGTGTGATCCCTGGGCACCATTTATCACAAATCCGGCCTTGGAATCGCGAGATTCAGGAAGTTTGTGAGCTGAAAAACAGTGATTAGAGCGAAAAAGTGGTGTTTTCCCGCAGTTTTTTCCTCTAATCGCTGTTTTTCAGCTCACTGACCGTCAGAATCTGGCGATTCAGCAGGCCAATTCTGTCAAATTCAGTTCACGTAGACTAAACACGATGCGGCCAGTCATTCTAGACATTAACCTAAGGATTCTGACGACATCAGAATTCCGGCTTCAGAATTCAGAATCCGAAGTTCCAAAATCTCGTCATTTTTGACCGTGACAATGCTCAGTGTGATCCCTGGACACCATTTATCACAAATCCGGCCTTGGAATCGCGAGATTCAGGAAGTTTGTGAGCTGAAAAACAGTGATTAGAGCGAAAAAGTGGTGTTTTCCCGCAGTTTTTTCCTCTAATCGCTGTTTTTCAGCTCACTGACCGTCAGAATCTGGCGATTCAGCAGGCCAATTCTGTCAAATTCGTTTATTCTGCACTAAACATGATGCGGCCAGTCATTTTAGACCTTAACCTAAGGAATCTGACGACATCAGAATTCCGGCTTCAGAATCCAGAAACCAAAGTTCCGAAATCCCATCATTTTTGACCGTGACGATGCTCAGTGTGATCTCTGGGCACCATTTATCACAAATCCGGCCTTGGAATCGCGAGATTCAGGAAGTTTGTGAGCTGAAAAACAGTGATTAGAGCGAAAAAGTGGTGTTTTCCCGCAGTTTTTTCCTCTAATCGCTGTTTTTCAGCTCACTGACCGTCAGAATCTGGCGATTCAGCATGCCAATTCTGTCAAATTCAGTTCATATAGACTTAACACGATGCGGCCAGTCATTCTAGACCTTAACCCAAGGAATCTGACGACATCAGAATTCCGGCTTCAGAATCCAGAAACCAAAGTTCCGAAATCCCATCATTTTTGACCGTGACAATGCTCAGTGTGATCCCTGGGCACCATTTATCACAAATCCGGCCTTGGAATCGCGAGATTCAGGAAGTTTGTGAGCTGAAACTATAGCTTTGTATAGCCGCATTCTGAACAACTTCAAGACCATCCATTTCCATGTCAACAAAGAAGGCACTTTCGAAGTTGACCAAAATCATTGGAGTGTCTTTGAAATCGTTGTGATCCGTTCCTTTGATGAACCATCGGGAAATGATATCGTTAATGTGAATGGTATCACAGTCGCTGAGCGTGTTGATAAGAAGTATGTCCAATATGGCGATACGGTTGTCCTCTACGACACCATTACGGGTGCCTGTCTGACTCCGGCGGTTATTCGGAAAGTTGAACTGAAAAGTGATTCCCATGTTGCATCACGGGCGAGTGGTGAGGTTATCCACCCGCTGCACATGGTTGCATTCGAGTTCTACGATAGCGATAACAAGCCCGTGTATCTACAAGCCGATGGAGAACAACTGACCGTTGCCGCCAATGGAAAGAACTTGCCCGACACATCGAAATGGACAATCATCAATGCTAATCAGATTGAATGCACTTTTGCGCCGATGGTGAAAATTCCGACGAAACCAATAGCCCCATTTCCTGAGGTATATTACATCCAGCCCGACGGCGAAGGCAGCTTTCAAGTCATCGGTGAAGATATTGATGAAAGTTTCACCGTGTGGATGGGCGTTTTGCAAGCACCTGTGACTGAGCACATAAAGCTTGATGAAAAGTAAGTTGAAAGTCGTAAAAACTGTAAATAACTTTTGCTGTTTCAGATCCCGACTTCGCGCATCCATCCCAGCCGTCGAAGATTATCACATTTATCAACCGCAACAACTGGTGCCAATTACCCTTGTCCGCGACGATGGTGTCGTTTACGAGACTGAATTTTACATGCAATACAATTACACGGCACATACTCGGTTTGACAAGGTCAGATTTATCCGACAATGCGATGTTGAAGATCCGGAATCCAACATTTTTTGATTTACTGATTATAACTGATATGATTTGATTGCCATTTGTTTCTTTCCCTTGATAGTAATAAAAGATTCATTCACAACTATTACGCAAGTTTGCACGGTTCTTTACAACCTGTTTAGCATTCTTATGAAAGTATACGATTATTGACTAATTAAAGTACTAAGTGGGACGTTTATTGCATGCATGTATATTCATTCATTCAAGTGGTTGCACAGATATGTGTGCATCCAAGTATTCACGATGAACTTGTGGTATGTTGAGCTTATCGTCGGTGTCTTTAATTGCTATGCTCGTGTTTTTACACCGGGAGTTGTTCACGAACTGGTGAAACTTGGAATTGAAGACTGACTCAACGTCATTCAATTCCACAACGTTTTTGCTTCTCATTTTATTGTCTTCTATTCATACACGCATAAAGATGTAATTATAATATAATGTTTCCAAACATTTTTCCTATTTCCCGCTTGACGGGCGTGCCTAGGGCCGCGGGCGTTCCCATTTACACTGACGCAACACGCAAAACACAAAACCGCATCTTACGGGACAAGGCGGGGAACGAGCAACACGGCGATTAGAACCTTTGAAATTCTTGGTAATTCGAGAGGTAAGCCTGACATCGTTTTGTAGTTGATGAAGTTTGTTGACAATCTCGACGACGGGCACGTTAAGGCACTTGCCAAAGAAACAGTACTCCCGGGGACATGATATGGAACAGGATAATTCGGCATCTGCTACCAATTGGTTTAGTCGTGCATCGGACGGCTGGAAATGTTGTTTTTGGTCATCTCTACAAAGGTGCACAGAAACGGACCTGTTCCAAGACATTGTTATCAATGGTCTTTACAATCTGATGTGGATGATTGAATTCGACATTGAAATCAGAAATAACAGACTGTACTCCAATGATAACAGAAACCAAGTTGATCACGAGCACTGAAAGCAAGGGCACGAAGATAGGCCTCATTTTGAGGCAACTGACTGAAAAGAGCCTTTATACCGTTTACTGTTGTTATAAATTTGCATAAAAACAATATTTTATTTATTTATTTTATTTAACACTATATCAGTCCCCATGGACGTAGTGGAACTCTAACTGTTTCCAATTATCGCTTATTACTTCTTCTTTCCAGTCAGCTTTTTTGTTTTTTCGGTGGTCTTGGAGGAATTTGTTTAGGCTGTCGGTCCAGCGGGTATTGCAATGTAAATTTCTATCGATGTAACTTTTTTTTTGGGTTTGCAATAACAGCGCTTCCACTTTTTTCAAAATGAGGTCAAGTTTATCTTCTGTTTACTTTACCTCCCTCGTATGTAATGTATGTCTCTCTCATCTGTTCTACGACAGTGTTCCATGATCAGAAATGAATGCCCAACTGTCTCTTTTGCTTTTACTTTCTTTCAGCATAGCTCAAATACAGTGTCTCGTATGTCCAACCGGATCCGCGATGGAATGGGCGAAATTCCAACACTTTGGCCGTGTCTTTACGGATTTTCGCCCACTCCACCTATTGGGGACCTAAAAATGGATTCAAACTTACATTAGTGCTGCCGACGACGTAATCAGCGACACCAGATGCCATGCACGACCTGAAAAGGCGGATATCAGTCAATTGTACAGTAATTCTATCAATAAAACCCATATAGGGGCGGATTTGACAAAGTACGGGAGCCAAATGAAAAATTGGGCATAGGCTCCCGCGCACATGTCATATCCGCGATGGAATGGGCGAAATTCCAACACATTGGCCGTGTCTTTACGGATTTTCGCCCACTCCACCTATTGGGAACCTAAAAACGGATTCAAACTTACATTAGTGCTGCCGACGACGTGATCAGCGACACCAGATGCCATGCACGACCTGAAAAGGCGGATATCAGTTAATTGTACAGTAATTCTATCAATAAAACCCAAATAGGGGCGGATTTGACAAAGTGCGGATGCCAAATGAAAAATTGGCCATAGGCTCCCGCACACATGTCATATCCGCGATGGAATGGGCGAAATTCCAACACTTTGGCCGTGTCTTTACGGATTTTCGCCCACTCCACCTATTGGGAAGCTGAAAACGGATTCAAACTTACATTAGTACCGCCGACGACGTGATCAGCGACACCAGATGCCATGCACGACCTGAAAAGGCGGATATCAGTTAATTGTACAGTAATTCTATCAATAAAACCCAAATAGGGGCGGATTTGACAAAGTGCGGATGCCAAATGAAAAATTGGCCATAGGCTCCCGCGCACATGTCATATCCGCGATGGAATGGGCGAAATTCCAACACTTTGGCCGTGTCTTTACGGGTTTTCGCCCACTCCACCTATTGGGAAGCTGAAAACGGATTCAAACTTACATTAGTACCGCCGACGACGTGATCAGCGACACCAGATGCCATGCACGACCTGAAAAGGCGGATATCAGTTAATTGTACAGTAATTCTATCAATAAAACCCAAATAGGGGCGGATTTGACAAAGTGCGGATGCCAAATGAAAAATTGGGCATAGGCTCCCGCGCACATGTCATATCCGCGATGGAATGGGCGAAATTCCAACACTTTGGCCGTGTCTTTACGGATTTTCGCCCACTCCACCTATTGGGAAGCTGAAAACGGATTCAAACTTACATTAGTACCGCCGACGACGTGATCAGCGACACCAGATGCCATGCACGACCTGAAAAGGCGGATATCAGTTAATTGTACAGTAATTCTATCAATAAAACCCAAATAGGGGCGGATTTGACAAAGTACGAGAGCCAAATGAAAAATTGGGCATAGGCTCCCGCGCACATGTCATATCCGCGATGGAATGGGCGAAATTCTAACACTTTGGCCGTGTCTTTACGGATTTTCGCCCACTCCACCTATTGAAAAGATGAAAACGGATTCAAACTTACATTAGTACCGCCGACGACGTGATCAGCGACACCAGATGCCATGCACGACCTGAAAAGGCGGATATCAGTTAATTGTACAGTAATTCTATCAATAAAACCCAAATAGGGGCGGATTTGACAAAGTGCGGATGCCAAATGAAAAATTGGCCATAGGCTCCCGCGCACATGTCATATCCGCGATGGAATGGGCGAAATTCCAACACTTTGGCCGTGTCTTTACGGGTTTTCGCCCACTCCACCTATTGGGAAGCTGAAAACGGATTCAAACTTACATTAGTACCGCCGACGACGTGATCAGCGACACCAGATGCCATGCACGACCTGAAAAGGCGGATATCAGTTAATTGTACAGTAATTCTATCAATAAAACCCAAATAGGGGCGGATTTGACAAAGTGCGGATGCCAAATGAAAAATTGGGCATAGGCTCCCGCGCACATGTCATATCCGCGATGGAATGGGCGAAATTCCAACACTTTGGCCGTGTCTTTACGGATTTTCGCCCACTCCACCTATTGGGAAGCTGAAAACGGATTCAAACTTACATTAGTACCGCCGACGACGTGATCAGCGACACCAGATGCCATGCACGACCTGAAAAGGCGGATATCAGTTAATTGTACAGTAATTCTATCAATAAAACCCAAATAGGGGCGGATTTGACAAAGTACGAGAGCCAAATGAAAAATTGGGCATAGGCTCCCGCGCACATGTCATATCCGCGATGGAATGGGCGAAATTCTAACACTTTGGCCGTGTCTTTACGGATTTTCGCCCACTCCACCTATTGAAAAGATGAAAACGGATTCAAACTTACATTAGTACCGCCGACGACGTGATCAGCGACACCAGATGCCATGCACGACCTGAAAAGGCGGATATCAGTTAATTGTACAGTAATTCTATCAATAAAACCCAAATAGGGGCGGATTTGACAAAGTACGAGAGCCAAATGAAAAATTGGGCATAGGCTCCCGCGCACATGTCATATCCGCGATGGAATGGGCGAATTTCCAACACTTTGGCCGTGTCTTTACGGATTTTCGCCCACTCCACCTATTGGGGACCTAAAAATGGATTCAAACTTACATTAGTACCGCCGACGACGTGATCAGCGACACCAGATGCCATGCACGACCTGAAAAGGCGGATATTAGTCAATTGTACAGTAATTCTATCAATAAAACCCAAATAGGGGCGGATTTGACAAAGTGCGGATGCCAAATGAAAAATTGGGCATAGGCTCCCGCGCACATGTCATATCCGCGATGGAATGGGCGAAATTCCAACACTTTGGCCGTGTCTTTACGGATTTTCGCCCACTCCACCTATTGGGAAGCTGAAAACGGATTCAAACTTACATTAGTACCGCCGACGACGTGATCAGCGACACCAGATGCCATGCACGACCTGAAAAGGCGGATATTAGTCAATTGTACAGTAATTCTATCAATAAAACCCAAATAGGGGCGGATTTGACAAAGTGCGGATGCCAAATGAAAAATTGGCCATAGGCTCCCGCACACATGTCATATCCGCGATGGAATGGGCGAAATTCCAACACTTTGGCCGTGTCTTTACGGATTTTCGCCCACTCCACCTATTGGGAAGCTGAAAACGGATTCAAACTTACATTAGTACCGCCGACGACGTGATCAGCGACACCAGATGCCATGCACGACCTGAAAAGGCGGATATTAGTCAATTGTACAGTAATTCTATCAATAAAACCCAAATAGGGGCGGATTTGACAAAGTGCGGATGCCAAATGAAAAATTGGGCATAGGCTCCCGCGCACATGTCATATCCGCGATGGAATGGGCGAAATTCCAACACTTTGGCCGTGTCTTTACGGATTTTCGCCCACTCCACCTATTGGGAAGCTGAAAACGGATTCAAACTTACATTAGTACCGCCGACGACGTGATCAGCGACACCAGATGCCATGCACGACCTAAAAAGGCGGATATCAGTTAATTATACAGTAATTCTATCAATAAAACCCAAATAGGGGCGGATTTGACAAAGTACGAGAGCCAAATGAAAAATTGGGCATAGGCTCCCGCGCACATGTCATATCCGCGATGGAATGGGCGAAATTCCAACACTTTGGCCGTGTCTTTACGGATTTTCGCCCACTCCACCTATTGAAAAGCTGAAAACGGATTCAAACTTACATTAGTACCGCCGACGACGTGATCAGCGACACCAGATGCCATGCACGACCTGAAAAGGCGGATATCAGTTAATTGTACAGTAATTCTATCAATAAAACCCAAATAGGGGCGGATTTGACAAAGTGCGGATGCCAAATGAAAAATTGGGCATAGGCTCCCGCGCACATGTCATATCCGAGAAATAAAATGGGTGCACTTGCGACGTTTTTGACTAGTGCACCCAAACCATTAAAATTTTGCCAAAACTGGCTAAATTTTACACTAAAAATCGTTCAAACTTACATAAAGTGTCGCCGTCGGGTCGCTGCTGGTATCCGACCAACATTTGCCGAATAATGAATCGCGATGAACCGTGACGATGACCGCAAAATGGAGCACATCGTAGTTGTTGAAACCTTTTCGATGGCGACATGACTACGGCAGTTTCTGCCTATGACATGGTTCCCCAAAGCGTTGACCGTTTGAGACTGTTATTGAAATGTCTACTGGTTTAACATTCTGTGTTGAAACAACTTATAAAACTAAAGCCTCAAACTTCACAAGGTTGTTGGCACGGAGATAGTGAGCTGTGATCGAGCAAGTGTCAATAGTATGCTAGGTTGAGTGGATGAGTGTTCTTTCTTGTCCTTCTAGCTGCAGATGGTGTCGAGAATGCTGTGAAACGAAAATTGATGTGTGAGTTGTGTGGAATATATCATTCAGGCCTTTCGCGAGGCAATATAAATGCCAGATCAGAATGTTGAACGATTGTCTAACGCGCACATCTTCAACAGTTTGAAGATCATACATCTATATTTTAGAAAGATGCATCTCAATACTACTTTCATTACTCATATGCGCTTTCAGTTGTGTCTAACAACGATATGAAGCTTTAACAAAGCCACATCTTTTTGTAACTTTAAAAACACCCCAGCAATTCGCAATAACACAAAGCGATTCGGTAGTCAGTCTACCCTGTCAACTTATTGCCGATAACTTTACGCATGTGTCAACAATCCAAAACGGCAAACGCGAATCGATTCCAACTATCCCACAAGGGATCAAATAGTATTTAACCATACCAATCCTGTTCCGTGCCATTGAGCCTCTAGTATCCGATATAATAAAAGAGGCGGTCGCCAAACCAGCCTAATTTTGGGGCTCAGTGGAACTATGAAAATCAATGGAACAGAACAAGACCGATTATGTTTCATACAATCAGATTATGCTCGAAAGCATGAAAAATTACAGAATTCGCATTCGCCGTTTTAAATTGTTGACACATGCGCCAATCGTTCAACACTCTGATCCGGCACTACCCATCATCCCCACAACTCACACATCAATTCCCGTATCACAGCAATCTCGACAGCATCTGCAACCCTAAATAAGCTCAATCCCTCAACCTAACTTACTATCAACACCTGCTCCAGCACTGCTTCACTGCTCCATGACGACAACCTTGCAAAGGTTGAAGCCTGAGTCAAACAAGATGGTTCAACACAGAATGCTGAACCAACTTGACCCTTCAATAACAGCTGGAAACGCTCACCGCAGCGGCAAACCATGTCATCTGTAGAAGTTGCTGTGGTCGCATCGCCATCGGCTGGATCCCAAAAACGACGATGCGTTGCCTCCGTCCTGCGGCCATCATCACATCGGGATCCACGATTCGGTTCATGATGATCGGCGTCGTGCGAGGCTGGGGTCATGTTGAGGCTGGATACAGGACCTGAAATGTGGGCACGGTTTAAAACTGAAGGTAAAAAGTGGCAATGTAAAACTTACACGTTGTTGGATGAGCAAACGGCGAGCTAAATCGAAGATAACGTGGCTAATGCTTGTAAACAGCGATAGCATATATCCAAATCGCTTTCAAACAATTAAACACCCGAATTTTAACCGATCAACACATGAACAATTTCAAAAAACAATGTAAAAACATAAATAGAACTGTGTACAGACCAATGAAGCTGGCGTGGATGTGGATGAGATGGAGATTGGTTGATTGACCGGTTCGGATGCATCGACGGAATAGAATCAGGCAGTCAGAGAGTACAGAAGTCTGATAGCCCTAGCCTAGGCGATAACCCCGGATGATGGAAGACATTGGCGATAAAACATAAGCTGGACGGGGTTATCTCATCGTCGGAATCGCGGGAGCAGCAGCTTGAGTCGACTGAAATGAAGACCGTGAGAATGAATCGAAAATAGCAGAATCAAACCAACCTATGTCAATGTCAAGCACGAATTGCCCGCAATTTACATGCTCACATTGACGACGAACAGCAGGACTCGGGATTCGTCATATGCGCGACCAAGGCATTGAATGTCGTTCCCAACGTCCGAAGCACAATCAAGAGAGCGGCGTCAGGCATACTTTGGCGAACAAACTATCGCCTGAGGGCCACAACCTAGACCAATCCACTGGCGACCTTAAGGTATGGATTAGTCTAGATTGTGGCGGTGAATTCCCCCTCTTATTCGAGGATTAGCAGAGTAATGTTGTTGCCCCATGAAACAACATTACTCTGAGCCCTCTCGAACAGGGAGACTTCACCAATCAGGTATCCAACCGATCGAAATCCTCTGAGAGGACAAGACCGATTGGATACTCGAGGATCCAATCTCAGACGACAGCTATTTCACCAAAGCGTCCCGCTTACCGACCTCTTGATTGTGCAACCAACTGTCAGGAACAGTCTCCGTTGCCCCAATCGCGACATCACCGACGAACGCCATCAAGTCGAAAGTACTGATGTGGCCAGCCAGATGGCAAGTCTGGCATGGCCGCACCTCTTCCTTTCTTGAGTCCGCCGTCTCCGTGATCATGTTGCTGCTGTGGATCGTGGCGTAGAGGAAAGACGATCACAAAAAGGACATCTGTCTGGCGGCATAATCGATCTAGCATGTCGTTGAATTATGAATTGCAGTGATGTCGGTGTATGGAATGCCTGAAATGGTGAAAACGTGAGGTTCACGCAATGAATGCATAAACAAAACAACTTACCAAATGACAGAGTGGATGTTGCAATTGGTAGATAAAGCAAAAAAGATGAAAGTGTCTGCAAGCGGAAAGCATTGTTTGTAAGATCTGAAATAGAAATGGGCATGCAACAGTCAAACAATCAACAAAAACTGCAACTTACAGTATACAAACACTGCTAAACAGTACATATCAGGCTGTCGAAGTTACCATCAGGATTGAGAAGAATGAAAGCCTGAAAACAAAGAAATCATGAATCGAGCATCAAAAAGAGATTGAAAAACAAGAATAAGCAAAACGAAAGCCTTTGGCATCCCAAAAATTACAATTCTGTGATGTCAGGGGTCCCAAACATGCAGTCGCCAATCGCTATCAGAAATTTTGCAACGAAAAGTCAAACAAAAACTAACCTGGTATGTGTTGGGGCATGAGTCGGACGACCATCACACGTGCCTAATGGAAGACAATGAAAGTATGGTGATGGACGTTCCGATCTCTTCGACGATCCATTCAACGTCGGTAGCAATCTGTGAAGACATGTTCACGGATGCAAAGCCAACGCAGACCCGCGTTGGAAGCGAATCTCTTGGCGGCGCCGGTGCAGATGTTCACGTTGACGTCAGTGGCCAACCAAAAGCGGACATCTAGCACCAATGGAGAAGGGCGCAGGTTGGATGGCTGAGGAGGCGACACGGCTTGGTGAATCCACAAAGGAAACACTTGAAAGGAGCCGTGCCTCGTCCAACAGCGGCAGCTCAAGCTGCTGAAGGCTCGTTTTCCCCATGGTTCGCCTGCCACGCCCATCTGGAAGGCAATAAGAGTGCCTCAGGCTGCGTGCGGCTCCCCCGGCTACGAGCCTTCTCGGCATCCCTGCCTACGTGAGAAGCGCTATGGCTTCAATCATGTTTTGCCTGATGTACAACATACCTGAAAAAGTATCAATTTTAGAGGTTGAAAATGGTGGAGGAAAGTAAAAACGACTTACTGTGCATCCAGGAGCTCGCGCATTGACATCGTCTTGGAGGAAATTGAGGCGATGGTGATGTTGAGACGACGAGGGGGCTTCGAGGAATGAAACTCTTGAGTTCTGAAAGCAAAACTGAGATTAGAATCGGGTAAATGATTCAAAATCACAGCCACTTACCGAAAAAGAACTGCGGCAGGCCGCATCCGAGACATCGGAGATGTGCGATGGATCGCAAGAATGGATGTACCTGAAAAAGGAATATGAGTAAAACAGAAGTCGAAATTGGCAATGTACAAACTCGAAAAACACGATCGGATTCGGTGCAAATCATTAAGAATGACACGAAAAACGAAAATAATCATGTATTCTTGCAAGTAGCATGCCCTCGGGCACTGAATCAGTGGGTAAAACACGATAGAAGCACAACGGATATATAAAGTTTGCCCAAGACTCCGAAGCGAGAGGTCAAACACACAAACGCCCCCTCCGAACGGCCTCCCTCAAAAATATGTAGCTAAACACATGCCAGAGGGGGCTATGGCAGTTGACACACGTCTAGATCGAAAACGAACAGCAAAAACCGATTTGAAGGAACAGTCATGGCTTATTTGACCATGACAGCAACTCGAACAGAGGTGAACTTCGAGAAGTCTCGAAGCAAGTACAAATATGCGGTTTTTCGGACCGCAGACCATTTACCGACCGAGCTGGATAGCCCGGGGCAAAGGTGAAAGCAAAATGAAACGGCAAACGTGGAAATGACGGGGGATAAGCAGCAATTAGATAACGACGATGATTAGTAATCGTCTGCGATTACATGATGCAATCGCAATCACAGTCGCGATCGATCGGCAATCATTGGACGCTTTGCCGCCGGCGGCTCGGTATGCCGCGGCACGCACACGGCATTTCTCAAATGCTATGGCAAGCCACACAGGCGCACAAAAGTGCGCAGTCTAGTCCATGGAAAACCATGGAAAATATCAGCGATTGCACGTATGCTCGGCCGGGTGCCTCTGGCCATGGCAATAATGACTTCTTGTCCAACTTATACGCATAATTTTAATTGATAAAACAGTTTGGGGGCATCTACTATCACATGTACGGCTAATGTCAAGATCAGTGTGGACAAAACGAAAAAGTAAGCATCAGACAAAAATGGCGTTTTGAGATAGCACGTTTTATATTTTTTTTATTTTTGTTAATCAGCATCTCTGTAACAGTCATTAAGGGCTAAATACCAGGGCCGTATTTAGGGGGGGGGTACGGGGTGAAGTGCCCCCCCATATCTCAGATCCGGCAAAATGGGGGTAAGGGGGGACCAAAGGGATTTTGCGGTTTTTTCAAGGTTGAAGCGATTTTTACCCCTTTGGTCCCCCCTTTGGATTTTTGGAAAATCGTTCAAAAAAAATTTTCAAAAAATCCCTTTGGTCCCCCCTTACCATTGCCCCCCCATATAAATTTTTTCTCAATACGGCCCTGCTAAATACTGACAAATCTGGTCGATTTGATAGGCCTTGAGGGCAAATGTCAACCTGTCTAGAGGAGTGGGTTCATTTTCCTCCTCAATCCGGGCACACAGGCGACATATTTTACACTACTGATAAGTAATCTCGGCCTAACAGTAGCATTGTCAAAGATTTGTTTTGTAATTAGGTACCCTCTGATGTTTGCCAATGACTTTTTTCCTTTGCTCAGCATGACAGCTCATAACTTTCTCGTTACACCCATGTAACGTGTTGTACGTGAATGTCTTTCGCCTAAAGACTGTGCAGATGTATGTAATTGTTAGCAAATTAAGAACAACTTTCTCAACAACATTACCATAATTTTGCAAAATAACCCTTACAATGGGTTATACTAACTATTCCAAAATAGAAAAAACATGTAGTTGCAGTTGAACAGTATAAATATATGTTGTTTATTTCGACCTCCCACTTTTGGGACGCGATATTACCACCCCAGCGAGAGATGTTCTCTCTCGTCGTCTAGCAACGGCATGCTCTTTCGTCAAGCAACCTAAAGGTGAGTGCAGTTTGCCATTAAAGTCAGGTCGCAAACGTTTCAACCACTTGTTACATAAATTCAATTGATCATTCTTTCTTTCTTCCCGGCATACATTAGCAAAACAGATAACGATTTATCATAAATTTACCTTGTTGTTATACAATTTAGGTGCGGACCTCTTTAGTGGTGTAGCGCGTGTTGTGCATTGGCTTGATCGTTCGATTAGCTACTCTATTCTTCGATTGTTTTGATACTTTCCGCGCTCGTTGAGACCTTCTGTTACAACACCTTTTATCTTCTTGTAAATATTGATTTTAATAATTTCAGCTGTTGTCGAACAATCTCAATTGTCGTAATGGACCAATTTAACCAGTATTACGAATACAACGTCGACGTTAGTGGTGCCATGCCGACTGACTATCAAAACAACACGTATTTGAACCATCATGGTCAAGCACATCATTATGACAGCCAAATGCAGGCGCCTCCGGGCAATTACAACGCCACTCCTGTGACGCCGGTGCAACAAAACACATCACTGACATTCTCAGCGCCCCCTCAACAGCCTTATTATAATCAAGATGATCTACAAATGCCACAGCAATATCAGTACAACCAGTGGTCACCGCAATATTCGATGATGCAACAGCTGTCAAACAATGTGATGCCTCAAGCACAAAATTTTGGTCCTTCGATACACGTGAATTCAATTGATGCTGGTACAGTCGCACCGGGTGAACTGCAATTCTCTAATTGTCCGATTGCGCCCATCGCTTGTAATCAGTGGTCGCCACAGGATTGTTCAGTGATGCCAATGCAACAACCGACAAATTGCATTTCCCAAGGACAGAATTTTGACCAGTTGTCATACCAGAATACCGACAACGCTGATTTCATGGCGCCGAACCAACGTCACTCTCCGAGTTATTCAACTTTTGCAACAGGGAGTACAAGTTCAGGCGAAACATCACCATCGTCATCAAATGACCATTCCCCCCTCTCACAAAGTACACAAAACTCAAGCCAGTTCACATCGCCAAGTCAAACAGCTTCGACATCAGGCTTTTATGATGGGTCCAGTTCATCGTCCTTAAGTTCGGAAACGCTACCACAAGTACCGGTTCTGCTCCCAACAAAGGTACCTGCCACTGCCACAAAGATGACTAAAGCCATCATGGAACGTTATCATGCCAATCCTGACATGTACAAGTGCACCGTGTTGATCAAGAGTCCGACGTTGGTTTTCAAATCGTATCCAAAGGAAAAAAGGTATGACTTCTTTGAGTTTTCGACATTTCGAACGCCTTCAATGTTGATTGTTTCAGACTTGTGACCCCTGGACCAATAGTCAGTTTGTATGACGCCGGATGGACCAACAATGAATACATGCCGGTTCCAAAGAACATGTCCTCACTGAAAGTGTCAATGGGATTCACGAACGACACCATGTCTATGACGGCTCTGGAACCCATGTCTGGTCCAACAATGAAGGTATGTTTTTCTTAACTTTTAAAACGGCTATTTTTTATATATTTTTTTTCAGTCCAATGAGTACAACTATCAAGCAAAGATATGGAACGACCGAAACGATCCCTACACCAAGCTCTACACTGAAATTGATGTTGGCACGAATTACAACTTTGGAAAAGTGGCTTCGCAACGATTGGATATTCGAACCAAACCGACAACAAAGAGACAAACGACTTTGGAGGTCACTGACGATGTCGATTGCGATTCCCAGTGGATAACCAATGGCGACACTATAGCTTTGTATAGCCGCATTCTGAACAACTTTAAGACCATCCATTTCCATGTCAACAAAGAAGGCACTTTCGAAGTTGACCAAAATCATTGGAGTGTCTTTGAAATCGTTGTGATCCGTTCCTTTGATGAACCATCGGGAAATGATATTGTCAATGTGAACGGTATCACGGTTGCCGAGCGTATTGATAAGAAATATGTTCAGTACGGTGATACGGTTGTCCTCTACGACACCATTACGGGTGCCTGTCTGACTCCGGCAATTATTCGGAAAGTTGAACTGAAAAGTGATTCCCATGTTGCATCACGGGCGAGTGGTGAGGTTATCCATCCGCTGCACATGGTCGCATTCGAGTTCTATGATAGCGCTAATAAGCCCGTGTATCTGCAAGCCGATGGGAAACAACTGACCGTTGCGGCTAATGGAAAGAACTTGCCCGACACATCGAAATGGACAATCATCAACGCTAATCATATTGAATGCACTTTTGCGCCGATGGTAGAAATCCCGACGAAAACGATAGCACCATTTCCTGAGGTGTATTACATTCAACCCGACGGCGAAGGCAGCTTTCAAGTCATCGGTGAAGATATTGATGAAAGTTTCACCGTGTGGATGGGCGTTTTGCAAGCACCTGTGACAGAGCACATAAAGCTTGATGAAAAGTAAGTTTAGCATGGATAATACTGTGCATAACTTTCGATGTTTCAGATCCCGACTTCGCGCAATCATCCCCGCTGTCGAAGATTATCGCATTTATCAACCGCAACAGCTGGTGCCGGTTAGCCTTGTCCGCGACGATGGAGTCGTTTACGAGACTGAATTTTACATGCAATACAATTACACGGCACATACTCGATATGACAAGGTCAGATTTATCCGACAATGCGATTTAGAGGATCTGGAATTCAACATTTTTTGATTTACTGATTATAACTGATATGATTTGATTGCCATTTGTTTCTTTCCCTTGATAGTAATAAAAGATTCATTCACAACTCTTACGCAAGTTTGCCCGGTTCTTTTCAACCTGTTCAGCATTGTTATGGAAGTATACGATTATTGACTAATTAAAGTACTAAGTGGGACGTTTATTGCATGCATGTATGTTCATTCATTCAAGTGGTTGCACAGATATGTGTGCATCCAAGTATTCACGATGAACTTGTGGTATGTTGAGCATTTGCTTATCGTCGATGTCTTCAATTGCTATGCTCGTGTTTTTACACCTGAAGTCATTTATGAACTAATGAAACTTGGAATGAAAGACTGACTTAACGTCAGAGAAACTTATTGTTATCAGTGTTCGCTTCAATTCCACAACGTTTTTGCTTCTCATTTTATTGTCTTCTATTCATACACGCATAAAGATGTAATTATAATATAATGTTTCCAAACATTTTTCCTATTTCCCGCTTGACGGGCGTGCCTAGGGCCGCGGGCGTTCCCATTAACACAGACGCAACACGCAAAACACAAATTCGCATCTTTTGTGACAAGGCTTGGAACGAGCAACACGGCGATTAGAACCTTTAAAATTCTTGGTAATTCGAGAGGTAAGCCTGACATCGTTTTGTAGTTGATGAAGTTTGTTGACAATCTCGACGACAGGAACATTAAGGCACTTGCCAAAGAAACAGTACTCTCGGGGACACGATGTGGAACAGGATAATTCGGCATCTGCTACCAATTGGTTTAGTCGTGCATCGGACGGCTGGAAATGTTGTTTTTGGTCATCTCTACAAAGGTGCACAGAAACGGACCTGTTCCAAGACATTGTTATCAATGGTCTTTACAATCTGATGTGGATGATTGAATTCGACATTGAAATCAGAAGTAACAGACTGTACTCCAATGATAACAGAAACCAAGTTGATCACGAGCACTGAAAGCAAGGGCACGAAGATAGGCCTCATTTTGAGGCAACTGAAAACTGAACAGTGCCTTTTTACCGTTTACTGTTGTTATTCATTTGCATAACAACTATAATTGCAATGTAAATTTCCATCGATGTACATAACTTTTTTTTGAGTTTGCAATAATAGCGCTTCCACTTTTTTTCAAAATGAGGTCAAGTTTATCTTCTGTTTGTTTTAACTCCTCGCATGAAATGTATGTCCCTCTCATCTGTTCTACGACAGTGTTCCATGATCAAAAATGAATGCTCAACTGTCTCTTTTGCTTTTACTTTCTTTCAGCATAGCTCAAATACAGTGTCTTGTATGTCCAACCGGATGGACTTACTTCGATGAACGCTGTTGGTTCAAAAGGTTTGTTTTACCCCATCTTGCCAACCAGTGTGCTATCAGTCAAATCTTTAGCGCCCACAATCTAAGCTGGTCGGATGCTAGTGCCGAATGCCATGACCGCTACGGTGCTTCACTGGCAACTGTCAAATCCGAGCGTGATTCTGGTTTCATTGGGCGTCTCAAAAGTGCCGTCGAGTCGGGTTTTCGGTTCTTTGATCAATCTGGTATGACTTTTACAAGGCTTACAAACCGGCATTTTGCCTTTCTAGACCCACATTTTATGGAATGTTTCTCCAAAATCCCAAACTCTGCCCTCCTCGGCTCATCAGTCATGTCGCCATCCAATGTAAAAACCGCTGAACAATGTGTTGAGGAGTGTGCCAATGCCGCCGATCGGTATGACCAAGTTTGTGTATCAGCATTGTGGTATCGTGAATCGAAGGAATGCGTTCTCAATGATAAAACACGCAATGACACTGATGCTGTTTTCATTCAAGATCCAGAAGTTTCCGCCAACATCGACTACTATGAAAAAATCTGTGAAGTATCAACAGACGATGAAAGTTCAACCGAAACATCCCCAAATGAATCCACTGGACGCGGGCTCGGATCCGGTCTCCCTCGGCGCAAGGGTGAAATGAGCGGAGTTCGGACATGTTTCAACAAATTCAAACACTCATCGCTCGTCGGATTTGTCGATCGTATTCATGACAACGTGACTGAGCGTGAGTGTTTGAGCAAGTGTTGGCGATGTTCAGATTGTCTGGGGAAGGAGAATGAGCAATGTAAATCGGTTACCTATTATCCGTAAGTTTGGAAAAGCACTGACAAAGAACAAGGTTTCATGATTCAGAGAAGTGAAACAATGCATACTCGCTGCGGCATCTCGGCGAAACAATCCAGATTTCTTTGATAATGCCGAACCGGCAGCAGTTTTCTTCGATCGCCGGCGAGAATGTCTGTTCGAAATGTGCGAAGACCAGGAAATTGATCTTGTTTTTGCCATTGACGGCAGTGCTTGTATGAATCATTGGGGTTTTAATCGGAGTCTTGAATTGATCGATGCAATTGTGACATCCGTGCATGAAACGACGGAATTTTGGCGAGCTACGGTAGTTCAAGTTGGAACTGAAGGGCCTGCAGTTGTTGAAATTAATCGCGTTTCATTTGATACTTTGGATGATTTTCGAAGAGCGTTGGCAACGATCGGTTGGAGACGATCGCCGGGGCATCGACTCGGTGATTCACTTGTCGATGTTGCCGATTTGGCGATGCGCTATGCCATTAGCGGTGAAACTGATTTTGTTTGGATGTTGACTTTGACAAATGGATTCAGTGATGACAGTCTGGAAGATTTTGAATTGCTGAAACGCCAAAATGTACATGTTTCTATTATCCAAAACCACCTTAATAACGGTTCTTTTAGAAATTCACTTCCTTTGCCCTCGGAGTTGGATCCGAACTTGAATTTGTGAACCTCCAAAAGATTGCGACCTCGGCAGAACACTTGATCCATGCCCAGGAGCTCAAGAAAGTCGTCAATGATGTCACGAGTAAGCTTTGCCAGCGAGTGGTGCCAGCACTGCCTCCTGCTGCCACTCCAACGCCGACTACAGTCTCGGAGACAGATTCGATGCCAGAAAGCAATGAAACCCCAGTGCTGCGAAACAGTGACAATGAATTTGTCTCAGCGCGTGATGCCATCAAACCTGGAAAATGGGTTATCCACGACGAAACTTTCATGGCCGAAGCATCAAGTCATGGAATCGCTTCTGGCATTAAAACACGCATTGTGCCATCGACGATTGCATTTATGAATATGGACGGATCGAAATCATCTGTGCCATCTTCAAAGGCTAAAGATTTTGAAAAAAGTCGACGAAAAGATTTGTTTATCAGTATTCTGGACGAAGACGAAGATGACGACCGTATGTCTTATCATTTTAGAAAGTTTACGAAAGAACAACTTTCAGTCCACAGTGAAACAGCTTGGATTGGGCTCCGACGAGGTGAGTTGGGCGAAATTGAATGGTCCGACGGAAGCTCAATGGAGGAATATGAAGCTGATTTGGCTAGGCATTTGGAAGTTGGATTAGATGTTGGTGATTGTGTTCAGTGGGATTCTGTCAAGGTAGTCTTATAATCTGTTTTTCATGGTTTCATATTCTGATTTTAGGGCTGGCTTCTCGCTGACTGCACTTCCCGCATGCAATTCGTATGCAACTTCAAACCAACACAGACACTCAATGAAAAGCTTAGCCACGACTTTGATCACGTTTTGCCGTTTGCATCGAACCATCTAACCTCCTTTGAGTCAGGCTTCTCGGATACGACTGAACAGCTTGAATCACCGCCGCATATTAATCACAATGCGGAAACAGTAACTGTTGAAGCCGATGAAAACGATTCCGAAGAACTGCCATTTGATGGCAGCATGAATACCCTCGAAGATATGTCACAAAGTTTCAATACGAATGACAATGATAAGCATTCAGTCGGAAGAAATCCAGCCAATCTTAACTTAAACCTTGACAATCTCAAACTCGATGAAGTTTTTATTCCTTTTGGTTAATCTTTAATTTTTTATATTACCTTTTTATAAAGTTCTCGAAAGATATAAGTTGTAACTCAATTAAGGGCCAAAACACAATAAATATAACTCAGTTACCATAAATGTGTAATGTGGTCTTACAGTTTATTGACCTCATAACATCATAAAATATGTGCATGTCATTTGGAACCTACATAATTTTTTCCAGAGTATAACTTATAAAAGTGCGCTTTCTCGAGCCATTCATCGGTGCAACTACTGAATGTACTTGTAGCTTATACATATTTGTCAGCGTTTTGAAAAATTTCTATTGAACTTCAATCTTTGCGTCAAACCTATTCAAATTTATATTTTTAATCGTATCGCAATGAACGACACAGTTTCACATGCCATCAGCCCCTTCTTCGCAAATTTCATAAAGGGTTATCTGTACACTACTGGCTCATTGACATTAGTTATATTCCCATTCTATCTTTACGCAGTCATGTTCAAGTCAACAGTCCACATGCGCACCTACAGAAACATTTTACTGGCTAATATCCCCTTTGCTGCCGCCAACACAATAATCATCACTGTTTCCGTGCCAATTTATGATAACTACACCGGCGAAGTCACTTGCTATGGTCACTGTGCTGATGGAATTTACTTTGCTATTGTCATGGTCATTTGTATTGTTAGCAGTTTTGTCATTTCCGACCTTCTATTGGTCATGCTTATCGATCGATACCAATCAATGACAAAAGATCTCGCTTATCGTCCTCGCAGAATCTATGCCGTCGTCTACACTTTCCTAGCTGTCACTTTATTTTTGGAAAGCCTTCTTCTTACAGTCGTTTTCATGAGCCCCAAGTTGCCCGAAAATCTTATACTCGTGCTTTTGCCAATTGTCGAATATTATATTCCGGCCACATTATGCTTTTTGGCCACTCGTGTCACAGGTCTGCTTCTAATTTTAATATTGAATACCATACTTGGTCGACAGCTACGAAAAAAGGCATCGCCGAGGGTCATTGAGCTGCATAAAATGATTACCCGTGCCGTAAATGTGAATGTGTTATTCACATTACTGGTAACTCGAGTCACATTTATCCTTTTTGTAGCCATTAAGTTTACCTATGATGACACTTTGATCAGTTATGTTGTGACATCTGTGGTCAGTTTGATGCAGACAGCATTCCTGGGTGATATGATTATCACTTTTTACTTCATAAAACCTTATCGCACTTTCGTTGGCAGTTTTTTCTCTGATAATCGTAGAGTGTCTGTACATACTGATTCAATAAAAAGTACTTTTTGAACGTTTTGTGGTGACTTGACGTGACAGACGTGTATTGAAAACTTAGGTTATGCTCCTTGACTGATAAGCATTGCAAAAAGGACAATGTAATGTAGGTACAAAGCAACTTTATTACGTGTCAAAATACAGATGGCAATGATTTCACCCAGTTTTTCCTTTGAAAAACAAAAATTACATAATTTTGGGAGCGCTAACTTTATTGATTGTTTTTGAAAGTTAAAAGTTATTTGTTTCTATCCAATGAGAGTGCCTTTTTCGATTGCTAATGATCATGTAAAGTTGTTTCTGTTTATTTGGTGCTTAATACAAATCAAACATAACCATAATAAGAAAAGAACAATCTCTCAGAAGATTTTGCTTTGGACTTGCTCAAATCAACTTTTGGTTTTGATCTAACATTTTTACTATGGTGGTACGATGCCACTGGCTTAAACCATTCTGTAACATAACTAGTGCGGCTATGATGCAGTGCGGTATACGGCAAATTGTCGGGTACTTGTGCAATCACCGTACTTTTGTTTTTCGGATTCCACAAACAAAGCACCACCATGCTTTGCAGTATTTTCCAAACTGCATACAACAGATAGACACAACACAGAAAGAAAATAAGACCACACAGATTGTAAGTACCGCGTTTTTCTTTACATGATATTGAACCATCTGCACATATCTGATCAACTTCTGTCGTGTACAAAACAACAGACAACACAATTTGTGTAACGATAACGGCGAAAATATTACTTCCGCAAATAAGAATGTTGTAACCTGCCAAAATGCGTTTTTCGTTCAAAGTTAGTGTTGCCGCATTGTAGGCCTTAAATGTTCCTAGTTTTCTCAAGTTTTTAAAATCAAGGCGAATAAAGAGAAGAAAATCGAGATAGTAGAAAACGTAAAAAAGTAAACCAAAGCCAAGAGTTCCCTGCTTTGTTTCACTAGAGACAGTCGAATTTGATAAGGTATCAAGACAGACACTGGCTGCACAGTATAGAAAAATAGGAATAATACAAAAGAAGTTGAAGATACCCTAAAACGTTGAATGATTATACTTATAATGTCACTCAATACAAAAACTAACCTTGACTACAAGACACTTTCGATTGTTCATCGACTTTGCGCAACAGTCAATAATAATGGCAGTGATGAATAATAATGGTGTGTAAATTATGGTGATTGGATGGTATAAATGTTTGTTATCGTTCATACATAGCGGGAACAAGCAGAAGATGTAAAAACAGAAAGTAAATACTGACAACTAAACATGGTTTGTATAAAAAAGAGTTATATTAAAAATAGACAACCTCATCGTATTTGCGTATTTCCCAGTATGGGTTATCATAATAATAAATCCATGCATTCCAATCAGGCGTAAGAAGCCATTTTAATATTGAGCAAATTTGTTTCATGATTGTTTTAAAGATGCAAACTATTTTCGAGCAAAGATGTTCAATGGTTGTTGTAATGGTGCATACTTTTGATTGAAGTTGTTCCATAATAATTGTAAAGATGTAAACTAATTTCATGCGGAGGCGTTCCGTTATTGTAGTTTTATCTGTAAAATCATACGTATCTACAAGACAAGAACGACAGACTAAGGCGCAGGAAAACAATATAAACATCAATATTATGTTTCCACATACTTTTCGTTTGTTCCATGGTGCCGGGAATGCAAAATTATGTCGACTTTTTCAATAAATTAAATTGAAACAAATATAGGACGCGCCTTGCAAGCAACAATGAAACTAAAACCGTTAGTCAGCTGGTCAATCAATGACCAAGCTGTGACGCATTTATAAATACAAGTGTTTCGGCCTGCGGGGGTGGGTGAGTGACATTGCACTACTTACGGCTGCGGGCACTATGCCAATCATCTTGTTTGCAATTTACTTCAAATCCGTAACAGCCGCAAAACGAAGCATAAAACAATCAGTACTTTATCTCAATCCAATCCAGCACCATTTGAGGTAGAGCAAGCAGTGTGAGCATCCACTGCATTCCGATCGATCCCCGACTCAACACCACATCACAACACAACAGCTTTTATATTACCATAGTGTTGTGTCGTATAAACTTAGCCACAACTAAACTCCATCTTGCAAAAAAGAAATTTAACCGTATTTCGATATTGTAGTTTTTACTGCAACTCATTTAAATAATGTCGGCTGTTACTGTAAGTTTTATAATGATTATACGCATTCCTATTTAGACATTACAGAAGATTGATATATATATTTTTTAGGAAAAAACGGTCAAAAACGTCATAACTTTTGCCGTCAACCAATCTGATTTGACCGCAAAGAAAGTCGGTCAAAAAATTGAAACATCGAAAAGCGACATTCCTGATTCCAACGGACTGCAATGGTGGGTTCGATACTATCCTGCAGGTTATACAGAAGAGTACCGGAACCATCTCAGCATCGGCGTATATGTTAATAAGGAAGTTTTTGCAAAATGTTCTGTGAACATACCAAATTTTAATTTCCAACGTACGTTTGTTTTCAAACCATTCAATCGAGTAATTTCAAATAACGTTCAGGAATTTTTCATACAAATCATTTCAAAGCAAATGCACAGCGCGGATTTCCGGACTTTGCTTCCCATGTAGCTCTTCGCAATTATTTCGTTAACGGTAAATTGACAGTCACGTGTACTATGGAAATTAAAGTTCCCGTGTTGAACTTTGAAGCACCGCGTTTGTACCAATATTGTGATCATGTGCCGACGGACTTTGTGTTAATTGTTGGCTCGGAGCGAATCCCCGTACACAGAAGCCTTCTTTCACTGTTGTCAGCGGATTTTCATGAGATGTTTACGCATGACGCTGTTGAAGCTCAGCGTGGAGAAGTCACAATCAACAGCGACTTTGACTACGAAACAGTCAAGGCCGCCGTTGACTTCTGTTATGGCAAAGAATTCGAAGAGATTAAGGCCGAACTGACTATTGGTATTCTTCGTTTCGCCGATATGTACAATATGGAAACCATCACCGTAAGAAACAACTTTCAATGAAATAGCATTTCTAAAACCCGTCATTACAGGAACAACTTGAAAATGTTCCAGAGTACCAAATATCCTTGGATACGGTATGCACCATTGCGCTCTACGCCTATGAATTTTTAAAAGATGACTTAATGGGCGAATGTTGCAAGTTTTTAAAGCGAAATTTGAATTCGATCAAAGAATTTGAAAGCTTTACCAATCTGCCAAAAGATTTTGTTGTTCATTGGCTCAAAACAACATTTAATTTGAAGACTGATTTGGATGTTGTTCGTTATGCCCACAAGAATTCAATCAACTTCATTGTGGTTAGTTTTTTATTGTTTGTTTTATCGCTGTTTTATCAAAGAGTGGAATTTTAGGCATACCTGGAACCACCATATTTGGAGCCGCTGTCCCTAGAAAACTTTTGCTCCATCGTCAGCTTTGCTTGGGGCTGTTCGCGAGAAGACTTGAAGACAGCGTGTGGCAAATTTTTCAATGAGAATATGGCGGATATTTTAAAAATGGACAAATTTATCACCTTGCCTCGTAATGAAGTTCGCGAAGTCATTGCGCTTAGCAAGACTTTCGTGTCCCCCAACAACTAGCCGATGCCCTCGGTTGCTTACCTTTAAGTTTACAATAGTCTACTGTCCTGTTTTGAAATTTAATAAATCCGTTGCGAAAACACAGAGTTCCTTTGATCAGTACGTTTTTATAATACTGATATGCAATTTGCGCTTTGTCGTGTGGTTGAAAAGCTCTGAAGGATAACGGTAAAATTTTGGCGCATTCAAACCAAAGCATGCGTCCGCCGCATGCATACCAGGACGCTCATAAGCTATGCGCTGAACTCAAAGCTAATCAATACATCATCTCATCATGCACCATTTTTGGTAGGGTCATCGGTGTGAGCTTTCCAACAGCATTCGTAGCTGTGTCTGTACATTCCTTCCGTTTCTTTCGTAATTACCTTAAACCATGGCACTTGTTACTGTAAGTTGTGTGTTGATAAGAAACATCACATGTTTAAAAATCCTAATCGAAGTGGTACTTTTTTAATTTTAGACAAAACCGTTCATTGATTCTGTCACTTTTACAATTAATCGAGCCGATTTGACAGAAAAACAAGTCGGTGAAAAACTCACAACACCGAGTCGCAGTGTTCCTTTTTCCAATGGTCTAAGATGGTGGATTGACTATTATCCTGCTGGATGGAAAACAGGCTACGAAAAACATCTCAGTCTGAAAGTGGCTTGTAACAAAATTGTTACTGGAAAGTGCAATATTGATATTCGAGGTATTCTCTTGCGAAGTACGTTTATCTTTTACATTATTCAATCGATCTTTATTCATTTACAGATGGTATATCCAGACAAGGGCACTTCAAGGAAGACACAGTTCGTGGATATCCGAACTTTGCTTCTCACTCAGCTCTTCGTGGTTTGTTTGTTGACGGTCAACTGTCGATCACATGCAGCATTGAAATCGATGTCCCGGTTATAAAATTTCAAGCACCGCGGTTGTATCAAAAGTGTGATCATGTTCCTACGGACTTCGTGCTGAAAGTAGGCTCAGAACAAATACCGGTCCACAAAAACCTGCTTTCACTATTATCACCAGTATTCCATGCCATGGTAACTCATGACACTGCTGAAGCGCGGAATGGAGAAGTCACAATCAAAGACTTTGAGTATGACAGCGTCAAACTCGCCATTGACTTTTGCTATGGAAAAAAGTTCGAAAAAATGACTGCCGAAATGATTCTTCCCATACTTCGTTTCGCCGACAAATACGATATTAGAGCGGTTACTGTAAGAAATTTGTATCAAATTTGTAGTAATTTTTAAAAACTTCTTTATAGAAAAGCCTTGAAAACGTTCCAAAGATACAATTATCGAAAGAGACCGTTTGTGCTATCGCACTTTACGCTTATGAACTTTCAAAAGATGATCTACTCGCTGAATGTCGCAGATTTCTAAAAGATAACTTTGACGTTATCAAAGTATCAGAAAGTTTTCTCAATCTGCCCCTCGATTTTGCTGTAAACTTCATAAAAACAACATTTGACTTGAAGACGGAACTGGATGTGCTTTGTTATGCGCACAAGAATTCAATCAACTTCATTGTGGTTAGTTTCTTAGCCTTTTTGCGGTTGCTTTACTAAATGGCATTATTTTAGAAATATTTGGAACCACCATATCTGGAGCCGTTGTCACTCACAAACTTCTGTTCTATCGTTCGCTTTGCTTGGGGCTGCTCGCGGAAAGAGTTGAAGAAAGCATGTGGCAAGTTTTTCAGCGAGAATTTTGAAGAAATTTTAAAAATGGACGAGTTTACCGCCTTACCTGATAACGAAATGGGCGGAGTTCTGGCGCTTGGCAAGGCTTTTATGTCCCGCGACAGTTAATCAACGTATTGTGGTAATGACAAAGAAAAAATTGAAATAAACTATTTTATTGGATGTAAAAAACAGAGAGAACAGGACAATTTTATGAATTAGAGACTAGTGCACAACTTTTGGATCTAAAATCTAGAAGATCACATACTTTTGGTCGGTGCCGGTGTCAACGGCACTTGTGGCATGTTACTAGCACAGCCATACGGCTTGCAATTGTGGGGCAGCAACAGGAATACATGAATTTACGTATACAGCACCTTGGTTTTTCGGTTTTCGCAAACAAAGGACCACTATGCTTTGCAGCATTATCCATAAACAATACAATAAATAGACACAACATGAAACGAAAAGAAGACCCCAAAAAACGATATCATCGCGACAATTTTCGTGTCTTGCCCTCAGTTGACAATCTTGTTCACCTGCTTTGGACCAACTAACAATCGAAACGGATATCAAAACTTGTGCGATGATAACGACAATGATGTTACTTCCGCAAATAAGTATATTGTAACTTGCTAAGATGCGTTTTTCGTCCAAAGTCAGTGTCTCCGCATTGGTAGCAGTCAATATGCCTGCTTTTTTCAGGTTTGTGAAATCAATTTCTATATAAGATCTGAGAAAGATATAACAAAACGAATAACAACAGAAGCTGACAATTAAAACCCCATGCTTTAGTTCGCCAGAATATTCTGCGGATATGACTTCAAGACAGAAACGAGTCACACAGTATAGTAAAAACGGGAAATAACAGTAGAAATTCAAGATTCCCTAAAAACGATTTTGATATTACACATAACATTAACGAATGTAAAACACAAACCTTAAGTAGAAGACATTTTCGCTCGCTCATAGACATTTCATAATAGTCAATAAT
Source organism: Panagrellus sp. LJ2285 (assembly GCA_024447235.1). Classification (NCBI taxonomy): domain Eukaryota; kingdom Metazoa; phylum Nematoda; class Chromadorea; order Rhabditida; family Panagrolaimidae; genus Panagrellus; species Panagrellus sp. LJ2285. Next base: position 64,730 of record JAMRYB010000021.1, read on the forward strand.
AATAGCGGTTATCAACGTCGAAGCTGTGTAAACTATGGTGATTGGATGGTATAATTGTTTGGGATCATTGAAAAATAATACGACCATGAAAAAGATGTAGATGAAAACAGGATATACTGCCTGTTAAACGATATTTATATAAAAAATCAATTTTAAAACTGGTTACCTTATTTTTGCCTGATTGATTAGGATTATCATAATAAGCAATCAACGCATTCCAATCAGGCATTATAAGCGCCGTTAGCTTTGCGCAAACTTGTGTCACTTGTTCCATGATTGCTGTACAGATACTAACTGTTGTCAATTTGAGCCATTCCATGAATCTTGTAAAGATTCTAGCTGTGTTTGAGAAAAGTCGTCCCATGGTGGTTGTAAAGATGCATATTTTGGAATATAGTTGCTTCATGATTGTTGTAAAGATAAACACTAATTTTGTGCGGAGCTGTTCCATGATTGGAGTCTTATCTGTAAACCCATACTTATTTTCAAAAACAAAGCCAATAGATTACACATACTTTTAGTTTGTTCCATGGTGTTGTCGATGTATAATTATGCCACCTTTTTGATCAATTAAAAATCTGACGCACCGCAAACATCAACAAAACAGCACTTGGCTTGTAACTGGCCGATCAATAGCCAATATGTGACGCTTTTATGAAGACAAGTGCATGGCACGGCGGGTTGGCAAGCCCCGCTGGGTGGGTGACCTTGTGCGACTTACGGCTGCGGGCAAAGTGCCAAGCATAGTACTTGCGTCATGCTTGTATCTAATAATAGCACTTTTCTGTGTACGTAATGCTTCAAGTTTATTTTTGTTACACTGTTGAACTCTCAAGGTTTTAAAACAACATTTGCAAGATGATTATCAAACGTGCAAAACAAATTTCTACCGTGGTGTATTAGAAACAGGGAACACAAAGTTATTGTGCATAATGCCGATAAACGCCAAAAACGTATCGCTTTCAATGTAAAAACATGCTTGAAACTATCACAAAGTCGGAAGTTTGTCCATCGTTTTGTAAAAGTTAAAACTATGCATACAGTGTGTGTAATAGTGGTGACCATAAACTGTGTCCAGTTTGGCCGTGTAGCAGGCGGGAAAATGCCAAGACGCCCACAAGCATCTGCTTACGCAAAACCCCCGATCTCGATCCTGCGCAATACGAGGTAAAGCCATCGGTGTGAGCGTTCGTTCCTTTTCGATAGCTTTTCGGTGTTGTGTCTGTACACTGCCCCGGTGTGGTATCGTTTATAGAGGTCGATATAGTCTATTAAGAGGGTCCACAGCAAGTTTGAACAATGTCGGCTGTTACGGTAAGTGTTAGAGATATTTCAAATATCACAAATAAAGCTGTCACTGTAGAATCTATATTCCATTTTTAGACAAAAACGGTGAAAGATTCCATTAACTTTACGATCTACAAAAAGGATTTGAACGATAAGAAGGTCGGTGAAAAGCTTGAAACCCAGGAACGCGCTGTTGCCGGTTCAAACGGACTGAAATGGTGGATTGAGTATTATCCCGCCGGTGAAAAACGTATGACCTATCGCTATGTCAGCGTACGGTTCGGGGTTAACAAGAACGTTACCGGAAAGTTGAATGTTACTCTTGCTTTTTCCTCTACTTCGAATTGTAAGTTTTTTCTAAATCTGGATTCAGGCAATACAAGGTTAACCTTTCAGATGGTTCTCCAGTTACGTACGTCAAGGGCGAGCGTGAGAGCATCCAATTTGCTACCAAACATCTCCTACCTAACTTCATTGACGTTAAAGCGACAATGACATGTAGCATTGAGTTTGAAGTTCCCGTACTGAACTTCCAAGCACCACGGTTGTACCTGCACTGCGACCATGCTCCTACGGATTTCACGCTTCTTGTTGGCTCCCAGAGAATCCCGGCTCACAAAGGCCTGCTTTCACTGTTATCGCCAATTTTCTATGCCATGCAGGGGGCCCGGAACGGTGAAGTTACAATCATGGACTATGGTTATGGCACCGTTAAAACCGCCATCGATATCTGTTACGGCAAGAACATCGAAGAGCTGCCGGCTGAAATGGTCCTTTCCATCCTTCGTTTTGCCCATAAATACGTTATCAAGGCTATTACTGTAAGCAATTTTTATATTTTATGGGCAGTCTCAATAACATTTTTGTAGGACCAACTTGAAGATGCCATAAAAACTATCATATCCCAACAGACAGTCTGTGCCATCGCCCTTTACGCCAATGAATTTTTAAAGGATGATCTACTGGCCGAATGCCGCGAGTTTTTGAAGGCTCATTTGAACTCTCCCAAGATGTTGGAGAACTTCACCGGTCTTCCACCCAAGTTTGCCGTGGAACTTTTGAAAGCAACTTTTGAGTTCAAGAGTGAGGTTGATGTGCTTAATTATGCACACAAGCATTCAATTAAATTCGTTACGGTTAGCGATTTTACTTACAAATGTTATGTCGTTTTACTAATCAATAACATTTTCAGGACTACTTAGAATCAAAGTTCAAAGAAGAGCCGCTGAAACTTTCCACCATTCGTCCCCTCGTCAAGCATACTTTTAGAAGTGTCCGAGACGACATTAAGAAAACTTGTGGCACTTTGTTGAACAAACATTTCCCAGATATGGTGGAAGAGTTTAACATTTTGCCCGCCGATAAAAGTTGTGAAAAGCGTGATCTGGAAAATGCTTCTAAGAACCTTAAAAATTAATGCATTTAGGGACGCTTCTTTTGGCAGATATAGCCCTGCAGTTTTGTTAATTTAAAGTTTATCTGTTCTTTGACAAGTTTATAATAAATTAATTTGAACTTTACTTAGCTGAGCAAAGTATCCACATGTTTTGAAGCATAATTTTGACCTTATGAACTAAATACATACAACACAAAACCGAAATAGAGCCAAAAAATACGGCTGAACCACGAAATTTTCCACATTCTAATTCCGACAACTTTTCACATATTTGATTATTCGCTGATGTGTATGCCACAGCAGAGGCCAACACAAAGGTAAAGAAAACGACGTAGAGTTTACTGCCACCCAAAAGAATGTTGTAACTTGCTAGGATTTGTTTTTCGTTTGAAGTCAATGCTGCCGCATCGGTAGCGGTCACAATTCCTGCCCTTTTTAGGTTTTTAAAATCAGCCAGAATGTAGCCTTTGAGAAACATGTAAAAGCAACAATGTGAAAACAGAAAACCAAACATCAAAAATACATCAACGTACATTATATCTTTGACTTCAAAGTAGATACGAGTTGCACAGTATAATGAAATGGGAATGAAACAAACAACATTTATGATTCCCTAAACCAATTTAAAGATTAGTCATAACGGAAGCCAATACTAAAGGCAAACCTTCAGAAGGAGAAACTTTCGTTCGGCTATAGATTCTCCATAATGGTCTACAATGCGAGCGGCAATGACCAAAGAGAGTGTGTAATATCCGGTAATTGGATAAAATAATTGTTTGATGAAAACGTCGTACCAAAATGTCAATACCATAACCAAAACGTGGAATATAACAGGAAATATTGCTAGCTAAACGTTATTTTTCTCTTTGTTTGAAAAAAAATAAAAAAAACCTACCTTTTCATAACTTTGTGAATCATTGCGGTCATTGTAACATTCAATGGTTTCTTGCCAATCAGGAGGAGCAAAAAACGCTTTTATTCTGGTATGAATTCGTTTTACTGTTATGGTAAAGATGGTGACTGCTTTTAAGTGAAGCCATTCCATGGTTGTAGAACCTGCAGAGATGCAAACAAAGTTTGAACAGTACCGATCGACAAGAAAGGCAATTGACTCGCGCAGAACTTCAATAACGTTTCATCCTTTAACGGGAAAGGCGATCAATGCTCACCCATTACATATCTGGGTTAGATCTCATATTCATAATCGGCAGTCACGTAAAGAGGGGTATTGCTTTGGCTTTTTTTTTTCGTTTCAATATTGTCAATGAGTCTTGTTTCGCCGACTTTCTACTTATTTTATAAAGAAGTTTATACCCAATTTATGACAGTTGTAGCACGGAGATAAATAGCAAGAATGGTAATATAAAATTACAAGTAGTAGAAATTGGATTAATTATAAGTTTGTTTGGCAACACTGTTCGGAATGCTCATTCCGTGGTGTAGGTTATATTTACAAAACGTCGGTGAACTTAGGTCCAGCGACGCATTTGACGGCGAATTGGTCAAGGATCGGCGTAGGATCGCGGACGACTTCGCAAAGGTTCGCGAAAACAGAAGACAGAGCAAAAGCGTAAGGATTGCGGTCGAAGGGAGCGCATTCACGGTCAAATGCTTTGATGACAATATCGTGGCATTCGAGAGCTGTGATCTTGGCAGGCTTCTTCAGCATGACGGTACGAGCCAAGTTGCGTCGTGGAATGACGGCATGGACGATGTCGGAAACGAAGTCGGTCAAATCGGCACGCTTGGAAACGTAATGCTGCATGCGACTGGCGATTTCAGAGGGATTGGCATTGAGCTTACGGAGAGCTCGTTCTGCCATGACGAGGGGCACTTGACGGGAGTCAATCGCTGAATCGAGGACTTCGGCGTGGAAAGCTGCTTTGGCAGCGGCACTTCGGGTCGGTTTTGTGACTTCAGCCTTGCCTTGGTAGTCGGCAACGGCTTCGGCTCGGATGGTGTTGTCACCGAACTGGCAGACATGAGACTTCTTGGTGTTGGTGACGACATCATCGACTTGGTGGCCGACAGTTTCCTTCAGAATGTCGTTGATCTCACTGTCTTCGATCCAATTGACACTGAACTCGTCACCGAGACACGGCAGGTCTTGTGGGTTCTCGCAGTAGGTGGCCCATGAACTTTCGTTGAAAAGGGCGGCAGTGATGGCATAGACTGAAATGAATTCATTACATAGCACCTGATAGTTGTGTTGAATTGAACTTACTTCGCTTATCATTGCGCAATCCCTCAAACATTGAACCAGATTCACAGGCTTCGAGGTAGAACAACAACTTATCGTACAAGTTATTTTCATACATGTAAGCCAGAGCAGTATCCAAGTCCTTTTTGGTCAACAGACCCTCAGGCATGCCGAGGACATCCGTGCCACCGTGATCCGAGTAATAAATGAAGACGTTTTCCTTGCGGGTGCTTCCGAGAACGCGTCCGGTGCCCTTTCCAGCATTGCCGGTGGCATTGCCCTTCAAAACGTTAAGGAAGGTCTCACTGTCGACGTTGTCGCCGCGATAGTCGATCTTGACGCCGGCATAGACGTCGGATCCGTTGGGCTTGTTGAAGATTTTGCCGGGGTAGGGGTTCCTGAAAAGTGGCAACGATACTGATGTGCCAAAGTCGATTATAATGCAAAGCTTACTGTGGATTGTTGGCAATGTCATCGTACATGAATGTAATAATACGATCAGCCTGAACACCATGTTTCAACAACAAATGATAGGAGTGTGCCACATCAGCCTGATGCCGATAGTTGTACCATCCATTTGAACCAGCAATCAACACAGCCCAGATGTTCTCAAGGTCACTGAAATACCGAAAGCTATCATCACCGTACTGTCGCTTCTAGAATGTTGAACTTACTCATCCGCGGTAACAGTGGTGGTCGCAAGTCCGAGGACAAACAGCGCCAAAGGCAAGAAAACTGTCGACTTCATGATTGAATGCCGAACCGACGATGGTTGACCGTCGTGGCGCTTCCTTAAATATGCATTCGGTTAGTGGGGGGCTGGTCACAACAACATAGACTTATCAACAACAAATAGTATAGTAAAGGTATGTCAACAATGGTCAGTCTAAACCAATGTCATCGGTCAACAGTCACGGAAAAACAAGCGTCATATTTAGCCTCAGGTCATTTACATTGTATAACATGTTGTTTGCAAAGGAATGCACAATTGTCAAAACAGACTGATAAGGAAAAAATAAACAATTGATGGGAGGGGTTAGGTTGCCCAGGTTGTGGAAAAAGCGACTTGATAGAAAAAATGTTTAAAAAAAGTAAAAAGTTGTGTTCGCGATAAACCAAACATTGAAAATGGTTATGATTTTAAAAAATAGCAACATCAGTTTAAGCAACGCAGAACGGCATTTGAGCTGACCGTCGCTCAACAAAGCCATGGACAACACGTTCGAGAAAGTCGCATTTGGGCAACCCTAAGAAAACTATCCCAAAGCGGAAAAATAGTATAGCTAGCTGCTTTTCAAGGTTGAGTGAATTGAATCATAAGATTATTCAGCAACGATTTGCTTTGAACATGCTCTGGGAAGAGAGCCAGTGCCTGCTTCACGCTGCGCAACGCTTCGGCATAAAAACCCATCTGAAACATCTTTTCATTTTACGATTTAGCTCGTTTCCAACTCACGTGAGAACATAACAATGCCAAATTGTAATGCGTTTCAAACAAATTCGGCCCCTTCATTGTGGCACTGGTGAATAGGTTCTTCGCTTGATAGTTGTTTCCTTCATGCATCTTTAAAACGCCCAAATTGCACAATGATTCGGCATGGTCGGGATTAGCAGCGAGAGCGAGTCGTAAACAGCGTTGTGCCATTTTCGTGTTACAATTTGCCTAAACCCCTTCCGGTTGTACTTTTTACAAGTTAAGCCAAGTGCTTACCAGCATGATGTGTGCCGCATTGTACCACAAATCCGCGCTAACATCATCGGTCGCTGCTGTCAAGGCTTGATCCACACAGCCGAGTGCCAAGTCAAACTGTTGGCAATAAAAACAGCAAAGACCAATGTTCATCAATAGCTCTGGCTTGTTGACACCCATTTGAAGAATTCGGCGATAGTACTTTAGAGCGACTTCTGGCTGGTCAGAATAGAAGAAATGTGTGCCCATACAGGCGATCGCTTCAACATTGCCGGCGGCTTGGCGCAACACATGTTTGTACATTGTTACAGAGGCATCCAAATCACCGAGTTGTTCATGGATCCGTGCTGAGAAGGTCAGCAAAGTCACATCATTTGGAAATACTTCGAGGCCGGAGTTGAGGTGGTCCAGGGCTGATATGGGTTGATCGAGTCTGGCGTAAACTTTGGAGAGATAGGCGTAGGTTTCGACCATTTTCGTGTTTTTCAGGGAGGAAAGGAATTGTTTTTCAGATTCGCGGATCATGCCGAGGCTGAACAGATTGATGAATATAGTTTTTTAATGTTTTTTGTTTGTTACACAAGACAACAACAACAATTTCTATCATTTGAGGCTCCAACGAAAAAAACTCCCTCAAATCTGAGAAGAACTGTTTCCGCCATAAACAGAATCCCAACTCACCGATAATAGCACTTCCCAAGGGCATTCTTCCAATACCAATCTTTGTAATCAGCCGCTTTTGTTGCGACGGCTGCAATCTGATGAGCTGTACGAATATCCCCCTCATGCATGAATACATATTCGAACAAATATCGATTGACTTGCATGTCTCCGGCATATTTTTCAACATTTAGTCGTCCAAGATTTACAAATGGTCCATCCTGTTGGGCTACCATGGAAGCCGTGCCAAGTCGCACCTGTCGTGCCGTGCTGGATGAAGCCGCACGAGCGGTTCGACTGGTGCGCGATGTCCGAAGGGCTTGTTCCATTGTGCCCGTTTTGAGGCGTGATTCGGGTCGTGCCATCCCGGAAATTGGGCGACCAGTGCTACTTCGGGGGCTGTAATGAATTGATTTGGTTTATTGGGCCGAAATGAAGTGCCAAAGCTGGGTTATGCATACCGTACAGCCGGACTTGGCCCCTTTCCAGTCGTAATCGGTCTCGCAAAAGATGTCCCAGGCCGGGCTGCCGTGGCAATCACATTATCATCCATATAGGTGTCAGCCAAGCCGGCTTCATCGTTTTCGAGCTCGTCGACGAAGACTTCCTCCGTGAAACAGGCGAGTTTCAAGGACCATGCTGCCTGGAAATACAAACATCACAATCCAAAAGCAATAGAAGTCCTCCAATTGCATCAAAATGGCCAAAAGCCGAATCAACAAGTTCCAAAAAGAAAAGATCAGATAAGCCAAGAGTCCAAATACCCTCCAACGAACACCACGCCTCCTAATCTCGTGATCCTCGTCTGAAAAATGGGGAACCCAAGCGTACCAGCTGACCTGCCTATGTGCCCTCAGGCAAAGTAGGGTCCTCCTCAGTCACAAAAGATGGATCGACTGACACGACAGGGCCGCTCCTGCCAACGTGTATGTCCTTTGGAATTAAAACAAGGGGGAACCGTTGGTTGGCAGTGCATCTCGAGGCTCCAGGGCTCGAGTGGTTATCTCCATTTGGAATCGGCACGAAAACGAGTCACCAAAAACATAAAAACTACACTTGCAATTGAAACTAGACATTTTCGAACAAAAAAACGTCAAACGCCCGGAGGCAGTTTAGAGGAGATGGGGGTTTTTATGCGTTTTTTCGGGATGTTCTCGAGGTTTGGGAGGATATCAACAATGAGATTTGGAAATGGGTCTTAAAAATGGATGTACTTTGGTTGGGTGATTCTCGGCAATGCCAATAGTGACCCCCAGAAGGCTACTTTTACGATGGGGATGAGATTGGGCACGAATGCCGCCGGAAGACGAAAAATAACAGCCCCCGTTCGGTCCTAAAACAGCCGCCGTTCCTTCGATTAATCAGCTGTTCGTTCGGAAACTAATTCCACCCCTCTCTTCACAGTGGACTTGTCCGGCCGTTCCAAAAGTGAAACACCCCCTTAGGCGAGGCGACACCAGACGTCGTCGCCCACCGGCCAGCCCTTGAGGCACTGTTCGACTTCGACAGGCTGGATGGATAGATGCCCGCCAGACAATCAATATAAGGTACGTGGACAAAGACAATGCTGCCTAGGTTGGTTTAAGAGCCGCTGGCAAGGATGGACATGTATGTGTACATTAGACGCGTCAATCCAAGTTCCACCTTTTCTTCACTTTTTCGCAACGGTGGCCAGTGGTCATTGTTCATTGTCCATCGAACTCGGCTGGGTTGAGCTGCTGTGACACTTGCTTGGGGCCTCGGACTTCCGGACACGCGCGGACGAGTGATTTCCATTCGATTTCGATTGCATAATTTGATCGGACACGTTTGTTGGTCGAACGTTTTTCGACACTTGTGGAACTACGGAAAGCAAAAGGTGTCAATTGATGGACAAGTTGTCACGCAAGAGGGACAATTGATGAATTACGGCCGGTCTGCGCCTACTTTGGCGGTGGGAATGATTGGGAAACTACTATTTTGGCCGATCTAACGATTTAGTACGACTTCAGGACTCGCTCTTTGTGATTATGTCACAAAATAAGAAAGCTAAACATCGAAAACGTATGTGGCTTACCTGGTCTAATGGATTCCGTTCCAAAATCTTCGAACAAATCTCGTGGCATTCGTCAATTTTATTGATTCGAAAGGTGAGCAACGCCTTGTAGAATGGATCCAACTGATCGGAAACCTTGGGAGATGCCATGTTGTCGTCGAAATGTAGAAGGTTTATTCCGTCTCAAGCGGCTGTGCGCTAGCACATGGCGCAACAGTCAAACCAACACGCGTTGCCATGGGGATCATGCCAGCGGCGGCCTTATGCCAAGCGGGATGAAAACCAAAGGTTGGCATGATCTTTACACTTCAAGACAATATAAATGACTAATTAGACAAATACGGCAACAGCTATAATTCAGCTATACATAACCACAATCATCAAGCGGTACTTCAATCAAAAAGAATGACTCTCATTGTGGATATAAACATTACATCTGACCTTCATATATAAGGTTATCAACTCAAAAAACGAATTTCTGGCTTCACTTTTTCATTTTTAATTGCATAAGATTATGCCTGATGTTCCTTTCATCAAATGTCGGCTTGTGACCTTTCATTGTCTGTCTGGCTTTAATTGGCACCACCATATGACATTTATCCTTTAAATTTCTTAATGAAATCATTAATTTATAAAAACCAACATCGAAACAACCACACAAGTTTATGTTTTGACAAATTGCGATGTTTCATATCAAGTTTCAAAAAGCAAAACAATAAAGAAAACCATTAACGCCAACAGATGCACATTCCAAAAAGCATTTAGCTCGTTGGTCCATCTTGGATCAATATATAGCACATGTTATGTTTGTGTGATCGTTGCACAAGGCATAAGAACAGCAGATTTGTGTGGTCGCCTGATGATCACAGTGTTTCAACACGTTCCCAGTCTATTTAAACTTCGATTAGCCAACAGGCCGTCAAATCGTAAATCTGTGGTGTTTTTGTAATGATGAAAGTTTGCAATTTGTTGTTTATTGTTGGTTTGCTTTGTGGATTCTCCGATGCTGCTCCGTGGATGTACGTTTTGGGTTTTAAAAGGTTTAGTGTAGCTTTAATAAGGGTATGTTTTCAGTAAAGAAGACATTTGGGCAGTTTTGATAGCTGGTTCAAATACATGGGAAAACTATCGGCACCAGTCTGACGTGTCACACGCTTATCATATTTTGACACATCATGGGGTTCAGGCTGATCGCATTATCACCTTCATGTACGATGACATTGCCAACAATCCACAGTGAGTTTTGCGTTATAATCGACTTTGGCATATCGAAATGTTTGCCACTTTCCAGGAACCCCTACCCCGGTAAAATCTTCAACACGCCCAACGGAACCGACGTCTATGCCGGCGTCAAAATCGACTATCGCGGCGACGACCTCACCAGTGAGACCTTCCTCAACGTTTTGAAGGGCAATGCCACCGGCAATGCTGGAAAGGGCACCGGACGCGTTCTCGGAAGCACCCGCAAGGAACACGTCTTTATTTATTGGGCTGGACATGGCGATATACACATTCTTTTGCTACCGAATGAAACCCTTACAAAACATGATCTGGATAACGCGTTGAATCACATGTATGAAAACGACATGTACAACAAAATGGTGTTTTATTTGGAAGCATGTAACAGTGGGTCGATGTTTGAAGGACTGGCTAAAAATCGACGGCGTAAGAACTGTCATAACTTTGTTATCTCTAGACATGACTTGTTGTTTTTTTCAGTTTATGCGGTCACTGCAGCAAACGGTAAGCAATCATCGATGGCGACTTTTTGCTATGACGATCAGAAGCTACCGTGTTTAGCTGATGAATTCAGCGCGAACTGGATGTTCAATACCGAGAGTGTAAGAAATATTGAAATAACCAGTGAGAAACTGTTATAGACAATTTTCAGCACAACATCCTGAGCGAAACCGTCGGCAAACAAGTGGACGCAGTGATCAAAAACACTGAACAATCCTTTGTGTGCACGTTTGGCGACAAATCGATTCGTAACGATACGGTATCCGATTACCAGGGCCATGCCGTTGTCTTCAAGTATTCTGATTTTGGAATTGAAGACCAATTCCGGGAAGACGTTCAGAAAAGTCTCCTCAACCCTCATGAAATTCCAATCAAAAAAATGGAACGTTATCTCCAGGAAAAAGGGTTCGACGTGCAAACTATCGAAGAGCGGATGAAATCAGTATTCTCGCTTCGTCGTAACCTGACGAAGTTTGTGGAGGACATTGTTCATTCAGTTGTGTCATCCCCCAAAGCATACAACATCATAATGAAGAAACCCGCCTCAACGACAGCCTTATCATGCCATGACGCTGTTATCAAGGCTTACAACGAAAAATGTGTGCCATTCCACAGCAATCCGTACGCCATCACCATGTCTGGGATCTTTGCGAACTTGTGTGAAGAACTGCGTGATCCGGCACTGATTTTGGATGTTTTCAGCGAAAAGTGTGAAGACGGCCATCAGTTTATGGGTGTCATCTAACTGTGATGCCTACTTTGGCTATTTTTGCAAATGATAAGAATCACAAAACAAATAAATGAACTCTTACTCTTCGGAAACAGACATCAAACTTTAAAAGTCTGATGCACCAAACAAAGTTGGAACTGAATTGAAACTGCTTTAATTACATCGCCGACGTTCGTTCCCCCCTTTCAAAACCGCTCTAAAAAGAGCAGACAAAAAAGCCTATCATCAAAGGCCACTCAAAAAAATAACACTGTTGTGCCGCCGACGGGCCACCATCCATTGCCGACGTCGTCTCCATATGCCGTGCATGTGGAGACGGCACTTATCTGTAGCCAAGCGAATTTCGGCATTGGCATCGCCAAATATGCCATTTTAGGGAATAGACGGGTCAAAGCGGCGATAGTCACGCAAAATGTGTGCCTAAAACAAACGACGCTTGGGACTTGGGATGAAAAAGCTTGGCTATGAATCTGTTTTGCCTCTTTTTTGATTTGTTTAAACTTGAGCGACATTTAATATGGCTCAACTTTCGAAATGTGTGTTTTGACCACATTTAAAATTAAAACATGTCTTCCGTTTGAACGAACGTCAAATGGAAGACATCTCTTTCATCGTGCATGACACCCGTCACAATCCATGCTCCTCCTGTTCAAACTACACTTGCCCTTTGCCTTGTTCCACTCCCTTTTTGTCGCCCCCCGTGTCGCCAAATTTGTCGGTCTCGGTCGTCATGAGTGTGGCATTTGTGCTCCGGATGCCCTCAGGAACATGGCCGCCACCGCTTCGGCCCGGCGACGCCGACGACATCCCCAGAAACATGGCACTAATATTTTCGGAAATAGTGTTGTCTATTTTTGTATGTTGCGCACTTGCATGCCGTGAAGGAGGAGGGGAAAAAAGTTTCATCCCCACGGAAGAACTTTCCTGGCACACTCTTTAGGCCTATATTATTCAAATTTTCAAATGCGCCATGTGAGGCAGCGTGAGTGCCGTTAGTTTTTGCCACGGTGAGCGTCCAACTTCCCCTTTAACCGAACAAGGCCCAACCCCTGCCCCAATCCGCCGGTCGGTCAGCCATCGCCGTTGCTCGAAACACGGAAACATGCTGCGACGGCCCACAGAATTCGACGCCAAAGTGACGCCGCTATCAACATCGGCATGCTCGACGGCTTCCGACTTTTCAATCGCACCCACCACTGCCGGAGGTTGGTTGTGTTTGCAGGCTTTTTTGTCTATCTTTGTTTACATGGTGCATCGCAATGGCATTGGCATCGGCGAGATTGTAATGTAAGCAAACTTTGCCCTTTTAATTTAATAGGAAGAAACGGGTTTTGTTTTACATACAATCGGCTTGTCTTTCCCCCCTGCATTCAGTGGCATCATGGAGGCCGAACGAAAAGAAAGAAAAGCAGAAAAAGCGGATTGCATTATTTTAGAGTTGTCTATTTTGCATTCGGTCAAAAAGCGAGAAAACCCACGGCTTGCTTTTTTGCAATGGTCTCGTCCGGATGAGCCTCCAGGGAGTCGAAACCAGCTTAAAAACAAAGAAATCCTAGGTTTGATTGAGTCTTTTCACAGATTTTTGGCAGCTGTGTGAAACCGATTCATCAACAAACAACTTTGCTGGGGTACTGTATGTTACCATAGCCCTAAACTGTGACCAAAATACTACCATCTTTTTGAAAGAGATACTATTTTGGATAATTTTCGACCCCAACCCTTTGATTAAGTACATATTTGCCACGCTCTCTTCCCCCTTTTTAAGCCGTGAGACCGCCTATTATGCTATGGACTCATGGATAGGAGAAATCTCTCCCTTTTTCCAGCACGCGATGACGATGTTTTTGCACTTTAAAAGCTACTATTGAAAAACTTTGGACGTATGAATCCGGTTTCAACTAATTATTAACCCTATTTGTCAAAACCTGCTGCCACAAAGCGAATCACATGTTTGTAGTTGGTTATTGTTGTCCATTCATGTCGCAACCCTCAAGTTTTTGTGTTTGCACTGCATTTGCACTCTCAACTCGCAACTTTCGGGCTGGCTAGAGCAAAAACCGCCCACATTTCCAACAGACTGTCACCAAAAACAGTTGATTGGTCATGACGCAGCGCCCATATGGAGGGTATTCAATTAGACGTGAATTTACGCGTAGACAAACTTCACTAACTGACTAATATGTTTGTTTTGTTCGTTCCCATAGACGTTTTTCCAAATATGAACTGAATTTGAATTGAGCATCGACAAGTGTCGTGCAAGACACCCTTTTTCATAAAGAGCGCCTTGATTTTTCCATCCATTTCATTTTCAATCAAAATTGGATCGAAAACGGAATGAAAAGTTAGTCAGAGCCCGTGATCGCGCAGACGGACAATGAATGAGCTGATGTGAGCTAATCGAACCCCCGTCCATCCCTTTTTTGCAGGCTTATGAAACATCAGGACGAGCCCCTAGCCATCCAGCCATCGGTCACAGCTGGATGGATGCACTGGCCGGCCGTCTGCCGCCGATAAAATAAGCTTGTCTGTTCTTTGCATTGTAGCTACTTAGCTTGGCTGTCCATCTTAGCGTGCAAATAGACACCCACAAGGAGGGCTCTATGGCCAGAGGGGCGGCTGGCCCCGCGGGGTTGGGATTTTCTTATCTTTGGCATCAGTGCTTTGATGTTTCACGACAGCCCGGGATCAATAGCAACAACTGAGATGGGGGTTTGGGGTTTGATTGATATTTTTTGGAGGGAAAGTTGTTTTAGCGATTTTTTTGAACTGCCAGTTGCATTTCGATCGCTTAAAATAAACTTTTTACAAAAAGAATAAGTCTGTTTTTTGAAAAAAGTAAAATTTTAAACAAAAATTTAAGTCGGAGAAGTGATTTTTTGAAAAGTTTAACCTAATCCTGCAAACTTTCAAATCCATAATTCACCTCACCCCACCCAGCCTCACCTATTATACACCATGCTTGACGGCACAACTGCTGCTGTTTGCTTCATCTTGAGACGTTTCTGTCCTTCGTGTGGTTTTTTTCTTTTGAAATTTTTTACACGTCCTCTTCCGGCATTGTTGAACGAACACACGGATCAGGTGGCTGTCACTACCAATGGTGGACCCCGGCCGAATTTTCATCGGCCGAGCCGGAAGTTTTAATGACCGGCCGGCCGGCGGCCGGCCGACGTTGATTCAGCCGACCGCGGCCGGCCAAAAAGCACTCAAAATAAACCATTTTCACCTAATTTGAGGTCGAAAAGTTAAAAAATCTTCGGCCGGCCGGCCGCCGGCCGTCAACTTTTAAGCCGGCCGCCCTCGGCCGTCAGCCGGCCGGCCGGCCGCGGCCAAGCCGGGCCGGGGTCCACCATTGGTCACTACTACTCAACCAAGTGGGCTATAGCTGTCAGACGGTTTTATCTTTAGCTTTGTAGCTGGAACACAAAGAGTGTCTTTGCCTATTCACACGTGTGAAAATTAAAAATTTTTTTATTTTCGTGACTTTTGGTGTGTTTTTTGCAAAGCTAACTATAAAAAGCCTCTATGTCTATGCAAGCTGCTTATATTTGTCTTTTTTTCATTAGTGAAATTATGTGGATAATAGATGGTTGAAAAAAATAAACATTAATTACAATTATTGCCTAGATAGCGTCATCAACTCCCGCAAACCGTTTTTCCCATGTCATACGGAACCCCTAATTAAATTTAATTAGCAGCCATGGCTGCCTGCATCCATTGCTGCTGGTAGTACCATGAAAATTTTACGGCCGATGGACGCATCACTAATTCAATAAGTCCGATAGACACGCGGAAATTGCATGCATTCTGGGTAAACCTAAAAAAAATCAGTGTCACTTCATACAAACGTGATTGTTTCCGCCTTCGTGTGACGCTAGACTTCACTGTTTGACTATTTTGTTTCGTTTCGATCAACTGCGAAGAAACAACCCATCCCTATTTTTGCAGACTACCCGCTGACGTCGGTCAAGTCAAAGCGCAGTCCGACCGTCCTTACCGCGAAGAGTCTTCAAACGGCTTCCGAACCGAAGGAACTGATGCTTGTCGAGCATACTGATGTGCCGCTCCTACTCCGACGAACACATATTCAGTCCGGGTATCGACCCTTGAATCAGTCCGTTCGGTACTACTTGGCGTCAGCCTTCAAACTGCATAATGAAGTGGTAAGCATCCAGAGTGAGCTTGGCCGACAAACAACTTTAATTAAAGTTTAGGTCAACTTCTGGACGCATCTCTTACCACTGGCCTTCATCTATGCTCGATACATCCATCCAGAGCTGTTTTTCGAACCACAGGGGCCGCGATGGCAACTTTTGATTCTCTACAGTGGTATTTCGATCTTATTTGTCGCAAGTTCAATGACACATTTACTCGTAAGTTTTGATAACTGTTAAAAAGGGTCAAAATTAAGTTATTCAAAAAAGTATCAATTTATGTGGACGTCTCGACCCATCTCATCAAATGAGATGTGTAGAAGGCCGTCTTATTAAGTGCATTCATAAATGATAGAAGTTCGTGTAAAAGTAAGCCGAATCTTCTTGATTGATAGAACATATGGCCCTATTTGAACAAAAAGCAGAAAGTGAGCCTATTTTAAACTTTTCAAAAGCTCATAAACATTATTTATGCGCTGTTTTGGGGGCATTTTTGGCTCAAACTTGCTGTTTGTAGCTTGTTTGAATGAACTTGCATGCATGCGTTTTTGTAACCAGTCGACAAAGCATGACTGGCAATGCATAATTAAGTATACATAAGGGTGTTGTTTTGAGCCAAGTGCGTCATCTTATGGTTCTTTACAACCAGAAGAAGACGTCAAGGGTATTTGAACAAAACTAAATACGTAAAATGAAAAACATGTCAACAACAATGGATTTCAGCACAGTCGATCCCAGCTTGACCATGTTTTCTGGTTGTTGATCGACTTCTCCGGGATACTAACCTTTTCACTATGTGTCGGGATTCAGAGGCTTACCATGCGTGAGAACTCATCAGCAGTGTTCAATTATGTGAGACATACTTTGAAACTGGGAAAAATATATATAATGAAGCCCAACTTTAGGTATATCTATGCTCGTTGGTGTTTGTGAGCTACCTTCAGTACTGGTCGACGTCGTTTCTCTTCGTGCTAAAGCATTCATGGAAGCCACGACACCTCATTCGACTTGTTACCTGTTTAGCATGCGGGATTTGGCCATATATTCCCTTAGCATCCCGATACTTTGTAAGCTTTTCACAGGAGGAACGTTTTTCTAGGAGAAACGCAACTTTTGCTAGGAGGGGTCAAAATTGCTAGGAGAAATGACCCTTTTGCTAGGAAAACCCCGACTTTCCTCCACACAAAAAATTCGTTTTTCCTAGCAAATAAAAACCATGTCTCGTCGAGATCGCGAAGTCGCAACTTGCTTGCAAAGAAGTTTGCTTGAAAGATTGCTAGGAAGATCCTCAAATTTGCTAGGAAGATCGACAAATTTGCTTTAAAAAAGTCGACAAATTTGGTCCAAAGAAAATTGCTAGGAAAGTGTGCATTTTTGCTTGGATGATCGGTGGTTTTGCTTGGAAAAATTCACCCCGTTTTTCCTAGCAAAAGGTGCGTTTCTCCTAGAAAAACGTTCCTCCTGTGTTACAATTTTCGAAACTGTTTGTTCATAACATACAATATTGCAGTACCAATCAACAGAAACCGTTGACGTCGGCCTGACTTACCATTCAAACGCACTCTTTTGGCTCCTACTATCTGGTATCTTCATGGGAGCCAACATCCCAGAATGCTTTGCACCCGGCGTGTTTGACTACTTTTGCTATGGCCATCAACTCTTCCATCTCTGCGTTTTCATGGTAACCTGGAACCTCTGTGAAGCGGCTCACTATGATGCATCTGTGGTGGATCTATCGAAAAGCGATGAGCTCTACGGAGTCGCAATGAACACACTTTTGGGGAATGTTGTCGCAATTGGGGGCACTATCTGGTTGCTTGTGGAATGCGCAAAGTCCAAAATTGATGAAAAGAAGCATTTGTAGCCGTTTTTAGGACAATTTGACGAAGCTTAATCTTGCCTAATTGTATTTTACTATGTAATGAATGCCAGTAAACGGGTAATTATAAAACTGAATATGTGTTAGGCGGAAGTACAGGAAAAATAAGGAAGAAAAACATGAAAGTTGAAAAAAATGAGGAACAGCGCTGACATTCGCGCTTTGAAATCAGTATTAAAATGCAAAGTCGTTGTCTGGGTAGTCGATCAACCTCTCAAGAACGACATCAGTGATAAGACATTGTAGAAAAGGCAAGAAATGCCGTCACAAATCAACAGGAAAGCGTCGCCAGCGGCAACGTTCAGCAAAAGCTGCCGATGGGCCCCCTGCATCGTACAAAAGCACAGGTAGCGACTTGGACTAATAGATCTATTATTCCACGATTAGGTCGGGAACAACTTCTAATAGTGCTATTAGTTACCGACTAATTCCGCACATCACTATCATAGTGAAACAAAACTTATTGGACGGGCATAAAGTCTATTAGGTAAGAGTAAAATCTAATAGGTTGGAGTAAAGGCTAATAATCTTATTAAAAACTAATAGACCTATTATGTACGACTAATTTCTATTAAAACTTTCGCGCGAGGTCCAACTGTCGACTTTTCCGCGCTCACTTTGCTTGCATCTTGTTGTTGAAGTGCTATGTCTTGTTCAGCTTTCTGTTTCAACGGCATTCAACCTTATGCAAATCTTTTACCCTTCATGAGGCTCAATATGATTGCCTCAACCGTTTCCCGATGAAGCTGCAGAGATGTTGTTGAACTTAGGCTCGGGAATAACTGCTACCAAAAAAAGGTTAGTTTTTCTGCAAAGTTTGTAAGTTCAGTTATGGCAGTGACAAGTTACATTTCTAAACTGCTTTCAAAAACAACTGGCTTTGCACACTGACGTTATCTCCAGGCAAAGTAACAAGATGCAGTAATGCCCCAGCCTAAAAAATGTGAGTTTTGGCTACAACGTGTCAAAAATATATATATTGTCACTTTTAGCTCGAATCGGCCGAACATGGCGACTTTACGTATGCGGCAATGAACTCCCTACCAAGCTTGACGACATGACCAGCAACTTGATGTTTTACACGATCCCTTGGCCTTCAAAATTACACGCTGCAATCGGCTTCATCCTTCACAAGAAACAACTCTTCTGCCTTTGCGTTGCCGAAAACTGTACAAGTCTCATACCCTACTACTTGTTAATTTTAAATATACACTTTGTTTTTCTATGTTTGTTGATTGGTATTGCATGTATTGTAATATAAATTGTGATCACTAATTTCGGTACGACAAATTGCTAACGAGATATATGGAATGAAAGCAACTGGAGGCGGAAAAGAAACTGGAAAAGCGCAACTAACTAAAATCTACTAGACAGCGACTAAAAGTTATTAGAAGAGGACTAAAGGCTAATAGGAAGCTACTAATTTCTATTATTTTCGATTATGTTTTATTAGTTACTACTAAAACGCGACTAAAAACCTACTAAACGATAAGTTTTTTTAGTAGTGTTTTAGTACCGAAATAATAGTCAAAGTCGCTACCTGTGAGCCGCGTGCGCATCGGCATTTCCTGTCACGAATATCGTACCAGCGGACTGGCGGTTCAGCGCGCTCCCAAACATGATCGCCGCGCAACCTTTGAGCTCGCGTGAAGTCGCCCTTTTCGCCCCCTTTTTTCACGCTTTTTTTTATCACCCTTTCGCGACCCGTTGCCCACCTGATTGGCATACTGTTTGACGGACAGTCAGCTGGTTTTTACGTGGATTTTCCGTGCCTTCCCTCTTCATGGATTTATTATCTTTTTACTAGCTGTTTCCTATATCAATCCCATCTTTCAGGTTCGAACACCATGTTCGACCTCCCTGTCTGCCTCAAGAAGCGTGGTGGTCCTTTTGCCATCGTATGGTAAGTTCATTTGTCATAATTGATACACATTTCCTAAAATTTGGCAATTTCAGGACATTCGGAACCGACAAGAAGGCAGTCCGGCGATTCAATGAGGACGATATTCTCAAGGTTGATCTCAAAAACATCACGTAAGTCGTTCAATTATTTTAAAACTCACTTATCGTTAGATTTCAGCATCCGCATCATTGAATGTATCCCTGTTTTCAACCGTTCCCACAATGTCTTCGTCCCGGAAACTATGCTTTCACTTGCAGCCATTGCGAAAATGATCTTGGGTTGCTGCCGTATCAATCTGTATCATAGTAACAAGATTGTTTGTAAGTTTTGATAGTTTTCAATCTTGTTCGACACTTATTTCAAATTTTAGTGGATGCCCAGCGCTACCTCGAGAACCTGGAAGACCCTCATGAAGCTGAGATCAGCCCCTTTGAAAGTGAAGTTGAAGGTGTCAGAGGCGACCTTACTGGTGATGAAGCCATGCCCGAATTTGAGCCCATTCCCCAACCCGATTTCGATTTTGAGGACATTTTCGATGAAATGGAAGGTGCTCCACCGTCTCCACACGTCGATATTGATACCCATCGCGAAGTTGATAACATCATCACTGGCAAGAAACCCCGAGCGCCGAAGAAGAATCCCAAACGAGCTTGCCGTAATCGTGGGCAATCCGTTGACACAACTGATGACGAATTGGGACAACCGAAGCGAAAGAAGCGTGCTCCGCGCAAGCCGAAGTTGCCGACTGTTCCGGAAGAGCCTCCCAACGACAATACTATCGCTGTTGGGGGCGACATTACGGCTGTCGCGATTCCGACGGCTGTTCCATTGATCGAAGATGTCGAGAATCAGGTCTATGATGATGGAGAATTCGGTGCACTTGAGTATGTTGATTCTACCTTTTTGCAACTTTAAACTTCCATTTTTAGTGACAACGAAATGGGAAACTTCGACGACTTTGCCCCATTGGTCGATGATATCAATGCTACAAACATGCCCCCCGATGAAACGACTCTTGCTGGCAATGCGATGGGCGATGAACCAATGGATTTGGATGCGCCGTTTGATCCTGATGCCGGTGCTGGGGCCTACGAATTCCACGCTCCCCCTCCTACCGCCATCGAGAACAATGAAGTCATCATCACTGCGGATTCGGGTGAACCTGTGGTTACTGTCGTGTCCGGTGAACCCATGATTACCGTCGTGGAGCAAGGAAAGAATCTCGAGCACGTTATCATTGAGCAGCGGAACGACAATTCTACCACTTTCATTGTTGATTCCCGTTTCGACAGCACCAACAACGTTGAAACAGCTCGTCGCGATGTGCGTGCTTCGTCTGTTGCCAGCTACAGTGGCCCGGCTGATTTGACGCATGTCCAGTCGGAGCCGAACAAATCGACCAACGTTGATATGACCACTACTTCCCACTTGGAGATGGCCGATGTTCCTCAACTCGACTACATGAGTGAACGTTCCGAATCGCCGCAGCTGCTCAACCATCATGAAACTTTGTTGACTGTTGACAATGTTAATGTTTCTGTTGCCAGTTCCGTTGTCGATCAGCAAGTCGTCATGCAAGATTCTGCCAGTGAACTCGGTGACCAGGCCGATCAGTCCACTTTCATTATCCAGGGGACGCCCAAGAAGCGACGCATTTTGAAGCCCCGCACACCTCGTACAAAGAAGGATCCTCGAGCGGCCAAGGTTGATCGTGACGTTAGTTTACATTTTTTAGACATTGTTTCGCTCATTATCAAATTTTTAGAAGCGCTGCTGGGCAAAGATTCGCAAAAATGCAATCACTCTCGTGCGTGAATTGAAGAACCGTGATGCCAACCGCGACTATGAAGAAGACATCGAATGGGCTGAAGGCTTTGACTTGCCGGCTGTCTTTCCTCGCGAACTTAGCCAAGATATTGCTGAATCACGGCGTGATACGCTCAGTCGATCACGTATGTCTTTCCTGTTTTTGATTCACCGTTAATGTTCTTTTTTAGCGTTCCTAGAAATCGACGATATCCCACCACTCGATGATGCTGACCTTTTCAATGACATTGTGCCGGATGACAACGTTCCGCCAACTGATGAGTTCCAGCCTCAGGTTGAGGTCGTCGATGATGCCAATGCCGAAAACCCTCCTGTTGATGAACCATTCGACATCCAGCCATTCTCACCGATGTCTTCGCGGTACTCGTCTCCGGAGCCTGTTCCTGTTCGTGATGACTCCTTGAATCCCGCTTCTCAGGATCTTTTTACTTCCCAGATGTCCGAAAGCGAAGACAGTGAGGCTGGCCTTCTCACCGGTGGTACTTACTTCCTCGCTGACCATCTCAAGGATGTCCAAACGAATTTAAAGTTTGCCGAATTTGACATCAATGACGAGCCTAACGTGATCAATTTGGCGGAAGAAGACATTTACCACGTTCTTTTGGCCAACAGCTTCGCCAAGAAGAAGGTCTTGTTCACTTTTAAGGAGCTCTTCGGTCACTTTGATGTCCACTTGAAGGCTTTCATGTTCCAAGCCCTCACACGTTTGTTTTTATGTACATCTACATTACAGTTATAATATGCACAATTTCAGTTCTCGCCGGAAAGGAGAGGCTTCTCATGCGTCCTGGTGACAACGACGACGATTTGCAGTTTTGTCTCGCGCCCGACACCACCTACATTGGAGGCATGAAGAAGCTGATGGCTCACAGTCAGCGAACTGGTTGGGTTCCTGAAGTTGGCTACCCTCGCAACAACTGAATCGTCATTGTTTTGCTGTATTTTGATACATATTTGTTAATTTTTGTCAACCTCAATTACCTTTTTACTTGAACATTTTGTTAGCTTATCACTTAACATTTAACTTTCTTTACTCGTTATTAAGTTTTTGTTGATTTATCAATGAAGTTTTGTTGTATATACATATTTGATGCCTTTTGACCGATCTACATTAGTGATATCCTGGTTCTGCACTGCAAAACAATCGAAATGCCGTTCTTTTTTTGTTGAGAAAATGGAATGTTTTCATTAGTTTGTAAACTGTATAGTCGTAGTGGGATGACCATTTAGTTTACTCAGATGGCCAATGAGTGAGCATCACGACATGCCCAGGATTTGACCTCGACGTGATAGAAGATCAACAAGGAATTATGTTTGAACAGGTGCCGGTAATCCAAGATGGTGGGGTCAGTGAAATACGCCAGTCGACTGGCTAGTCATTGACATCAGTCAGACTGATCTAGCAAATCTGCTTTTCAATCCTTTACAATGGCAAACTTTTTTCTTCTGACCCTTGGTGCAATCTATTTCCCAATGATAACCGCCTTTGGTGACATGAAAGCTACTTACGTAAGCTTTTTTTCAACTTAATTCACCGTTTTCTAATATGATTCCAGGAATACCTTCTTCCCCTACCCATCATTGACCAAATCCATGCCATCGAAGCCGACGACAACCTCAGCCGCTTGGGCGTTGAACGCTCCATCAACAAAGTTCTCTGCACTCTGCCCTTATCAACTTTGCGGCTCCTCGAAACCCCAAAATACTTCCAAATGTTGCCAGAAGTCGCTCAATGGCAAATACGCGAAGTACTTTACCACGCAAACATGACCCACGACATGAAGCAAGACATCATAGCCGACCTTGTGGCGCGATTACCGCCAGAGGTCGTCAAGTTTCCCGAACACAAACCAAACGAAACATCGATGTTCTTTGAAAGCTATCATGCCATTGTTTATCGGATCCAGTTTACCTTTGTGAGTGCCAAGTTGGCTATAGATAGTGTTTTTCATTGAAACCATTTCAGTCGTTATCAGAACTGCAATCAAAACTGTATAGCGACGACTTTGCCGTCATCAAGGAAGCTTTCTCAAACTTTTCGATGCCCGCCGCCGAGCAGATGCTTACATTCACTGATGTGTTGTCGAGACAGTCTCCAGAAACCCAGAAAAGCCTATTCACGGCAGTGACAGCCCGACCAAAGATAGCAAAGTCAAAGTCGAATCAACCAATGCTTATGTTTTTTGATGCCTTTAACGAAAAATTGACTCAATCAACGAGTGCACCGTAAATAAAAGTGAAAACCGGGTAACTTTTGATTACCGTTATTGTCGTCCCAACATAATCAAATATTTATTATCAACATTAACAAAAACTACTTCCTGGACACAATGCATCCACGAGGAATGTCCATCGCATAAGAATGAAAAACGACAAACAATTCTAATGCCACTAAAAATAGCATCGCAAAAAATTCAAAAATCAAAAGTGAAGTTAAAAGGTGTAAAAACAAAAAAAATAATAGTACATGCAAAATGAAACCTGCATAAAGTAACCCAAAATAATCCCTGGTTCTAACAGCATACTTGTCATCGCCATTTTCATTGTGCAAAAACTTACCACGTTGTTTACACACTTCCCGCAATACTGTCACGAATTGAGGATCTTGCTTAGAGCAGAATACGAAACTAAAAAAACATCAAATTACTAAAGACACATGATATTTAAAGTTGAGCCTTACCTAGAATTATAACTGCAAACTTTTCGTGCAGCAAATTCTGCAAAGTCGTCATAATCCGCGGGGTTTATCACTAATTTGGCACTGATCCGTACTTTATTCACATCTGGGCGTGTTAACTGCACCACTTGATTATGATTTATCGTTCCATGTAATACTACTCGGCTAAAAGGACCATAGATGAAAGGTACCACCTTTTCATAGCTTTTGATTGAATCACAGTACAAAATAAGGGTTTCTTTGACGTAGATTTTTACCCTATTCTCAACAATGTCATCAACGCTCAAAACAGTTTCCCACATGGGATTGATTTCAGTTCCCTCGAAAAGAAATATGAAAAATGCAAAGGGGTACAGCATTTTGAATATCCAAAACACAGTTGTATCTTGTGATGCCCAACGATGAACGTTTTTATTATCGGTGATGTATACTTGGTCGTAGACATTTGGACGGAAACGATGAAATCTCTTGACTTTGGAATAAACTTTGCTAAAATTCTTGACGGTTTCCAGCGGCACAAAGGTGATCATACGTTGCCGAAACGAGTGAGTGAGGTTTGCAAATGGTATCTTTTCGGGTTCCATCACTACAGGATAAGGGTTTTAGGATGAGTTTATTTCATGAGGTGCTCACAAAAAGCGCAAACTAGCCATATGGTCAGGTGTCTGCAGTCCATCTATCGCGCATAGATTATTCAATACTTTTCGCTAGAGGTGGATGCCATTAGACCGCAGACTCGTAAGGTTGTGTTTCGGTCCTGCGCAAAGTCAAGACGCCTGCTATTTTGCCAGCCAGATCGACCAATAGGGGAGGGGGATGAAGCCCATGTGCAACACAAATCATATAATCTTATTACTGTTCGCGTTTTCGTTAGCTCGTTTCTTTCATAAACTGTTGACTTTACTTATTTACGGTTCACAGCTTTAGTTTCTCTTATAACCAATCCATCGTCACCATGAACCCCTCCTACGATCAGGTGTTCATCGCGGATAATTACAATGTTGCGATATGGGCTTCAAAAGACACGATTTGTTTTAAAATTCTCAAATATTGCACCCAATTCAAGTATTTGCGCTTCCTTTTTGATGGTTGGTTTACCATTAATCCAACATGGGAAACAGTTTTATTTGTTGATCAAATTGTTGAAAAGAACATACCATTTGACGTCGAAGATACCCTTGTTTTAAACTGCCAAGTCAACTCCTATTACAAACTGATTCCACTCATTCGTGGACACTACAGTCGACTAATCTTGCATGGCAAAATCACTTGGTCGCAGGTGAAAGAACTTATTACCCCTGATGTGAAGCAGATTCGAATCAACGCTCAGTGTTTTGATGAAATGGATCCACTTGAATATAATTCAGTTGTCGACTATATTTTGAGTTTTCTTCGTGGTCCGGATTACAAGTAAGTTTAGCGCTTGCTGAACACTATATAGAACACTATTTTTAGTTTTTCGATTGCGTACGAAGCCAACATGCCAGCAGATTTGGAACGGAAGTTACTTCATGCTGGCGAAAAATCCTTTATGGCCAGCATGAAGTTTTCCAAAAGTTCTCGAGGGTTCCATTTTTCTTATTGTTATGGCTCCTTTTTGCATTTCTTTAATCTGGTGCTATTCGTTGGTGTTCCCTGGTTTGTATATGAACATCTCGAGGACTATGATTCAGACCTTGCCTACAATGTTTTACTTATACTTTGGTTAGGGATTATCGTATCGTTCTTTCTTTTTAAGCTACAGTATGATGCGACTACTGATATCATTAATGACAATTTTAAAAGACAGATGCATTACCACCGGTATGATCGTTGGCCGAATAATTACTAATAGTAATAATGTAACAAATTAAGTTTTGTGCAAAATAAATTTCGAACTCACTCAGTTACATCAAATACGAGAACACAAAATAGTTGCATTTTTATTATTAAAACTAACAACGAAAACTACATTTCAAGGGGCTATGAAAACTCGACAAAACAGAAACAATAGTGATACTTCAACACGGTGACACGCATCGTTTGGAGCAATGGTTGATATGTTTGACTTGTAGCATCAACAAAACAAGGCAAGAGTTCACTGACGTGATTCCCATGCGGCAAACGATCGCTTGGCGTAATCGGCTGCGGTGGCACCGACGTCGGCGGATTGGGTGATAGCACGGCCAACGATAATGATGTCATTGCCGTCGCGTTCGATGGCATCAGCAACGGAGCGCCATTGCTGGCCACGACCGTCGGTTTTGGCGGATTCATTGACTCCAGGCGTCCAGTAAAGGAATCCAGGCTCATCGGAGGGACGCTTCTGACAGATGAAACCGGCGACGATTTCGGGTTGTTCGACGGCGATGGCGACGGATTCTAGAAGAAACGGGTTACATTGAAGAGGTAGTTGTTTGAAGGAAACTCACTTTTGGCATAAGCGGCATCGGTAAGGGCGCCTTCGCAAGACAACTCGGCAATCAGGAGTGCTCCTTGGAGGGTTTTGGCCTTCTTGATCACATTGCCGACGGATTTGACGATTGATTTGCCAGGGACGGAATGCACGGTGACAACATTGGCCCAATCTGCGATGCGAAGGTGGCCAGAGGTTAACTGGAGTTCGACTGTGTTGCCAGTGTCCGCCAATTTGCTGAAATAAAAACCATCACATCGAAAAAGAACTTGCAAAAAAATTACCGATCAGCGAAAAGAACGAAGTTAGCCTTCTCAGCAAGTGCCGAAACTTCAGCGGCAAATGCCGCATCAAACCCTTCAATGATATCCGCATGAAGCTTGACGGCAGCGACGCTCGGAGCAATGGCTTTTACAATTTCCAAAACTTTAGCCTTATCAGTTTCATCGACAGCAACACACAGATTCGTCTTCTTTGCCAAGATTATCTCCAAAACACGCTTATTCAATGGATTCACTTCCAACGCACTACGACGTGCCGCCAAACTGAAGTCCGGCTTCGGAGGAGCATAGTTGATGGTTGC
This sequence comes from Panagrellus sp. LJ2285, assembly GCA_024447235.1. Taxonomy (NCBI): domain Eukaryota; kingdom Metazoa; phylum Nematoda; class Chromadorea; order Rhabditida; family Panagrolaimidae; genus Panagrellus; species Panagrellus sp. LJ2285. Next base: position 91,886 of record JAMRYB010000021.1, read on the forward strand.
CTTCAGTTGGGCTTCGATTTCACCCCTTCGGGATGCCGTGATAGTCGAAGATGAAACCAAATAGTCCAAAATGTTCGTCATTGACACGACACTGTGAAGCGTGATTCCATGCTTTGCAAGACGTTCAACACCGCCCTGTTCGCGATCAAGCGCACAAATGACATCTGTGCAGACGAGGCCTTCGGCGGTGAGAGCTTCGACGGTTTCCAGGATACTCGCGCCACTGGTAACGACATCTTCGATGATGAGAGCCTTCTTACCGGCTTCGTAATTGCCTTCGATGAGTTTCTTCGTGCCGTAGGATTTGGCTTCCTTCCGTTTCATCAACATTGGCATTGACAATTGAGCACTGACGAGGGTAGCGATCGGAAGGGCAGCATACGGTACACCACAGATGCAATCGTATTCAATCTTTTTAGATTCGACGACGGAAGTCAGCTCCTTGCATGTTTCAATGAGGAGTTTCGGATTGGAAATAAGCATGCGCAAATCGATGTAGATCGGAGAGGGAGCACCGGATTTGAGCACAAACTCACCGAGCTTGTAAACCTGTTGGGTTTGGAATTGAGCGAGGAGGTCGGTTGACATTGTTGAGGAATCTGAAGAAGAAAGCAAAGCGTTATGAAAGAATGAATTCAACGAACAAGGTATAAAATCGGTCGAAACCAATAAGCTCAAACGAGTCAATCACGATAAAGGCAATAATTTATCAATTCAACAACAATCAATCAAGTCCATAAATCAACTTTGCATTGGCAGTAGTCTGGGTAGCGACTTCGGTGGCCGAAACACCCATAAACCCAGCGACGAGCTCACAAATCGCGGCCAGTGAGCATGGCTCATTTCGATTGAAACTGGAGTGCTTGTGCAGAGCAAGGGCTTCGGCAGATAGGGCGTTCCTAATCTCGGCTGGGATCTTCTTATCGTTGACCTTTGGGTACATGTACGGCGCATCGGTCTCTAGGACTAGCCTGTTCAAAGGGATGTGGCCGTTTTGTAGAGCGAATTTGACGCCGTCAGGGGAGCGATCTTTCCAAAGGAAACCTGAAAAAAGGGCAATAAGATGGATGTTTTTAAAAGGAAAGATAAACAGAAGAAAAAGAGCTGCTTTTCGAAAACGATGGGAAAATGGTTTGAAAAAGTTAGAAGGACATTAGAACAACAACTTTTTTATAAAAATATAACGAAAAAGAAGACCCACCAGTCAATCCAATATAATATCCCTTCGAAATATACGTCTTCGCCTCTTCCGCCGTTCCAGTAAAACAGTGAATCACAACCTTCGGCAGTCGACCGTCAAACTTGCCCAAAATAGCGAGCATATCTGTAGCTGCTTCTCTTTCATGGATGAACAAAGGTTTCTGGAGTTCCACGGCCAATCCAACCTGCTTTTCAAACACCTCTTTCTGAACATCTGGGGGCGAAAAGTTTCGATTGAAATCAAGACCACATTCACCGACAGCAACACATTGTGGATCTTTGACCAATTCTCGTAGGACACTTTCTGTCGATTCCCGATAGTCTTTCGCATCGTGGGGGTGGACACCAGCCGTGAAGTACAAAAATCCTGGATATGGTTTGACCAGTGCGGCCGCTTCTTGGCTCAACTTCTCTGATGTTCCCGTTATCATGATTTTCGATAAGCCTGCAAGTTTATCTATCAGTGCCTTAAGGTGTCTGGCTGATTAGGTCTCTACGGGAGCTGTTTGCATAAGATATTTCATTGAAATTAGGCCAAAAGTATTGCCTCAAAATATATAAAATGAACTCACCCGCCTGTTTCGCCCTCTCCAGTACTTCAGCGAGATCATTTTTGTAAGATGGGTGTCCGAGATTGGCACCGATGTCAACCAGTTCGTAAGGGACAGTCGCCATGGCTCTGATGATGGATTTTAGCATGCAAAATACGAAACAAAAATATTATGAACAATCAAACAATCTCAACCTCCCAAATTCACCAGCTTTTCAAAAGCCGTTTCATTACTCATTTTGCTCGCCCCCAATGCAGAAAGCTATACAATGTGCACTCGAAAGACAGACACACAATGCACGCCCTGCGCCAGCAATCGTCCAAAGACACACCCCTTTACACTTTAAATGCCCGCGTAGCCAGCTGGCGAAACGTGCACTCTGCCAGAGCCTACTGTGGACGCGTATTCGTCGCTCGAAGCACACTTTTCGCCTGCTTTTTCCCCTTTTTCGCACATTTTTCAACGATAACAGCTTTATTTTCCAACAAATTTACGCGTTTTCACGCTTACTCTTGATGCTTGATCGAATACTCGTAATAATTGATCAATCCGTCGCGATCTGCGTCCAAATCGTCAAGTACGGCGTCGACCATTTTCTCAATCTCCGAATCGTCCATGAGTCGTGAATTCTCTTTGTGCGAGTGTGTCAAAGCCTGAAACGTGTTCATTACAGTTATCTGGTTAAAAATTTCCGCACAGTTTAATATATATTTAGTGCTCTTTGCAGGCAATCTTGTCAGTCCCCAAACATGGTTCGTATGAGCGTTTTGGCCGATGCGCTTAACAGCATTAACAATGCCGAAAAGCGCGGCAAGCGTCAAGTCATCATCCGCCCTTCGTCGAAGGTTATCATCCGCTTCCTTACTGTCATGATGAAGCACGGTGAGTTGTTGACAGTTTTACAACAGAATTTTATATATAAAGTTGGCATTTGCAGGTTACATCGGCGAGTTCGAGGTTGTCGATGACCACCGCTCTGGCAAGATTGTCATCAACCTTACCGGTCGCATCAACAAGTGCTCCGTCGTCAGCCCCCGTTACGACATCCAGCTCAAGGAACTCGAGAAGCACACCACCAGCTTGCTCCCATCCCGTCAGTTCGGTTACATCGTTTTGACCACGTCCGGCGGTATCATGGACCACGAAGAGGCGCGCCGAAAACATTTGGGAGGCAAGATTCTGGGCTTCTTCTTCTAATGTGTTATAACAATTTTTGGATCGAATCAAAAGATCACTGTTTTGTTGTTATGCTATTAAAGTTTTTAAAATAAGGCTTATTGTTGTTTGAAGTGTGTTACTGAGATGGGGTGAAGATGTATGTACTTGCCTTAATGAGTTCAATACCATCGATGGTGTAGTCCTTGTTGAGATCGTGCATGGTGAAGTAGTGGAAGCGTTGCTGATCGGCATCGAGTTCAACGTCGTCGACATCAATCTTGTCTTCGAGATGCATCTTTATGTGCCTAAATTAAGCGATGAAATGGTTCTAGAGTAAGGGGATACTTACTCTTTATCATGGAGTTCCTTGTCCGTTGCGAATTCGCGGATCTGAATGGCTGAAACAGTTACTAAAGTTAATCCAGTTTAAAAATTTAAAACTTGCCTGAGGCGATGCCAAGCAGGCAGAGAAGGGTGAAAACAGAGTTCATGATGGTTCAATCGAATCTGAAACTTCTGGTCAATTAATTTTACCAAGGTCACTCATTACTGGCCTGATCCTAGCCCTGACGTGTCGTTCGTTGATTTGGCCAACGAAGCGAACTGCTTCTTCTCGTCGATCGTTATTCTTTCATGGTCGTTATCAGTTTGCGACAAGGACAAGCCATTTATCATTCACTGTCCCCCTGTTACACGTGTTCCCCTAAACTCTAAATGCTTTCTCTTTTATTTTCAAAAACAAATCTCATAACTATCGGGATATAACCACAACCATTTTGATATAATTAATAACTTACTAATCTATCGTAAAATTACATTTTTCAATAGAAAATAGAATTTGTTTGACTTTAAAAGCCGAAAAGTATCACAGTTAGCACGTTTTGTCCGAATTTCGCTGCAAAGGGGTGACGAGATTCCAAAAAGAATCAGTCATTTTGACACTTGAAATGCGCAGTGTTAAATTTAACTTTAAATTACATAATACAATAAAGGTGAGAAACCCTTAATCACAGTTATTATGCGGAACGCGTAGGGGGTTCTGCGATTCGAGAAAAAGTCATTGACGAGGAAGTAGGATGGGTAGACGAAGGCAGTGGGCTCAGTTTGACAGAATCCAGGGTCCTGGGGTCCGAAGAAGGCTTATCGTGGTGGTTGTTGCGCGGCATGGGCTCGTGCGGCTTCTTCACGTTGCTTCTGGGCTCGGATGAATTCACCGTAGTCAATGAAGCCATCGGAGTTGAAGTCGTCCTCCTTGAGAATAGAGTCGATCATCTGTTCGAGCTCAAGCTCAGTGGGAAGGGGCGGCGGTTGGTGAGCATCGGGACGGTTAGGGTTCGGGTTTTCTGCAAGATTCAACATGAATTTTAGTTTGTTGTTTCAAGATTCATGAAAACCAACCTTGATGGAAATGTGTGATAGCCTTGATCAGCTCAACACCATCCAATCGACCATTCTTATCCAAATCATGCATATTAAAATAATGGAATTGCATTTGTTCGGGGGTCATGTTAGCCGTGGGATCGACTTTACCCTCCAAATGTTCCTTAATATGCCTGAAAGATGAACAAATTGATAATAAAAATATATAAAAACAAAAAGTTCCAACTCACTCGGTATCCTTGACAGCTTCGCCGCCGAATTGCTGGGTCGGAGGTGAATTCGGATGGGCTGGTGGCACTTGCTGTTGATGGCCTGCTGCGGCTTGGGCTGAAAGTGGATATTGAGGATTCCATAAAGATTAAAAGATAAAAGAATAAATTACCTTGATGGTGTGCCTGTGGCGGTTGGTTTACATTGTTCGTACCAGGGAAAGTATTCGTATGAGCTGCGCAGAAGGCTGCAAACGATAATACAAGGAACCCGAGTCGTGCCATCGCCTGAAAATACAGATGTAATTTGTACAGGTGGAAGTAAGACGCGTTTAGAAGGCGTGAAAAGTGTCGACGTCACTGGGGTCTTTGTTTCTGATTTACGGGAGTTTTTCGCTGTGGAACAGGACTGGCGGCAGTATGTGTGCGACGTTGGGGGAATGTTTTTGGCGGATTTTTACATCGAATAATGTCATAAAATTATAATTATCTTATATCCCACTAAAGCAGAATTAAATACAGAATAAAGTAAGAATGAATTGAGCACAGTTGATAACAGTTAAGCCGAGATATCCACGATTTCCGACTGCGCGCAACGGACGCACTTATTACCCACTTGGTCCGGCCACGCGTGCGCTTTAGCCATCGTCATGTTTGTGGTCTGTCTTCGGCCGACGTCACTGACGTGTCTCTCTCCTTCGAGGCAGTCTTTCGTCCCCTTCTGCCGCCTGAGGCATCCGTCGATCCATCGATCCCCCATCGCCGTGATCTTGAAAAGGTAATTCGAAACCCCGCTTGCTTTGATTTTTTTGTTTTTTGTGCTTCTTTCCAACGCTTTTGTACGGACCATGTTTGACCAGCGATTTCTACCCTTTCAATCAATAGTTCTCCTCTTTTTCTGTTCCTAGTCAGTAATAGGATCTTCAGAATCTCACCACCTGCCTGTTTTCCGACTCCCTGAAACAACGGCAAGACCCACCAGTGCCGTCGACTTCAGTGAATCCAGTGAATGTACCATCAGTCGTCGGCTGCTCGGCTCCGCAGGCACGGCGGCCCAGAATCATCGACAACTGTTGATTTCAGTGAAGGAGCTTCTGCGCCGGGCGGATCGGTCACTACAACTGTCGACGACGAAAACAAATATCATCCGGCCCACGGCAGAGGACTCGTTTCCAGCTTTTTGCCCAGGTCCGACGTCCTCGCCAACGGCTTCAATCAGTACTTTGCCGCGCCGGCTTCGAAGATTTGGACAGGAGCCCAGGTTCGTTTTTTTTTCGACGCTGGCGGGATTGCATCCAGACGAGCTATCCCTTTGTTTCGGGAGCGCAAAATATTCGAAAGCAAGATATTGCATTCCTTTTGTTGATGCTTATCTGCGTCGTGGCATTCATTCGCTGTCAGTCCGCTCGCTCCCGCTGCGAATACACGTTTGAGGATTGAACTGACATGAAATGAATCAATTTTGGAAATCGGTGACCAATGGTGGACCCCGGCCGAATTTTCATCGGCCGAGCCGGAAGTTTTAATGACCGGCCGGCCGGCGGCCGGCCGACGTTGATTCAGCCGACCGCGGCCGGCCAAAAAGCACTCAAAATAAACCATTTTCACCTAATTTGAGGTCGAAAAGTTAAAAAATCTTCGGCCGGCCGGCCGCCGGCCGTCAACTTTTAAGCCGGCCGCCCTCGGCCGTCAGCCGGCCGGCCGGCCGCGGCCAAGCCGGGCCGGGGTCCACCATTGTCGGTGACAGCTTTTCGGGGATGCTGTTCTTTTACGTCATTATAGAATGGCACAAATTTACATTTTCTTGCGTTTTTTCTATCTTTAAGTTTTCTCTTTTAAACTTTTTGTTTTTATATAAAAATGTTTACCGAAATTCTTTCCCAATTTTGTCGAACTTTAATCCCTGAAGTTAGCCTATTTCAAAGCTATCTAAACTCATATCGCAAACCTTTCCAGGTCCTCGCCGATCAAGTCAACAGCCAATTCCCCCAAGGCGACCCATATCCGAGTGCCTACGGCTATCCCCAACCGCCTATCCCCTCCGGCGACGACTACGAAGAAGAGGACCCTTCCGATCCGTTCCAAACCATCGACATGCCGTTCCGTGATCGCACCAATGAATTCAAGACGATCTGCAAGTCGTATGAGATGAAATTTCTCAACAATGGCCGTGTCCATAACCATGATCGGAATAAGCTTGTTACGTCGTCGATTGAGTTTAATCAGCGGGCAAAGTTGGTTTTTTCTCGTTTTTCGGGGTTTTTTTTTTGTTATTGATTGACTTTCAGACGAATTGGTCGCTTTTTATCCACAACATGCGTAAAGATGGAAAAACTGACCGAATTGGCAAAGAAAAAGAGCCTCTTCGATGATAATACAATTGAAATTGAACGGTTATCAAAAAGCGTCCAAGATGATATTACGGGCTTGAATAATCAGATTGCGGAGTTGAGTCATCTTTTGGCACAAAGTAAGGGTGGTCAAGGAAGTTCGCATAATAAGTTGGTTGTTGTGGGACTGCAGTCGAAATTGGCATCTGTCGGGCAGACTTTTAAGACTGTTTTGGATTTGAGAACACAGGTCTGTTTCTTTTATGGCTCTGCTTCCGTTTTACAGTGTCAAAAGCTTTCAGAACCTCAAAGCAAAGAAATCCAACCGTGAAAAGTACTGTCAAGCGGAGCCAGTCCCCTCCTCCATGCCGAAATCCCGTTCCAATGTCCTTTTCCAAGACGATGCCAGCGCATCCGCGGCCCGAAGCAATGAAAGCTTCGTCGTGGACTTGGATCAGATGCAGCTCCAAGAACAATCGCCCCTGCTCGACAACACGGACACCTATTATCATAGCCGATTGAATGCGGTAGAAAACATTGAAACGAGCATCACACAATTGGGACAAATCTTCTCACAGCTGGCGCATCTCGTCCAGGAACAGGGTGAAATGATTACACGTATCGATAGTAACATTGAGCATACGGCAGTCAACGTGCAAGCCGGTTATGAGGAGCTGGTACGCTACTTTGCGAACATTAGCCGTAATCGGTGGTTGATGGTTAAAATTTTCGGGGTCTTGGCTGCGTTCATTGTGTTTTTCATCGTGTTTTTGGCATGATTTCTCTTCGACGATACCGATGGCTTTCACTTTGTAATTGGGGGTTTTGCATGCCTTACTTTCGCCGGAAAAAGAGGAACTAATTTATTGCAGAGTAATTTTATAACCCATGTTTGTTTGTCATTGTGAATTATGTAAAAACAAGAATGCGAATAAGAAAAATATTAAAATTTTTATTCAATTTGGTAGCCTTTTTTGGATTGAAGGATTTTTGTTATCCGTGCCCTTGGGCCTACCTTACTGATGTTTGCCTATAATGGTGTTGTTGTTGGATGAAGTTTGTACATTCGTCATTTTAGTCTACCTGTACTTCCGCATCAATCAGCCTCTGGAAAGGTTCCACGATTGGCACCTTTTTGCAGCCATGGCTCGACGCGTGACGTTGCCACTGATTGTGGCTGTCAGCTTCGCGTGCACGGCTCTAACGATTGTAAATGCGTTGATATTGAAGAAGCAGTTCTATCCATCGGTTGTGTACATTACAAAGAATAATTTGAGCATGGCGGTGGGTTATTTTTGAAATTTTTATACAAAATAGTGTGCGAATGAGGTATTGACGTTTGCAACCATTTGTGTGCAAATTGTGTTTTGTCATTTGCACATTTTTGTTGCGCGCATTTTGCATTTCCACAATTGCTCGAATGTAGTGATTGCTATTCATAGTTTTCAATGTTGCTAATGTATGGCCATGGTTGGTTACTAAACATTTCCAATTTCAGGTCGTGTACGCCCAGGGCGCCGTCCTAGCCTACCTCGCCTTCTCCTTTGTCCGATACATTTTCTTCGGTCAACTTCGAGCCGCTGAAATTGAACATGCTACCGAACGTGTATGGCATGCCGTCATGGAAACCTGTCTCGCTTTTGCCGTCTTCAGGGATGACTTCTCCCCTGCTTTCGTCATTCAATTCGTAATCCTCTTCTTTGTGAAAGCCTTTCATTGGCTCGCTGAAGACCGTGTCGATTACATGGAGCGTATTCCGTTGATAACACTTACCTTCCACGCGAGAATCCTTGGTATTTCCGCCCTTCTGGCTGGCATCAACTCGCACTTCATCAGTGCCGCCTATTTCCACACGCTCAACAAAGGCGCATCGGCTCAGATTGTCTTTGGATTCGAGTATGCCGTCCTGATGACGATGGTCCTGCATATTGTGATCAAGTATTTGTTGCACTCGCATGATCTTCAGCATACGAGTCCCTGGGAAGCCAAGGCTGTCTTCATGCTGTATGCCGAGTTGCTCGTCAATGCCCTTCGATGCATCCTGTTTTTCTTCTTTTTCGTGATCATGATGAAGATCCACACGTTCCCGTTGTTCGCGATACGGCAGTTTTATCTGACGATACGAAGCTTCCAAAAGGCGCTGAACGACGTAATCCAGTCGAGACGTGCCATCCATGCGATGAACCATCTGTTCCCGCTCGCGACTGCCGAAGAATTGTCCTCTGGCGATCCGACGTGTATCATTTGTCGTGAGGAGATGACTGTTGAAAGTGGTGCGAAGAAGCTTCCGTGCAATCATATCTTCCATCCGAATTGCTTGCGATCATGGTTCCAGCGTCAACAGACATGTCCGACTTGTAGAACTGAAGTATTGGGTTGGTTTTATTGGCACTTTTGATCATTGATAAGAGATTTTGTTTAGCTGCCGCCGAGCGTCGTCCGAATGTCATCCCCGGAGCCCAGGCCCCCGCCGCCAATGGCAATGGTGTCCCTGCTGCTGCTCAAGCTCAGCCCCCATTGGCGAACGGCTTCCAGGCTCAAATCCAGATTCGTCAAGGCATCCCGATGTTCAATCCAAACATCTTCCGTCAGATGATCCAACAACACCAACGGCACATCCAGAACCATCAGCAAGGTCAACCCGGTGCTGCTCCCGCTCCTGGTGCCGATGGCGCTGCGGCTGGACAACAAGGTGCCGCCGGTGCTGCTCCGCCACCGATGCCCTTCCCGTTCATGGCTCATAACTTTGGCTTCCCGCCGCCGCCACCGATGATGCAACAACAACAGCCTCAACAGGCTGCTGGTCAAAATGGAGAAGCTGCTCCGGCCGCTGCTGGTACTCCCCATCCTCAAGTGACGCACGGTCCGTTTGGAATGCCTGGACAGCCTGGAGCTATGCCGATGCCGTTCGGCTTCCCGCCGCCGATGTTGCCAGGGCCTTCGCCGTTCCGATTCCCGCGACCACCGGTTACTTCTGGACTCTCCGATGAAGAGCTCCGTGCTTTGGAGGGCACGACTCGGGAAGCTGTTGAAGCCCGCATCCAGGCGCTCAACAACGTCAATGTTTTGTTGGATGCTGCCGTGTTGCAGTTTCAGCAGTACTTGAGCATTGCCAATACGATGGGGTAAGACTAGACTTGAGTTTTAATTTGGGGTCTAACTTCTGATTGTTTCAGTTTGATCCCTCCACCTGCTACCTCGACAACATCACCGCCGCCCCCTCCGTCCACGAATGCCGGTGAAGCGTCGGCCTCGACGACGGCAGCGCCTCCGGCTTCGACCACGGACAATGATGTCGATGCGACGACCCTTCCGACATATCCAGACCCTGCTCCGACGCCTGGTCCTGCCGACATTTCTGCCGCTTCGGCACCACCCGTGGAAGCTGAACCGCAACCAGGACCCTCGTACGCGCCGACCCCGAAGCTCCAAGCACCGATTGTGCCTTCCCCGACTGAAGCCACATCATCGTCGTCCACCCCGGAAGATGAAGCCACTGCCACCGATTCATCCGTCTCCCCCGAAGAGCACGATGAGATTCGCCGGCGTCGGGCCCGTTTCCTCGAAACATTGGATCCTCGTTGAGGTGCCACCGTAGAATCCGCCGTTTTTATCCGTTTGATTCACCATCCGGGTCATCGTCATCCTAGTTTAAATTATTATTATATTACTCCAATCAAACGCCCATCGATTTGTTCGCCTTTTTTTTATCAAATGCCAATTATCAGCGTCTTGTCGTCTTCTTCTTTGTGATAATCAATCCCACTACGGTTATTATCAGTACTCTTGTTATGCATGTTTAAAATTGAGAGAGTTGCAATAGTCGTACTTTTTCCCTATTTTGCTGTTTTAATAAGGGTTTTGCTCACCTTAAATAAAATAATACATAAAATAGAGACAGTATGAGGTCGAAATACATAATACTATTCACGGTTACAGACTTCATTAGCCACATGGCACACTGGGTTTAAGGAGTGGGGGGAGAGAACATTGAATGCACCGAGGTAAGGTTTAAAAAGGATCATTATCTTCATCTGACTGGGCTGCCAACAATGCTGCTGCTGCGCGTTGGGTTTCAAGTTCCATCTCTTCGTCGATGATCCGTTCAACTGGTTGTGGTGGTGGCGGTGGTGGTGGTGAAGGGGGAGCATCATTGTTGGGCATCGACTTTTGAGCCGATTTTTGATTGGCAAGTTCAATTTCTTGATAAAGCTTCACCTCGCCGCGAATCCGTGATACCGGTGATAACAAGTCAGCTGCGTTCTGGTCTGGCAGGGTGTCAATATTGTCATCAATAAATTTGCTGATGAAGGAATCATGTGAAGTGTTGCCACCGTCGTACCGTGTTGATCGACCACCATACTGCGCTGGGCGACCATCGCTTTGTGTTGGTTGGTTGGATGGGACATATTCGTGCTGCGTGCCATTGAAGTACTTCGACAATCCATCGTTGAGCCGGGAAGAATCAAGATTGTGGCCGTTGGAGACGGCCTGCTGCTCGGTCCCATTGATCGGTGACGCTGGAGGCGATTTCGGGCCGTAAAGTTTACGTTCTTCCATGACGGCCTTGATGTCTTCCTCGAAGGTTTCTGCCGGATCGACTTCCTTTTCATCACGCATTACATGAGTCGCGTACTCGGTGGAGATAGTATACGGGTATTGGAAGTTCAGCTTCTTTGTGTGAATCTTGTTTTGCGTGTTTTCAACGATGACATCAATGAAGTCCATGATGTGATGCTGAAACAACCAAGATTATCACAGTTTGAATATGCGAAAAACTTACGATGATCAATCGATTAACGCATGCTTGCGTGATGTTGTACTTTGCCAGTGTTTGCACGCCCACAACGAGACTGTCATCAGCGGCACCAACAATGACCAATCCAGATTTCGCGACAAAGTTAACGATGGCATCAACGACATCCACAATGACCACATTTTGAGCTTCTTCGCCGACCACCAGCAAAGAGGGGCAATACGTTCGTAACAGCTTATCACCGACAATGCCTCGATGGCCGAAAGGTGAAAGCAGCGGAATCGCGAGATCAATCAGCCCGGAAATACCTGATACATCCAACACGGCTTCATGCACAAACAAACACGGCAAGCCCCAGGCTGCAACAAAGACCCGATCACCAGCACGACGCTTGACAATCTCCTTGAGCTTGGTTCGAACATAACGGACAGAGTAGTCGCATGCTTGCTTCATATTGGGATTACTGTCCTTCGGAAAGGGGTTGTTGATGGCAAGCTTTTCCACAATGGCACCCATGTTTGACAGACCACTGAAAAACATCAACTTCAAAATTGAAAGAGGAAATCGATAAAACTCACAGAAAGATCTGTTCGTGTGCGTGATAGATCGGCGAAATGGTTTCATCCTCAAATGTTATCCCAGGATAAACCAGCACCACATAAACATTGTCCCGTTTGAGCTTCCGTTTGAGCTGTGTAAGCATGCGAATGTACGGATCACGAGCTCGTTCGACGACAATCTTCGCCATGACTTCATTCGTAATGGCAACAGAATCCACAGTCCTGTGAACAAACATGTCACTCAATGTTGTGCCCTGTAATGGTAACAATAATCACCTCAAAATGGTCAAAAAGTAAAGACATACCGCTGGTCTCAGGTACTTTAACAGCGTCAAATACGAACCCAACTGCGCTTCGTCCAGATTCTGCAACAGCCAGGCGTGGGCTTCCATGAACTCGACAGAAAAATGGAGAAAAATGATATTACGAAACTGTGTCGCGTTGTACATGGAATACGCGTGAAACGTCGCCATCGAATTCGGCTTCCCCGCAATGGCGATCTCCATGCAATATTGAGCGGAAATCACTTTCTCCAGATCGAGTAATGCCTTTCCTCGGATGTCGAGATCTTTGAGCATCCCTTCCGCGACGTCTTTGACTTCAGCGAGGGTCTTTCGTTCGACTGGTGGTAACAATTTTATCAAATCACGAACAAGCTTCGTAGAAACACGATTATGCTCTGGTGGTGGGGCATCCAATGACCGAGGTGGAAGGACGGGATCTGGTGAACCAACGCTTAGCACGTCATCGTCGTCGGATTCTTCGGTAATCGTCGAACTGAAAAAAAGATACCGTTAAGAAGCACGACAAATTGCGTAAACTCACGTCAAAATCTCTCGGAAGAAGAAGTTATCCTCATAATCGTCCTCAAAATGCTTTAGTGACATGTCAAGATGTTTATGAACCTGTTTCAAATGCTCAATGGCATCGTCGCCGTAATCGATGATTGTTCTGTCAATGTTGAGATCTGATGTATCCAGGGCTTCACCGGAGGCTAAAAACATACATTTAGAACCACAAAAGACCAGACAATTCAACAACTTACAATCAAAAGCGATCGTTTTCGTCTTTTTAGCCGCCGGTGTTCGCGGTGTCGGTGCAGTTGCCCGTCGTTTTTGACTTGCTACTGATCGACCAAACGTTGAATCATAACCATTGACATAATCGTTGTCATACGCGAACATGTGACTAGCCGTGCCGGCCGAAAGGGGAATCTGATACGCCGATGATGGTCCTGGTTGATGATACGTTTGATATGTTCCTGTTTGATAATTCGTTGAAGCATAATTGGTCGACGAAGAAGCTATACTAGCCCGTTTCTGCATGTCCCTCGGCATAAGCGATGGCGCGAGATCGGCAACGGCTTTCGACTTGTTACGACTCGGCCGATTAAACAAATTTTCAGCCAATGAGGTAGGTCGGTGATATCCCGTTGTAGGAGCTGTAGCAATGGGCTTCGGGGCTGATGTCGAGGGTTGTGCTTGGGGCGGTGGTGCCACATATACTGAAGACACTGGAGCATATGCTGATGGCGCTTGAAGTGACACTGGAGTCGAAGCTGGCGTCGGATCGGCCATCATCGGTGAAATCCATCCAAGAAGCGTCCGTGTAGTATTGTTAAAGTTGACAGCGTAATCCGATCGTGACATAGCCGGGGCGCCAAACAGGGGAATCATAGATTCCGTACTGGGCGGAGGAGGAAGGGGTGGTGCCGCCGGTTGGATTGCAAATTCGGGGAAGTTGAACATTGAAGCCGATGGAGTGGTTATCAACGGTGGCTTTGATGATTCTTTTCGCTTTGATGTCGATGGCATGGGTAGATCTTGGTGACCGGGGTATTCCTTGGAAGGCGGTGGCTTTCGTATCCGACCTGATCGACTTGTTGTGGCCATGGAAATCAATGTAGTTACGTCCAACTGAAACGCAGCGAATCATTAGAAACCGACAAAAAGATAACTTTACTTACCGGTGTCAAAGGCCTTGACGATATCTTTGGCGACGGCGCCCGTGAATTGATATTAGTGCCGACAGCCGGAGTCTCTGGTCGTCCAACTGCCGGAGTCTCAGGCCGCGACGATGCCAGTTTTGACAAGTTCAACCTAATCGGTGGCACTTTCATCGGCGAATCTGTACTCGAAGATGCCGCAATCGACGACCCTGGTCGTGAAAAGACATCAGCCGGTGTATTTCTACCTGATGGTAGTGGTGTCATTGCCGGAGTGTTAGCCAGAGGCGTAGAAGTTGCGCTGCCACTTGAAATAGCTTTGGGTATCCGTATTGACAGCTTCGGCCTTTTCGTTGGGTCTGTGCTCGGCGGGACTTCAATATAATCTTTTTCCGGTTCTGGTGGTGGCAAGACGGGCGCTATCGGTGGTATTACTGGTGCCGGAGAAACAGTCGACGAAGATGGCAATTGACTGGGTGTCGCATTGTTTGACTTCGGTTTTGTCTTTTTCCGGATCGGCGGAGTCGAAAAGCTTCCTGAAGAAACGGAATCACGACGATGGCTAGACCCTGTATTGGGATCATAGTCTTTGGACGGGGGTGCCTTTCTTTCGCGACCAGTTCGAAGGGATATGGAATGTGCCGGGGGTGCCGGTTTCGACGCGGGGGAGATCATAAGTGAATCCAGGGATTCGGACATTGACGTTTCTGCCGATGCTGGTGTAGAATCAGGCGCAGGTTTAAACGTTGTTGATGAACCTTCGGAATCATTTTTCATTGACAGTTTTATTCTGAATGGTCGGTTTGTCGAAGTTGAAGGAGACGGTTCTGGTTTGACCATTTCAGTTTCACTGACAGTGGAAGATGCAGGTTCTTGTTGATTTTCTGCTGCTGATGTTGATGCAGGCACGGATGGAGATGGCTAGAAACAAACAATGTTTCGATAAACATAAAAACAGCAAACACATACTTTAACTTCCACATTTTCGACTTCCGAAGTACATGCCTGGGCAACTTTGCCTTTCTGAACCACTGGTGACACTCCTTCATCCTCGCTGTGACTGTTGTAAGCTCGTTTTCTTAATGATAGCAACCCTCTTTGTGCCGTTGGCGTCAAATTCGTGATCGAAGTGACAGAATTCGCTGCACTTCCTTTTGCAGTCGACAAAGCCGAAAATATCGATGGTTTCTTCGGTGAAACATCGATTAGTGCCGCTGGTTCGCTTGTGATCAATTCTGATGTTTTGCTTGGCTGAAAGGATGTTTCATAATCGCAGGAACGCAAAACAAAACCCAAAAACATACCGGTCTGCTTTCCGAAGGCGCTAAACTTGACGAAGATGATGGCACATCAGCGGATAATAGCGGAGTAGATGAAGCTATCACAGGTGTGTTCTTGTTCTGGACTGGTGTCTTTTTCGCCGCTTTTAAAACCTTAAAAATTTATATATTCAATTTGCTCAAAAACAGTTTCAGTTCCAACCTTTTGACTTCCTTTTTTCACCGAAACTTCAGGCGATAATACTGAAGTAGATGGGCCCGGTTCAGTAACGATTGGTATTGCTTTCTTTGCCGCTTTTGCCGATTTTGGTGTTGCCGATTTGGGTGCATTTTTCGGGGTTGCTTTCTTCGTCGTTTGTGGCGGTCCTGAGGGTTCTGGTGAAAAGGCCTTCGGCTTATGAGACTCTCGTCTTTTCCGGCCACTCAACAAGGTGTCTGACATGTTATTTCGGAACTCCTGTAAGTGGCAAAAGACAAATTTATATATAAAAACCGGGAAAAACTGTCAAAAAGCACCAACATAAGAAGGTCAACGTCGCCCCTACCTTCGCGGAAACAGTGATGTCGACCCGAGTAGATGCTCCCAGGGGGTGTGGGGGCGGGGCCGTAAAACTTAATCAAGAAGCTTTGGAAGCGTAAAACATGCGCACCAAAGGTTGGCCGAGGATTGATGAAAAAACGCGCGCGCGCGCAAGTGTGTCAGACTTGGCTCAACGCCAAGTGCTCTTTTTCCATACGGGACCACTTTAGTGGGGAGTTTGCGCAGTGCGGAAAAGTGCATTGTCCTCTGCTTTTTGTTCACGCGGATTCCGTCCCTTTTCGTCAAAAATGTCGACCCACGAATTGAAGAAGTTTGTCGTCGATGGCAATTCTAACGGGCACGAGCGACGGTTACAGGTGTTGAGGACTTTTACGTGGAATTTGCAGAGTGAGAAGCTTTGTGGAAAGTGAGTTCATTTTTTTTTAATTTTTTTATTTTGATCTTGATTTTATATATTTTCTTGTTTGTATCATTTACACTTTACACTTTCTCGTCGTCGGAGATTACTTTTATGAAAGTTTTAACGCTACTAACGTAAAAACTACAACAAAACGTTTTTTCTTGCACCGATTGTAACAATACATATTTTCAGACTCAACAAACGTGCCATTAGCGTCCTAAACCACACCGATGTCTATTTTACTAAGCAACTTTCTCTCTACCGTGCTGCCGAACGTGATTACCAGGAGTATGAAGAAGGCAGTAACCGTATGGGTACGTTTTTGGCTTTTTATGCTTCATTTGTTTCTATGACCGTCGGCACTAACTTTTTATCCGTTTAGATGATCTCATGAACGAACGCAAAGCTGCCCTCGTATCTCTCCAGCAAAAATGGCGTGAAGTCAACCTTGAAAAGCAGAATCAGGAGAAACGTGAAGCCCTTGCTCAAGTCGTTGCCGCCTTGCCATCCCGAGAAGAGTCCCAAGCCATCATAGCCGACTTGGACCGTCAACGACAAATCCTCGCTGAACGTGAACGAGCCTTGAATGAAAAGTATGAAGCTCGAAAGGAGTTACTTTTCCCATTGGGTGTGAATCTTGCCATGGTCTTCGCCGAATTTAAAGACGACGTGGAAGCTCGACAAAAACGAATCGCCGCACAGAAAAACCATCAAAAAGAAGGTTCAAAGACGCCATTCGACGATTCTGGCAATAAAGGCACTCCCGAACCGGGAAATTAACTAATTTTGTATCGGTGTGATCTCTGTTTGTTGTTCACTGAAAACGGGGCCATTTTTTGTATTTATAATAACGAGTTGAAAAAGTTGATGTGATGTTTTGAGTGTTTTCAAATAAAAGAAGGTTACTATGCGTGCCGTAAGTGTTGCCATGACGACGCTCGTTGCTAACTGCACAGCGGCACGAAATCTTTTACGCAGTTTGACTCAACAGTGCCGAAAGGCAACCTTTATAACGGTTACTCATTAGTAATAATCCCAGTGGAGCCATGGTGTCGGTACTTCGGAGCCGCGAAAACATCTTTCGCCGGAATAGTATTCCCAGTTCGCTGCAGGTTTGTGGCCCGTGTTTTCGAGCTAACGTATAGAGCAGCCTTTGGTTATAGGACCCATCTATGGTGAAGCAACAGCGCGAAAGAACGGCAAAAATAGTTTTTGATCAGTCGAAATACCAACAATTCACTCTTGGTAATGGATTCCGACAGATGCAAAAGATGCTTCGAATTCAGTGGTCATTGGAAGTGTGAGTTGGTTTGGTAATTTTTTCAATGGGTTTCTTTTTGATTTGTCGAATCATCTTTAGAAACAACGATGAAATCAGCGAAGCCACATTTGAACAAACACAGATTTACGTGATCGCCGCGCCACACGCTAATTTTAACGAGTCAGAGGTTGGCAAAAACAGTTTTTATACAAAAGTAAAATGTCAGTTGCCATTTTCAGTTCAATGCCCTCCGTCAATTCGTTGCAAACGGTGGTAGTTTGTTTATCATGATGACTGAAGACGGTGAACAGAGTCTCGCCACAAATTTGAACTATCTACTCGAGGAGTACGGTATAGTCTGTAATCCAGGTGCGTTTCGTTGCCATATAACTTGTCTTATTACTTCATCCCCTTTCAAGACGGCGTCATCAGAAGCGTCTACTACAAATACTTTGACCCAAAAGAAGCCCTTATCCCGAACGGTGTCCTCAATCGAGCCCTCGGAGTTGCAGCTGGCAAACAGCCCCGCAGTGCCGACGACAACAATGCTCAATCACTAGCATTTGTATATCCGTATGGAGCCACTTTGAGCTTGGGTAAACAAGCCGTAGCCCTGTTTTCTACCGGAACCTGTTGTTATCCGGTCGCTCGGCCCGTTGCTGCTTTTCATCAAGTTCCAAAAGCCAATGGTGGACGGGTCGTTGTTGTTGGGTCGGTTCACATGTTTGGTGATGCCTACTTTGATAAGGAGGACAATTCAAAGATTTTCGTTAGTGCATAATACTCAAGAGTGCTGTTCATGATGCATTTGGAACACTTCCAGGAACTTTGCATCAAACTACTCAGCGAAGGCATCGATCTCAACCCAATCGATGCGGCTGACCCCGAAATCAGTGACAACCGATGTGTCCCTGATCATATCCGCTTATCTGGACAGTTGAAAACATGTCTTCAAGAATTGGAACTCGACGCGGGGGCGGGCGGTGATTTTATGCGGTCCTTTGACAGTAGTCTGTATTCCATCGATTTGGACATGTGGCCTGAGGTTATACGGTAATCACTTTTTTCCTGACATTTCTTACAACCCTTTTTCAGAGCCTACGACAAACTAAACATTGCCTTCGAACCCCTCACAGTCATTAAGCCCGCCTTGGAAGTGCCCTTGCCCCCGTTAATGCCAGCCGTATTCCCTCCAGGTTTTCGTGAACTTCCACCCCCACAGTTGGAGCTCTTCGATCTTGATGAAGCATTTTCGAGCTCTGACGCTCGTCTCGCTCAACTGGCAACTCGGTGTAATGAAAACGAGACGGAAAGATTTATCAAAGAAGCCGGGGAGTTGCTCGGAATCGGGCGTGGATTGCCACCAGCAGAAAGATCACCGAAGAGAATCCTCGAAATTGTCCTGGCTCAATTGGTTGAATTCAAGCGTGGACAGCCTGATGCCGAGGCTGCCGATGATGGACACCTGTTTGCGACGGTTGAAGACACTGGCGACGATCTGATGTATGCAGCAATGGATGATGGTGGCATGGCTGGCGGAGAAGAGGAAATGTTTAGCGATTTGGATGATTATGATGAACTTGAAGGTTAAATGGGCGATTGCAATGTTGTTTTTGAACCCTTTTTGTCGTGATAAATATTTACTGTTTTGACTTCTCCAAAATAGTGGACGGGCCAGGCACAGTGTTGAAAACCCACGGCAACCGTGTCTGTCTATGGCTAGGATTATTGATTAATCCGTGCGCGATGCACTGTAGGTACCATTGGATGGATACAACTATAATAGTTTGCGCTTTTCGTAAGCATTTCATGGGTTTAACCTATTCTTATCCTACCCGATAGAGATGAATTTCGCTAAACCAGATTTCGAGCAGCTACCACTTTCAAACCTCCCCCATGGCTTTCGACAGCGTATGATCGATTTAGTTCCGCTTAAAACCGTTCGAAACTTCAGCAAAGTTTATCCCGAAGTCAAAAAAAAGTTTCATCGTTTCTGGCCAATTGTCTACAACCAAGTTTACATTACTGATAACCCTCACGTTCATCGTTGGGCATCACGTGATACAATTTTATTTTGTATATTCAAACTTTTGTACTCCCTCACATTTTTCAAATTTCTGTTCGAGGGAACATAAATCAATCCTATGTGGGATACTGTTTTAAGCGTTGACGACATCGTTGAGAATAGGGTAAAAATCTATGTCACAGATACTCTCATTTTATACTGTGATTCAATCGAAAGCTATAAAAAGGTGATACCTTTCATTGATGGATCCTATAGCCGAGTAGTGTTACATGGCACGATAAATCATAATCAAGTGGTGCAGTTAACACGTCCAGATGTGAACAAAGTACGACTCAATGCCAAATTAGTAATGGACCCAGCTTATTATGAAGACTTTGCAGAATTTGTTGCACAAAAAGTTTGCAGTTACAGCTCTTGGTAACTTACAACTTTTAATATTTTTTTTAATAATATAATTTGTTTTATAGTTTCATGTTTTGTTCCAAGCAAAATCCCCAGTTCCAAACAAAAATGGATGAAGTTTCTAAACGCCACGGGAAGTGGTTGCACAGAGAGTTGCACGCCGACAAATTTAATATTAGGAGTGACATTTATCTTACCATTAGTCATGCAATGTGTGTTTCTCATTGTTTTGCTGTATTTATTTTGTATGCTTTTATTTTGGGTTTTGGTTCATTTGTAGGATTTTTTGTGTTGACTTCGTTGGTGGGATTAGAACTTGGTTGGATGCTCAATCAATATGCCACGGACATTCCTCCAGATGCATTGTTCCCGAGTTATACTTCTGATGTCATGACCGTATGAAAGTGCGCCATTGAAACTGTGGTATCATTAAAATAAAAACCGTTTGTTTTACATTTCAAAAAATAAATTGTTCCTCTTATTGCCACCAAAAGTTCGATATATGTCATGCCATCATAAAGCGCCATTGATTCATTCGCGCTAGCCCCGATGAAGATTGGGAGTCTGCACGGTTAATGAAACTGCGCGGTGAACTGTGGCTGGCATTCGACATGGATAGTTTGCGCTTTTTATGAGTGTGCTCATGACACAGCGTACTTTTCATTTGTTCAATAATGTTTTTGATGACACATACCCAACCAGAACCCGAAAAAATACCATTAGCTGAACTACCACATGGATTTCGACAACGTTTGGACGTCCTTGCTTCGTGTAGAATCGAATTTAACAAACACTTCTTCAAAAAATTCCGCTCGGAGTCTTATGAAAAAGTTTATATTGCTGAAGGAGAAAATGTTTCCAACTGGGCATCAAAAGACGCGTTTCTATTTCGACTGTTCAAATTGTTGCACCAGTATGCTGTCTTTCAATATATTTTTGGCGGAGATAATCTTGTGAATCCCATATGGAACACTGTGTTGAGGGCTCCTGAAATCAAGAAGAACAAACAAAGTATATACGTTGTGGACACTTTGATTTTGAACTGTTACAGTTATAAGAGGCTTATACCCTTCATTTACGGTCCTTACAGCCGTCTTATCATACATGGTGTTATCAACGTAAATCAATTGAAGTCCCTGATACACCGAGGCGTGAAGAAAGTTCGTATCAACGCCATAATTATAATACAGCCGAAAGAGCGAGCCGATTTTGCAGAATTTGTTGCGCGGCAGGTTTGCGATAGAAGGTAACTTATCACTCATAAAACTTATATTGTAATAAAAGTTATGTTTTAGCTTTGTATTTTGTAATGCAGGAAGCTTAAAACCTCAGTTTAAAAAACTACTGTATGAAGCTTGTAAGCGACACAAACATCAGTTTCTTGAACCTTTCGAAATGGACTCCATTCATATTACACCATTTCCGAGGTATTCAATTGGTCCTTACATAAATTATTCACGCACTTTTTTACGCTTTGTTGAATGTATTGATATTGTTGTTTCACTAATATTCGCTTACAACAATCGACATGATGATCATAATCCAATTTTCGGCATTTATAAAGTTTACTTATTCTGTTATTCTTTTTTGTTTGGTTTCAACATGTATTATTCCTTCATCTCTTTCTGTTTGGTCGCACTTTTGAATTTTACGTACTTGACCTCGTTGATTGTGATTGATGTTTGTTTATTTGGTAATAGAACTGGGGAACTTTCGCGACCCTTTTTTATAATTTACCACTTATTTTTTGTGATCAGGTATCTTGGTTTGGCTTTGGTAAAACTTCTTTCTTCGGATGTACGACACGGTTCTTTAGTCAATTTTTGTCAGGAGCGCGTTTTCGTTATGTATTTTATTATGTTTTCAATCTATTGTAGACTTGTCGTAATTCAGTCGACTTTGGTTCTTTTATTGGACAAATTTGACGAATTACTTTTATTTTTTGAATAAAGCTTACTACCAAGGCGTTTGTTGTTTTGAAAAATTGATAGAAATAATAGTGCAATACTCGTCTATATGGTATAGTATACTGCTTTCAAAGATTCGCGCATACCATTAGCAAAGACACTTACGAGGTTGCGCGGTTCACTGTTGCATTTGGTTCACCTACATAGTTTGTGCTCTTTCTCTGAGCCTGTTCTTATTGTTCGTTTATTCTAACTTTTAATGCGATGAAGTCCAATACACCAGAACTTGAAAAGTTACCATTATCGAACCTTCCTCACGGCTTTCGACAACGTATGACCACCTTCGCTTCGCGTGAAATCGCATATAGGTTTAGTAAAGTTTATTCAAACGTCAAAAAGTTTCGTCATTGTCCAAAAGTTGTACATCATTGATAACAAAAACGTTCATCGGTGGGCATCAGAAGATACTTTTACATTATTTTTGTACCATTTTAAATTTTTTAAGTTTCTGTTAGAAGGCTCAGAACTTTACCCAACATGGCGATCTGCTTTGACCGTTGACGAAATCGCTGAGGAAAGTCACGGCATTTACGTCAAAGATTGGCTTGATGTCGATTGTGCCATGTCTATAACATTATACCAGTCAGTATGCCACGGAACACTGCCATTATTGACGGATTTGTGCAAACAAACATGGTCACTCCGACACGATAGCGCGGTGAACTTTTGCAGTTGACACGGCTAGTTTGCGCTTTTTGTTGAGCCAGTTCGTGTCCAACAGCAGGTTTCACCGATTTTTATAATCTTGTTTAATGTTGTTTATCTTATACGATAATGGAGTCCATGCCATCAGAACCCGAAAACATACCGTTGTCTGTGTTACCGTATGGCTTTCGAAACCGTATGAACCTCATTTTTCCAGCGAAAATCAAATTCAGCAGGAAATTTTTCAAACAGAACCCTTTGGAGTCTTATGATCAACTTTATATCACTAGCGATAAAGCCATTTATCAATGGGCTTCAAAGGACACTTACTTATTTCGAATATTTACACTGTTGCACCAATTTGCCGTCTTTAGATATGTTTTTGACGGCGATGATATGATCAATCCCACATGGAAGACTGTGTTGAGTGTCGATGAAATTAAAAAGGGTAAACAATATATCTGTGTCAACGACACCTTAATTTTAAACTGTAATTCAATCAATGGCTATAAAGAGGTGATACCTTTTCTTTGTGGATCTTATAGTCGCCTTATTATACATGGGAAGATCAATGTGAAACACTTGAAACCGTTAATACATCCAGGTGTGAAGAAAATTCGCATCAATGCCGAAATTATGATAGAACCCGAAGAGGAAGCCGAGTTTGCTGACTTTGTTGCACGACAAGCTCGCAGTAAAAGGTAACTTTTTATTACAAAATTTGAATGCAGTGATAAAACATGAGTTTCAGCTTTATATTTTGCTACAAGAAAAACTTGAATCCTCAATTTAAAAAACTACTGTATGAAGCATGCAAACGCCACAAAACTCAGTACCTAGAACCTATCGCACAAACTTATGTGCATGTTACACAATTTCAATACTACTCGATTGGTATCAACATGCCACATTGGTTAGCTTGTACTTTTGAAGGTTTGGACATTTTCGTAGCTTTAATGTTCATGGTTTACAAAAATGTTCTTCCACTGTCACCAGAAGTGGAAGAAAAATGTTGGCAAAATTTAAGAGTTTATTATCCAATTTACCTGTTATGTTATTCATACTTGTTTCGATTTAGCATGTACTATTCCTTCACTACTTTATGCTTAGTAAGAGTTTTTGATATCGTCGTAGTGATTTTCTTCGTTTTTATGAAATACGCAATTCGCTGTTTCTTTGGCGACCTACCTCAACTTCCCCTAATCATTACTTTAATTTACCTATTATGTTATTTGTTAACTCTCCTTGTTTTAAGTTTGGCAAAAGTTTTTCCTCCGATGGATACACCGCGCGACTCATTGCAACGTTTGTTTGATGAAAAATTTGGTCATGGTGTGAGTTTTGTTGGGGTTCCACTTTATTGTAGATCTACGATTACCGTAGTGCCTCTGGAGGTTTTGTTGACCATACTGTATAAATTGTATAAAACTTTGTTGTGAGCTTTATAATAAAAATTACAATTGTTGTTGTTCGTTGCATGTGCGGCATACCAGAGCACGTCGACACCAAACATTGATTCACTCATGCATACCACTGACACAGAGCAAAGACACAGACAAGATTGCGCGGTGCACTGTAATAACCCTTCGACATGGCTAGTTTGCGCTTTTTGTGAGCCATTTTATGGTTAACGGCAGGTTTCACTAATTTTAATACTTATATTTTACCATTTTTTGTTAATTTTCCAATGGCAGAACCAGAACAAATACCATTAGATAGGCTACCGTATGGCTTTCAACAGCGGATGGACACCCTTGTTCCATCAAAAATTAAATTTAACGAGAACTATTTGAGAAAGTTGCATCCGGTGACCTATGATAAACTTTTCATAACTGACGATTCGTCCATTTTTCATTGGGCGATAAAAGATACTATTCTCTTTCGGATATTTACACTGTTGCACCAATTCGCTGTCTTTCGATATATTTTCGACGGAGACGACACTGTCAATCCTGTATGGAACACTGTGTTGAACGTTGACGATGTCCTCTGTAAACCACAATACATCTACGTTCAAGATACTCTTATTTTGTACTGTGATTCAACTAATGGCTATGAAAAGGTGATATCCTTCATCTGTGGTCCTTACAGCCGTCTTATTTTACGTGGCAAAATAAATGTGAATCAAGTAAAACAGTTAATGCACCCGGGCATAAGGAAAGTCCTCATTGCTGCCACGATAATTATGAATTCGGAAGAGCGAAATGAATTTGCTGAATGGGTTGCACAACAAATTCGTGGTAGAAGGTAACTTTCCCCTTTCAAAACTTCTTTATTTTAATGAAAACCGTGTTTTAGCTTTGAATTCCACAACATACAAAACTATAGTTCTCAATTTAAACTGTCACTGCATGAAGCATGTAACCGTCACAAAGTTCAGTTTCTAGAACCTCTCCAACAAGACACTATTCATATCAAACCGTTTCCGTGTTATTCAATAGGTTACAACGTGCCATATTCACATTCAGCAAAAATCGAAACCACCGATTTCATTGTATCATCGTCATTCTTCATTTTGAATCTCTTTGTTTCACAAAATAGATGGTTTATTTTAAAAATTGTTTATACAATTTACTTGTTATGTTTTTCGTCTTTGTTTGGGTTCAGCACATGTTATTCCTTCAGTTCTCTATGCTTAATCGAAGTTTTTGACTTTACAGTTAGGTTCGCATTGACTTACATTGACGGTATGTTGTATAACAACTCAATTGATATTTTTCCATTATTTTTTTATATTTACCGCTTCTTTTTCATATCAATGATGTTTGTGCTAGCTTTGGCGAAAGTTGTTTCTACCATGGATACAACACGCGGTTCTCTGTCACATTTTTTCGAGCATCGCTACTTCGGTATAATATTTAATTGGTATTCAATTTGGTGTAGATGTATAACTCTCATAATGTATGCGTGCTACCTTTGTAAAGAACTCAAAAAATTAATTCCGTTTTTGTAATTTGGCGTTTAAATAAAGTTGACAATTTATCAAAACATCCGGGAGAAAAAGTCAAAATGTACAGCGCAATTTGAATTTGTGACCAAGGATAACAACATGAGTTCACCTGTATGATTTTGAGTGACACTATTTACATTCAAACAGACCGGTTCAATAGTTCAGACACAACATGCCGCAAAAACAATTTCAACGCATCGACATCGATTCCACTGTTGTCGATTGTGGCATCAGCGGCATCATACCCGTCCAAAGCGCATTCTGATTCGGCATCATCGATACCGGGGGTGTAAACAAAGCCACGGGATGCACGAACTTCGAGATCAGCAACACAAGCAAGAGTGAAAACGCGTTCAAAGTTAGCCTTGAAGTATTCGAGATCACTCGGACGCCGGCAGTCAGTAATGAGCAGAAACTTTGTCGATGGCGGTAATTGTGACGATGCTTGCCTGTAAATTGGTTGAAAAGGCAGCCAAAAGTAGTCAAATGACCCACCGACAGAAGTAGCCAGAATCCTTGGCCCGTAGATCTTCCCCAAACTTGATCATTTCGGCGCGATAGACTTCTTTCAACGGGCCATCTGTCTTCAATTCATCGGATGAATGCAAGCCTTTTTGAACCGCGTATTCTTCCTTCAATGGGTCAGAGATTCGTCGCAGTGCTGTTTCACCGAATTCGGAATCGAGAATCTGCTTCAAGAGAACACTGATAAAGTCCTTGCCGGATTTCCGTTTTCCATAGATGAGAAACACCGCTTCGACTGACATTCTGAAATGCTAAATGCAGTTTCACACAACATTACTGATAAAAAGTATACAAAAAAAGAAACAATTTGATAAGCAACCCCCCTCCGACAAGTGAAATGTTTTCAAATAAAAAAATTTATTAACATAAAAATTTTTGAATACTGCCGCCGATCGACAGCCAACACCCAAACTCTTCTCTTCAAAACGAATCAATGAAAATTATTTAGAACATCACAGAAAATGGAGAGCGCCACGGCTTCCAGGGAACAATAAATAAAGAAAACAAGGTTAAGCGATGTGGAAGGGAAAGCGATTAGGAGCCACCGACGATGATGTTGTTGATGGGGATGTGGATGAGTTTCACGAAGAATCCAATGAAGCCCATGATGGCGAAGCCGACAGCTGTGGCAATCGCGATTTTTTGGTATTCTGAAAGGAATATATAACATGAGATGCTTTGGCAATGCAAAGAAGTGTAAACTCACCCTTGCGGTCAGGCTTGGTGCACTTATTGACGAGGCGATACGAATCCTTGAAGAACTTCTTGCCGGGCTCAACGATCGAGTTAACGTGGTCCATGGCTGTCTGATTGGGGTAGAAGGCTGAAAATAACTGGGTATAAGATTCGAAGAGATGGGGTGGATATTCAACACGTCGAACTACAAAAGTGTACACGCGATTCGGGCAGTCGTTTTTGCAGTCTGTTGACGCCAAAAACGGGTAAACATGGATAAAAGCATATCCACGCATAGGAGACAATCTACAGAATGGCATGCAATCAAAATTAAAGAAGTTTAGAGGTTTTTAATGGAATGAACTGATAAATGAAGTGTAGACATTGACCATGTCAGCGCCAGCGCCACGAAAGAGACGCGCAATGCAAGTCGCTAGTCGAACGACCGACCACATCGCAAAGCGCACGCGTTGCAAAGGCGGGGCACCCGAGCGGACCAACCGTTTCCAAACTGCAATCTGGAGGCGCGTGCGCACTTTTAAGCTGGGGGATTCGTTATGGGAGTTCACGGGTCTCGGTTTTGAAAACGGAAATTTAATTTAAAAAATTTGATGCATCTATTTTTGATTTGGTAATTTCCTTTTCCAAACATCTTCAGATAGAGATGATCTATATTTACAGAAAAGAAAAATATATAAAATTAGAAGGAGCCGAAAGAGATTTACAAAGGGTCAAAAAACGTACAAAACAAAAAATCGCATACTATTAAAACTTAATCATATCATTTAAGATTAAGGATAGAGTTAACGTATAAAGTGGTGTCTAAATGAATGCAGCAGTTTGATTTTTACGTGGAATTCTACAAAAGTTTGGTTTAGAATAAAATTCAACGTGATTTTGGCTAAAACGGATCAAATCTAAAGCATCGAATCACGTTAAACAGACGATTCTAAGCAAGTGCACGGTGAAATGTCTGAATCGATGGAAAACAAAAAAAAGTTTCTTCAATTTTGTTGAAATTAGCTAAACAATTGTTTAGTGACACTTTGCCAAAGGTCTCCAGTGCGGGTTCATTTCACAACGCATTTTCGACGAAGCCCGCCTCGTATTTGTATCCTTCGTTCCCCCCTTTCTGTATTTTGTATCATAATTCTTGCTTCGGATCTCTATTAACCTTCTCGACAAGCTTCAGGTATCTCCACAAGCGTGATATCTCTGACATCTTGACGTAATCCCATTGTTTTAGGCGCATCTCTGAGCAATGTCGCAACCAGCGAAAACGCGCGAAGGTATGTTTATATATTTCTTACCTCAGTTGGACTTATAAAATGGTGGTATTTCAGAGATTGACGCCCAAATTAATAGCCGGAAGCGACCCGTTCAGACCGACTATGACGAGGATGGCCAGGTCGTGAAGAAAGTTGCCTTTGGCGAAGGTGGCGGATATGACGAGGTTGGTTGATTGCTTTTGTACTGTTTTCATTGCTCGGTGTTTCAGGATGTTTATAACCACAGAAACGACGATGGTTACGTACAATCCATCGGATTCGGCGGCAGTGATGAGGACGATGACGACGAATTGACGGTTCGTGCAGCGAAGAAACAGCGAATCGAGCCAAGGAAATTTATCGAGGAAGTGGCTCGCGACAACGATGATGTCGACCCCATGGCACCAACTAGGCCTAGGACTATTGCCGAGCGTCAGAATGAGTATCAAAGTCGTGCACGAAATGTGCCGTTGTCGCCGGAGCGGGCTGATCCTTTCAGTGAGTTCTTTTTTCTACAATTTTCTTGTTTTAAAGTAATATTTTCAGTCGATCAAACCCCGAATGAACGTGACCGCAGTTTTGCTGATGTCATGCGTGAGAAGCAGGTCAGAGAAGAGAAGAAAGCCATCGAAAGTGAGCTGATTGAAAAGCACAAGTCCGGTGAACTTCGACAAAACCGAGAAGCCGCAACCCCGAGCACAGGCCAACGGAAGCGACTTGGAATCAGTGCTGTCAGTGCCCATGTTGCCCCAGATGCTCAGACTCCTCATTTCGATCGTTGGGAAGAGACGCCGATGACAATTCAACCCGGTGATGCGACTCCCTCTCATGTTGGTATTTCCGGAACGGCCGAAACCCCCACCCGCAATCGCTGGGACGCTGCTGCTCCGATTGCCCCTGGCGATGCAACCCCACAATGGCACCATCCCGATGGCGATGATGATTTCGAGGCTAAAGCCGCCCAAGGAAGTGTTCGGGGTCGGCGTAGTCGTTGGGACATGACCCCATCAGCCGAGTCTTCCCGCTTCGATTTCACACCAAAAGTTGAAGCTGGTGGAGCTACCCCTGCTTATGGCATGGCTACTCCCTCTGGTGCGACGCCTATTGGCCCCATGGCACAGGGCATGAAAACCCCAGCGCATGTTATCATACCAGGAACACCGGAACAGATCACCCTTCAACGGCATCAAATGGACATTGATATTCGAAATCAGCCAATCTCGGATGAAGAACTCGATGCCCTCTTCCCGCCGGGTTACAAGATTTGGCCGCCACCAGCTTCGTATGTTCCTCTTCGAACGCCATCACGGAAGCTTTTCGCGACGCCAACACCGATGCATGGATCTGTACATGGATTCAGCATGGCAGCGACGCCTGCTAGAGGTACGGGAGCCGAGCAAGGCATGGCTTCAATTCTGGATACACAACCGAAGGATAAGGAACTTCCGGCTTTGAAACCTGAAGACATGCAGTATTTCGATAAGCTGTTGATGGATGTTGATGAAAGTCTGTTGACGAAGCAGGAGAAAGCCGAACGTGAAATCATGTCCTACCTGTTGAAAATCAAGAACGGCACACCACAACAACGCAAATCTGGCCTTCGAAAGATTACTGAAAACGCGAGACGGCTTGGTGCTGGCCCACTTTTCCATCAGATCTTGCCGCTTTTGATGAGCCCCACTCTCGAGGATCAAGAGCGTCATTTGCTGGTGAAAGTCATTGACCGTGTTTTGTACAAGCTTGATGATCTCGTCCGACCGTACGTACACAAGATTTTGGTCGTTATTGAGCCGTTGTTGATCGATGAGGACTACTATGCCCGTGTTGAAGGTCGTGAGATTATCTCAAATTTGGCGAAAGCAGCCGGTCTTGCCACCATGATTTCCACGATGCGTCCCGATATTGATAACGTCGATGAATACGTGCGAAACACGACAGCTCGAGCCTTTGCTGTTGTTGCGTCTTCGTTGGGCATTCCGGCTTTGTTGCCGTTCTTGAAGGCTGTCTGTAAGAGTAAGAAGTCATGGCAGGCTCGGCATACAGGTGAGACTTACTTTTTTATTGTTACCTTTGACAAAGTGATTATCTTTCATCTTTTCAGGCATCAAAATCGTCCAACAAATCGCCATCCTCATGGGTTGTGCCATTCTTCCCTATTTGAAGGGTCTCGTCGAAATCGTCGAAAATGGCCTCACCGATGAGCAGCAGAAGGTCCGAACCATGACAGCTCTGTGTATTTCTGCCCTGGCTGAAGCCTCTGCGCCCTACGGTATCGAAGCTTTCGATTCCATTCTGAAGCCCTTGTGGAAGGGTATTCGCACCCATCGTGGAAAAGGTCTTGCCGCTCAATTGAAAGCCGTTGGCTACCTCATCCCCTTGATGGATGCCGAATACGCCAACTATTACACGAAGGAAGTTATGTTGATCTTAATTCGTGAGTTCATCTCGCCTGATGAAGAGATGAAAAAAATTGTCCTCAAGGTTGTCAAACAGTGCTGCTCGACTGATGGCGTTGAACCTGAATATGTCCGCGATGAGATCCTGACGCCCTTCTTCAAGGCCTTCTGGAACCATCGAATGGCTATGGATCGTCGAAACTACAAGCAACTCGTCGATACCACCGTTGAAATCGCGCAGAAGGTCGGCGGTGTCTGCATCATCCAGCGGATTGTCGATGATCTCAAGGATGAAAACGAGCAGTACCGTAAGATGGTCATGGAGACGATTGATAACATTATTGTCTTAATGGGTACTGTCGATATTGATGTTCGATTGGAGGAGCAGATCTTTGACGGTATTTTGTATGCTTTCCAGGAGCAGACTCAAGATGTGAGTTACTTTCTTTGTTTTTCTTGCCGAATGATCAATTTGCCCGTTTTCAGGAAGCAGTCATGCTCAACGGCTTCGGTACAGTCTGCACTGGCTTCGGAAAGCGTGCCAAGGCCTATCTGCCCCAGATTTGCGGTACTATCCTCTGGCGTTTGAATAACAAAACCGCGAAGGTCCGTCAACAAGCCGCTGACTTGATTTCAAAGATTGCCCCGGTCATGGGTCTCTGCAAGGAGGACAAGCTGCTCTGTCATTTGGGCGTTGTCCTGTTTGAATACCTTGGCGAAGAATATCCCGAAGTCTTGGGTTCCATCATTGGTGCCCTGAAGGCTGTGGTCGAGGTTGTTGGCATGACCAAGATGACTCCACCCATCAAGGATTTGTTGCCGAAGTTGACGCCTATTTTGAAGAATCGGTAAATCGAAGTTATTTGATTTGCTTTTACTAAAGTCCATTTGATTTTAGGCACGAAAAAGTCCAAGAAAACACGATCGAACTCGTCGGACGAATTGCTGATCGCGGCTCTGAATTCGTTTCCGCTCGTGAATGGATGCGCATTTGCTTCGAATTGTTGGATCTTCTCAAAGCTCACCGTAAATCCATTCGTCGTGTCGCTATCAACACCTTCGGCTACATTGCCAAGGCTATTGGCCCCCACGATGTCCTGGCGACATTGCTGAACAATTTGAAGGTTCAGGAACGTCAATTGCGTGTCTGCACGACTGTTGCCATCGCTATTGTCGCTGAAACGTGTGCTCCATTCACAGTGTTGCCGGCTATCATGAATGAGTACCGTGTTCCGGAGATCAACGTCCAAAATGGTGTTTTAAAAGCTTTGAGCTTCATGTTTGAGGTCTGTTTGACTCATTTTTTCGACTTTCCATTTCTAACCTCTGCATTTTCAGTACGTCGGTGAAATGGCCAAGGACTATGTCTACGCTGTGACGCCGCTTCTCATCGATGCCCTCCAAGAACGCGACATTGTCCATCGTCAGATTGCGATAGATGCCACAGCCCATCTCACCCTTGGCGTCTATGGTTTCGGCTGTGAAGATGCTCTCATCCATTTGTTGAATCATGTCTGGCCGAATCTCCTCGAAATCAGTCCCCACGTCATCCAGCGCTTTATCTTTGCCTGTGATGCCATGCGAGTCGCTTTGGGGCCGATCAAGGTCATGCAGTATTGCCTACAAGGCTTGTTCCATCCAGCCCGTAAAGTTCGCGACCCCTGTTGGAAGGTGTTCAATAATCTCATTCTCGGCAGTCAAGATGCCCTTGTCGCTGGCTACCCCCGCATCAGCAAC
Source organism: Panagrellus sp. LJ2285 (assembly GCA_024447235.1). Classification (NCBI taxonomy): domain Eukaryota; kingdom Metazoa; phylum Nematoda; class Chromadorea; order Rhabditida; family Panagrolaimidae; genus Panagrellus; species Panagrellus sp. LJ2285. The sequence continues at coordinate 124,048 of JAMRYB010000021.1, forward strand.
ACTGAAACGAATCACTTTGTCCGTGATGACTTGGATATCGTTCTGTAGATGCATTCAAACTGATCTGATGACCCTTATTTAATATTTTTGAATGTGTTTCGCTGTATTTGTTAAGGCGAATAAGTTTTGTGGAATAAATCTTTGTTAGTGTAAACTTCGATGGGTTAGTCAATGACAAATTTGCACGTTAACTGTGATGCAAATTTGGCACTCAGGGAATTGTCGATGATTCTGGCACAATACTTTGCCTATTTAAAGAATCAAAGAAGGGACGATTCTCGAGGTCTCAGAATTCGGTTACGTCCCATCAAGCATGCAATCCCGTGCTGTCATTCTCGTCGCTGGCCTTGCCATCCTCTTCCTCGTGGCTCCATCGATGGCTGATGATTGCCAATTGTGCAAGGACATGATCGGCGACCTGAACACTCGCATCAAGATGAGCACCACTGCGGCCGAGCGCAAGAGCTATTTGGACGAGTCGTGTAAGAAGTTTGGCACGCCGGAGGGCATCAAGAGGTGCATCGACACCCATACGGATGTAAGTTTCTTTGTTGATGTCAATCGTTGCTGTCGATGCTGATGGAGTCATCTTTTTAGAACCTTCCGTACATTGAATCTGCATTCTTCAAGAAGCGCCAATTCGATGTCATCTGCAAGGAACTCAAGCAATGCTGAATGCCTTGTTTCGATCGGCTAAACCCAATTTGCTTTACTTTTTTTCCACTGTGGTTCTTAAATAAATGATTTTTTAACATTTTAAAACTGTTCTTCGTTTGCTTTTTTTAAATTTGAACCCTGTCATTTAATTTTCAAATAGTGGTTTTGGATTGTTTTATAACGAATACCCTGAAGGATACGGTACTGTGTTGACTCGCTCAGTTTGGTCGCACTGTTTCGAAACACGCTTGAACACATCAGTTCGAGTTGCTTTCTTTTCGACACATCCTTGGTTGTTTCGCTTAATCTTCTTATCTTTGATCAAAATGACGCCTACCTACGCCTTCACCGTAAGTCTACCAATGTTTAATTGTAGGTTATAATCACCTTGTTTTTGTTTCAGAGGAAAACATTTAGCCACACCTTTCGATTGGAGGTTGATGCATACTTTCTTAACAATGACTCAAAGATGACGACCCCGCCGTTTATGCTAGATGGATTTAACGATTATAAGTTATGGATGGAATACGAATCAGAGCGGTATTATGATGGTGATTGTGGCATTACATTTAAACTTCACCACACACGTCTTTACGAAACCATCTATACTTACGATGCGTTTTTGAAGCATCTATCGTTTACATGTATCCCTCAAAATGCTGATGGCCGAAGTGTGTCAGTCTGGCCAGACACTCTATTCTATCGTAGTAAGTTTGAACAAAACAATTGTATCTCCAATGGCAAAGTCGTTTTTGACATTACTGTGTGTTTTGCTCCACCACACTGTATCAACAATGACGTCAGCAGTTGCGACATCCAATGCCAACCCCATCAAATAATGCAACGCGATGAAGCCACGTGGGATTTGAAGATCGAAGTTAAAAATGGGTCGTTTCTGACAAGTTATTTTAAAAATGGAACTGTTATGGTAAGTTCTGTCGTTCGGTTTACACAACGCATTCTCATTCTGCAACTTTCAGGTCCACAAAGCGTTTCTCTCGTTGATTTCGCCTGTTTTCAATGCCATGTTTACGCACAACACCAAGGAGGCTAAAACGGGTGTCATCACAATCACGGACTTCGACTTCGCGACCGTCAAAGCTGCCATTGATCTCTTTTACGGCCACCGCTTCAAACCGGCGTCGATTCATGATGTTATTGGAGTCCTGCGATTCGCGGAAAAGTACATTGTTGAGGGTGTTGTGGTAAGAACGTTCTTGATCTGCTCACAATTGCTAAAGTTATGTTTTAGGACCGCCTGGAAACATGGCTCGTCAAAAACATCACCACCGACAACTTCAATGATATCGCTCAATATGCCTGGCAACACTCGAGCGAAAAACTGAAGCACATCTGTGCGCAATACTATCACCAGCATTCCATTCACGATTTTCGTCAAGTTGATCGTGCCATTCTTGCTGAAATTGTCTTGCTTTAATCGTATTTTGTTTTTTTGTTAATTTTGATTTTTTGCAGTATTGTTTTGTGATTGCATTTACAGTGTTTTTTTTTAAATAAAAATCACAGTTTCGAATCTGTAATGTTTTTTGAAAGTTTGACATCCAATCAGTTTTTTAAACTGTAGTTTGGAACGGTCTTGTAACGAATGCCCTGTGGTTAACGGTTGCGTGTTCGCGTTTCATAAATTTGCTCGTGCGTTGAAACAAGTTTGAACACTTCAGTTGCATAACATTCAACACGCCTCTGTTGTTTGTTTTACTCAATCATGACGTCTACATTTGCTTTCATCGTAAGTCAACGTTTCTTTGGTTTTCCTCATAACATTTTGCCGGTTTAGAAGGAAAAGTACGTCCGCACCATTCGATTGGAGGTCGATGAAGATTTTCTTCGTAAGGAAACGTCGATGCATACGCCACCTTTTAAAATTGATGGAATTGACGATTTTGAGTGCTGGATTGAATTTCAAACACAATATATCTGTATTCCTCAAACGATGCGTAATATGTTCGTTCGTTTTCACCTTCACTCAAAGCTTCTCAACACGTCTACCAGTGCCCACGCTGCGTTTCAAAGTCATCTTACTTTCAATTGGAGCGCTCAAACTGTTGATGGCAAAGGTACGTTATTTATTGCCATTTCTTTTTTTAATACTTGTTTTCAACAGCAATGCCACAGTATTGTCCTGTCAGTAAACTGGAAGAATCAAATTGTATTTCCAATGGCAAAGTCGTTTTTGAAGTAATTGTTTGTTATGCCCCGCCACGTTGTATCAACAACAACGTTAACAGTCACGGCATACAGCTTCACTTGCCTGAAGTCATGAAACGCAATGAAGCCTCTTGTGATTTGAAGATAGTCGTTGAAAATGATTCTGTTTTGGCAAGTTTCGTTTTTAACTTCACACAAATGTTTCATTTTAGAATTTTCAGGCTCATAAAGCGTTCCTCTCGATGATCTCGCCTATTTTCAAAGCCATGTTTACGCACGACACCAAGGAGGCTCAAACGCGTGTCATCACAATCACGGACTTCGACTTCGCGACCGTCAAAGCTGCCGTCGACTTGTTCTATGGCCACCGTTTTGAACTGGTTTCAATCCAACAAGTTATCGGAGTTCTGGAGTTCGCGGACAAGTACATGGTTGAAGCTGTTGTGGTAAGGATTTTTTCTAACATTCATAAATGTTGACGAATCATACATTTTCAGCAGCGCCTAGAAACATGGCTCAGCGAAAACATTACCACCAACAACTTCAATTTCATTGCTCAACATGCCTGGAAACACTCGAACAAGAAGCTGAAGGAAATCTGCATTTGCTACTTCCGTCAGAACTCGAGCCTTGCACTTCACGGAATTGATGGAGCCATTCTGGCTGAAATGGCTAATGTGCAGTAATTCGGCATTTCGTTGCTTTTTTACTTTGGCATTTTGTTGATTTTGTTCTTTGTATTTGTTAACTTTTTCGATTATAAACGTATTTTATATATTCATTACACAATCAGTAAATACCATTCATGTCACCTATCAGATGTTGTAGTTTGTTGACTGCTCGACGCTGGAAAACGGCAAAGGTTATCAAATTCAGAGTCATCTGCGTCTATTTCTTCCTCGATAAAAACTTGGAATCGGGCCACAAGCTCTGGAGCGAACAACACTCCGAGATGTGATGCATGTGGAACGTAGAGAGGATCAACGGGCTTCTGGACAGCGGCGTATATTTGGGCACTGTTCGTCGCTGGCATCATCGTGTCAGCTAGGCCATGGACGCATAAGACAGGGACGCGGATTTTGGGGGCTATGTCGAGGCTGAAATGAATCTCATTTGACCACTTGTTAGCGGAAAACTGATTATAAAAAAGTAAAAACTCACATACGAAAAACGTCCGATCTCGCAGTTTTCTTTGGTGGATTAGCTCCAGCAATGTGCCGAATCCCCGATGTCAGCGGCGCCACGAGGACGACGCCACCGAGATTCGGAGGGTTGCGCGCCGCCAAGTCAGCGACGACGGTGGTTCCGATGGAAATGCCGAAAAGAACGACCTAAAAACAACCTAATTGTTACTTCAAAAACGCTGATAATTCTCACCTTCAGAAACGGATCATTCTGCTCCCTCAAAATGTGAGCATAAACAGCCCGAATATCGGCATAGACCGCCTTTTCCGACGGCTTTCCACTGCTGAGCCCGTACCCCGAGTAGTCAAACATGTAAAAATCGTAATCATTCGGGTGGTTATCAGTCAAAAAGACCCCGAGGCACGTATCGAATGAAATCCCGAGATCGCTGGCATTGCTATTTGCCAGCAGAATCACTTTGTGATTCTTGGGTGCATTGGGAGGTCGCTCGGCATAGACCTTCACCATAACGATGAAATTGCCGGAATCACTGGCCACAATGAAGGTTTCTGTCCGTTTCGCAAAGCGTCTCACGTTTTTGATGTGATTTTTGTGCGCTTTATCGACGACCGGTTCGATTCGAATACCACGTTGGCCGTAGGCGACTTCGGCATTGCCGATAACCCGTTCGCCCGTGTTTGAATCAATGTAGCTCAGATAGTAATGTTTGAACGGAGACGGTGGAAAGAAGGCAAAATTGTTGACCCAGCTCGTCGGCACAGAGATGCATCCACAACTCGCCCAAGAGATGGCATTATAGGCACGAACGATGCCACTGACGGTGCCAAGAAGGATTTTGGCAATGCTTTCCTCGAAGGGAGTGTTATCATGGGGTCGGGCACGGTCTTTGAGAGGGCCGTGGCGAGGTGGAGGGATTTCATCATCGCCAGTGGCACTCGAAACATCGGAATCACGGCCGGCGGGGATTCGGATCTACAAAAACAGTCAATGACTTCTGTAAGATAAGTTAGAATCGCCTACAAATGAATCCGTCTCATTACGGGCACAATCATGTTCCTCCGGCATGATCACATCATCCTCAGCGACAATGTAGCCCTGGGCACGTAGCTCCTGCCAAAAGGCATTCATTTCGGCATCCAGGTCACTGTCACTGTGATAGTCGAATTCGGCAATCAGTGGTTCCCGTCTTTCCACCACTTCGGCATAGTCATTTTCATTATCAATGTTGACAGCCGTGTGCATCGAATTTGAACCCAAAACATCTCCAGTTTCTTCAGAAGCTTCAATCAGTGCCACTGATGTCGACTCATTGGCATCAGTTGGTGCCGACATCGGCGCCATGTCAGTATCCAAGCCCAGTCCTTCTTCAGTGGGAGTCAGTGGTCGTCGGTAAGGATAAAAAAAGATCGGCGATTCTGGGGGTGGTTTACTTTTGAAGTAACGTGGCACAAGTCGCTTCGGTGAAAATTTGAATAACGGCATTCTGCGAGGTTTACACTGTTGACAAAAAACAGTCTGTTCGCAAGAATAAAATTGAAATTGAATGGGAAACTGTTACGGCACACAATAGTGGGTTCAATTATTCATATTTATGTAAAACAAAAATCAAAGAAAGTCAATGATGGGTGTCATGTCAGGATTCGTACGAGTTCGTCGCCATTGGGGAATGAGCTGCATCGTTGAGAATTTCACTGACCGAAGACAATGAGGGCTTTTGGTCGGTGGCTATGAAGTACCGGATTGCGAGTTGGACCTGCAATGTTAGTTAAAACCGTCAAAGTTATCCCTCAAAATAATAACCAAAACAAACCATAAAATGTTTTCCGTTCAAAATGCTAACATGATTAGCGCCCTCAACAATCAACGGATCAATCTTGTGTTTACAGCGTTCATACAAGACTTGGCCATGGCTCAATGGTGTCACTTGGTCCTTCGTACCGGTACAGATCAACACGGGTACATCGATCTTGGGGATTTTGTCATAACTTGTCAGACAGTCAAGCCGATGCGAGGTTTCTCTCCTTGGATTGCCTCCAAAGAGTCGAAGCCCGGACGCAAACGGCGCAATCAGGACGACACCAACCATTTGAGGTGGATTCTGGGACGCCAGGTCGACGACGGCAGCCGTGCCGATGGAGTAGCCAATCAAAATGATCTGAAAAGACATCTATTGCTTTCAAAAGTGGTGGTTTGAGGTCACTAACCTGAACATTCTTGCCTTCACGCTTCCGCACAGCTTCATAGACACTCGCAATGTCATTGTACATGTTTCGTTCACCCGGAGAGCCCATTGATCGCCCATAGCCACTGTAATCAAAGGCGTAGATGTCGACACCGATAGAGACGGCCAAATTAGGGAAACTGGCGGGTAAAAAGGGCTGCATGAATCCACCAAGATCGGAACTGTTCGGTTGGGCGAAGAGGGCGACTTTATTGGCGAATAATGCCCTTGAAGAAGAGGTATTGTGACGGGTACGAAAGACGGCACAGACGAGATGATTTCCTGACTTTGAATGGACAATGAATCCTTCAGCGGGTGCCGGCTTCGGATGAGCGGCTTCAGGGCCGGCACGTGGAGGTAGATTGTCAAACAGGATGGCATGGATTTCGACTTTGGGGTGGAGGGCTGCCTGGAGGGACGTTTTTGGTTATGTTAATGATAGCAAAGCTTACCGTTCTCGCTGTTTTGACAAACTTCCGCTCTCCTGTTTTCGTTGTAACGACCAACTTGTAGCTTCTGCCTCTCTTCGGTGGTTTGAAAGCAAGTTTCCGGACGACACAACTCGGCACTGGTGGACAGATTATGTAGCACAATAAACAACAACCCTGAAACATTGCTTATATCCGCTGATTAGCATTTGCCAAGCTTACCGCTAAACATCGACAACAGTTAGTAATGAATGATAAAAACCCGTTATGCTGGTGTGGCGGCTGCCGTCCACCTGTCATTGCACTTTCTGCCAAACTTAACCGACTTGATTGTGACTCAAGCTCTCGAGTTTCGGGAAGAACCTCTGGCTCGTCCTCACTTGAAGACGCTTCTTCCTCCTCTTCCTTATCCGTTTCCTCGTCTCCAGTCGTCGTAGCACCGTCGTCAAGGCCCGCGGCTTGCCGCGTAAAGGCGGCAAGCGACTCCTTTTCCTCAATGAAAAACTGACGAAGATCCCGAAACCACATATCTGAGAACACCGACTAAAACGTCAAAAGGATCCCAGGAAAGAAAAACAGTCACATTTCTCGATTAATTATAGAAATTTGCACGCGCCGAAGATAACCACGCGACCCCCTACACCCCGGAACGCATTTCTAATACAGCCCTTCATCATTCATCATTCCAACAAAGTTGTCAATCAATATTATTTATGATGACATTACTCAAACGATAAAAATAAAAGAAAACAATTGTCCCTGGGGGATCGGGATAGGTGTAAACCCAACTGCCGGGGGACGCAACCAACAATTCGATAGTCGAGGAGCGTTCTTACAAACGGCGACCACGACGGCCACCCTTTCTCTTGGTAGAATCGGACGGGATAGGGGTAACATCCTCGATACGGCCGATCTTCATGCCAGCGCGGGCGAGAGCACGGAGAGCGGACTGAGCACCAGGGCCGGGGGTCTTGGTCTTAGTACCACCAGTGGCGCGCAGCTTGACGTGAAGGGCGTTGATGCCGAGTTGCTTGCAACGTTCAGCGACGTCCTGGGCGGCCAACATAGCGGCGTAGGGAGAAGCTTCATCGCGATCAGCCTTGACTTTCATACCACCAGTGATGCGGACAATAGTTTCACGGCCGGACAAATCGGTAACGTGGACGAAGGTATCGTTGAAGGAAGCGTAGATGTGGGCAACACCGAAGACGTTTTCGCCTTCCTTGACCTGAGGGCCGAGGGAGACAACGGGCTGCTCCTCCTTTACCTTACCCTTACGGTTGGCCATGTTGTTTCCGTAGTTTGATCGACCTGGAAATGGATATAATATAAAATATATATAAAAATCGTAGTTGTGCAAGAAAAAAGTGAAAATAACACGAAAGTCGCGAAAAGTTGAGCATGGGGGTTCAAGATAAATATAGGAGATGACTCAAACATAATGGGAATTAAATTAACAATTTTAAATGAACATGCAAAATGTTAGCAAAGAATGGGACATTGTAGTTATATCCAGCTACCAGATATCTCAAAAACGGCAATTTTAGTGAATAAAAGTGGCGAACTGGATGCCGATACGTCCGCTGCCCGGGCTGGATCATTTGGGGAGGAAATCACGTAAAAATTATCGACAAAAACAAAGAAATATACACGAAAAACGTGTTAAACGTCGAGCTGCAGCAAAGTCGGTCGCACAGCCGCCCCACATTCCCTACGGTAGGGGCTCCACTTACTCGCAAGCGTGGCGAGACCGCTACCCCTGCTGCGTGCGCATTAGTGTGTCGTCCGCTGGCGGCCAGCGCACGTTGGACCGCCGATGGCTGTGACAGTTTCAAGAGTCAGTTTTACTCAATTTTCAAGCTTAATTTTAATCCAGTTTCCATTTCTAATCTCACCCGGTCACCAAGACACAGACGTTATGCAATTTTCAATCGGATTTATATATAAAACCGAGGTCAAAACGGGATCAAAATATGACGAATCCGTCGCAGCTGTCTTTTTGAGGTTTGATCCCTGAAAGTTGCCGATAGGATTTCCATTTTTTGAGGAAGAGTCAGATGAGACTGTCACAATAGAAGAAAGGAAAGCGTTGAATCGGATGTGACATCCGGAAGAGTGAAAAAATAAAAATCAAAAAGGGGTTTTTGAGTGTGCAGAGTGGATTTGAGGGTCATTGTTGATGCGTTTTTTCACGCCTTTTTTGTCTTTCTGGAGGGCAATCTCAGCTGGACGCGATTCCGGACCTGTGGCGAGGGAACGGGGTATAAGAAGCGAACGGCAATGGGATGAGGGTGGTTATTAAAAACGCTGTGAACTGAGTCATGTATGTTTTTGGATTTGTCGTTTGTGTGATTATTATTCATCACATTGAAGCCCAAATTTGGCCACCAGAGCGTCGTGGGTATCCTATGAGTTCATATGGTTAGCGTAAACACAGTTTAGAATGAATTTTATATATGAAACGTAAAATTTAGGTGATCCGTATCCTGAACAGGAATATCCTGCCGCTTCTCCATATCTCGAAGCGCCTTATTCCAATTATCCCCCAATTATATCTCCCACTGGCAGCCCCTTCCAACGACGACCTGTAGGATTTGGAGTCGGAGTAGCCCCCACAGGATATGGTGGTCAAATGGGACTTCCAATGATGGGCGGCGGCATTGGTGGGATGGCTCCGCTCGGAAGTCGCGCTCAAGAAGTCGCCGTCGCAAGTCTAATGAACTATGTCACGGACAAGGACAACTTCCAGCCTCAGGGTTGCAGCTGGGACGGTGGCCGGAATCGCTGTACAGACGTGTTGAACCAATGCAAAGGGATCTGCCGGGACTTTGCCAATGATGTCGTCACCCATGATTGTCGATGCGTGCCGTTCGGCTATGCGGCATTATTGGGATGGCAAAGTTGATAGGTGTTGTGTTCTATCATGTCACACGTTTAATTCACAAGGGAAGTGTCTCTGGAGCCCCAAACCGATTCGAACGGGAAGAAAACCTCAGATAGTCCGTGATATTGTAACACTAAATCTAAAATATTAGCTGCCGTTTGGCCCTAGGGGCCGAGAAAAGTGCCGTCAAAGTCCATTTCACCTTAACTTTGAACGTTTATAACTTTTTTACTGACGATTCTTTTCACTTTAAATTTTAACATGGCATAGAGAATGGCATTCTGAACGTTTCATTTTTATATGCCATTAAACTTTTATTAATAACCAACCGAGAAATAACTCATAAAAAAATCGCATTTTTCAAACAAAAATTTCTCGAAGCGTTATTAGTAAAAGTATTGTAGCATATAAAAAGAAAACGTTCAGAATGCCATTCTCTATGCCATGTTAAAATTTAAAGTGAAAAGAATCGTCAGTAAAAAAGTTATAAACGTTCAAAGTTAAGGTGAAATGGACTTTGACGGCACTTTTCTCGGCCCCTAGGGCCAAACGGCAGCTAATATTTTAGATTTAGTGTTACAATATCACGGACTATCTGAGGTTTTCTTCCCGTTCGAATCGGTTAGGGGCTCGAGAGACACTTCCCTTGTCAGTTTTCAATAAAAGTTGTGATAAGTCATAACGTAACGTGTTTCGCAAGTGGCATTTTCATACAAACTGAATTGTGCGAATTGAAGACAATGCCAGTTTTTCTTACCATCAAAATTAGCATCACGACTCAAAAGACAATTTTCATTCATCACCCCCTTCCACAAGATCCTCCCACCCTTACCCTAAAACCCCCAAACATGTCCGAAGCCAGCAACAATGATGCCGAGCCCCGTGTCAGCGTCAAGATCGTCGACATGGAGAATCGCAAGGCTCTTTACGCCCAACAAATCTGTCGCGAACTCATCCTCAGCGGTCGAGGCAATGAGAAGGCCGTCGCCGCTCAACTCAAACGTGACTTTGACGATGCCTTCGGGGGTACATGGCATTGCATCGTTGGGGCCAGCTTCGGGGGCAACGTGACCCATCGCGAGAATCACTTCCTATACTTTTTCGTTGAAAACTTTGCTGTCATGCTCTTCAAGAGTGCTTGAACGAATGTAAATTGAGTTGGTTTTTTGTGTTTGATACATAAACAATGTTTATTACCGTTTACCCAATACAAACAGTTTACAATACAATAGTTAGTTATTACAAACAGAGATCAAGGCTACCACCACATACAATTAATCAATTTCAACTACAACATTCTTGAACCTTTCCATGACAGCCGGGTTCTTGGCCAACATTTCCTGGCTCACAAGTGACACCCCGAGTTGATCTTCTTTGCGCATTGGTTGGCCCATGTAGGGGAACCACTTCCGGATCTTACTGACCCCTTCTTCGACGCTCATGTTGTGGGAACCAGTGCTGAGATTGTTCTGGATCCAACGAGGCAGCTTGGTTCGTTTGTCGATCTTTCCGTACCGTCGATCAGCGAAGACTAGAACGCCATAATCAGTTTTTCCTCGGATGGCACGTCCAACGCACTGGGCAGCATGTCGCATGGCATCAAAAGTAAGGAAATCATTCTCACGGATGTCGAATTGATCGCGAAGATATTCCAATCGCGCTCGGAGGATTCGGCCTTCCGTAAAGACAAACGGAATCCCGAGCATAATGACGGCACGACCGAGATGATGGGCGAAATCGATACCTTCCGAAACCTTGCCTCGGGCCACGGAGAACAGAATGGCGCCACGACCGGATTCACAGGCTCGGACATACTGTTCCAGGGCGTGAGCCGTTTCAACGGCATCAGTGGTCTCCATGAAGATGAGCTTGTGCTTTGTGAGATCATCGAGGAGGCGCGTTTTGGCCCACGCCGCGACGAGACTTTCCATGTACGTGTAACTGGGGAAGAAAACGACCATGCCATCGGGCACGCATTTCGACATTTCTTGGAGGAGACTGCCGTAGTTTCTAATGACAGCGGTGTCATCGCGGGCTTCGAATTTAGAGCTGATTTCGACTTGATCGTTGCCTTTGCCGACCATCAATGGGACGAAGGATTCACGCGATTGCGTCATCGACAAGCTGGCCATGACGGAGGGTTGGAAGTCGAGGATTCGAGGGTACATGTCGAGGGGACTGAGTGTCTATAACAAGATGGATATTACAGTTTAAAAAAAAAGTCAAACCAACCCCTGAGGTAATGATAACACTCTGGAACCGACTCATCACAGGTCGCATCGCAACACTAGCATCGAGACAGCTCAAATGGATCAAACAATCTGGAAGAGCATTTTCATCACGACTCAGCTCATCCGGCTCGATAATGACGCTGAATCCATGGGAGAAGGTCGCGACCAGCGTTGCGAATTGGGTCAGCTTCACCAAGGGATTCAGGCCACTGACATCGGCCAATTCAAGGGTCTTTGCGAGAGATGCAAACCGCTCGGAGCAGAATTTTAAGGCCCGACGATCCATGAGCAACGAAGACTGCAAATCACGCAGGAATGCCGCTGGCGACTCGACACAGACGGTCCGAGTTCGCATTCGATGTTTGACATATTCCGCGAATCTTGTCATGAAACGAATGAAATGATCGGCCGTTCGAATCGTGCCCGGAACAGCATCACGAAGAACTTCTTCCGGCACGCCGGGATTCACGATGGTTCGGTCTTCTTCGCGCTCGGCGTGCTTGTCTCGGAGATTTTCGACGAGTTTGTCGTATTCCTCAGCGAGACGAACACTGTTTTCAGCCTTGAGGCGCTTGATGTGTCGGTCGAGGGAGGTGAGATTGGCATCGGCGCGGGTCATCAGACGACGGGACTGAATGATTTAGACGTTTTAAAAAATCACACGATTGAAACAGTTTAAAAGTACGGGAAAGAACAGAAAAACAGTTTAACAAATTTAAAAAGTAATGAAAACTTACCAAAGAAACGCTCATCGACTCGATACAGACATTGTCAATGTTGTGAGCCTCATCGAAAATGACCACGGACCGTGGATTGAAGTCTTTGCTCACGATTTCGGCAATCTTGGGATCCAAAAGGTAATGGTACGAATAAATAACAATGTCAGCTGTATTGACGGCCGCCCGGGATAAAAAGTAGGGACAAAGCTTCTTCTTTTGGCCGAATGCTCTCAAATCCGCGAGATTGTAGATGCCTTTAGGCAACACAGCGTCACGTTTCGTGTCCCAATTCTCGAAGAAATCGCATTGGCCTTGATTCGGATCAAGCTTCTTTTTCGCTCGGGCATAACTTGAAGTCAACGATTGACATCCTCCGTCGACGGCGATACCTTCGCGCTTGTTGACGACAGCGTCGTTGATGCAGAGGTTTTTTCGGGAAGATAGGGCCAATGCAAGGAAGTCGGGGGAGCTCTGAAGAATAAATGCTAAACGTTGCTCACGCCAGTTTTAAGTGTTAAACGAACCCCCTGAATCTTCTCATAGTACTCAAACAAATGTCGCAGCTCTTCCACGCATTTCTCAATCTCGGGAATGGTTCGCGAGCAGTAGATTAGCTTCTGGACGCGATTCGGGAAACGCAACATGTAAGCGATAATGACACTGAGCAGGCAGGCAGTTTTACCCGTACCACAGGGCATTTCGATGACACCATGACCCTGAAAACGGCATTTACTCAGTAGATTGTAATTTCTCGTCACAAACTGACAGTTTATTAGATATAAAAAAACATACGGAAGCATCAAGGGTCTTTTTGACCTCCAACATGTAGTAATACTGCTCCGGGTAGACATGTTCATATGGGAAGAGCACTGTGAGCTTGTCGAGGGTTAACCTGAGGAAGAATTTTATGATTTAAGCGTAGTTGAAATTGTAAAAGACTTACTTCATGACTGGCGGGATTCGACGACACTCACTCGGCTAAATTTTTGCAACTTCAGAAAAACTAAAAATTTAGTTGGCATTGATGACGTTTTGCCAACTGTTAATGTTTTTTTGATTTTTGTCTTTTCGAAATCTGAATTTTTCTCTAAATGTTTCGAACTATGGAATCTAACTTCCCAAATGTGTTGCTTCTAAAATACATATTTGTTGTGAAAGATGAAATCTTTTATAGTCTCGATCTCCCCGAGTACAAAATAGTTAGCGTCAGTTTTTTATTGCCAGTGATAAAATGGTCTGCAAAAAAAGGCAATCCATTATGCTCGAGTTGTTTGAAAGGGTGTAGCATTCATCATTGATAACGCGAAAGATGTGCACAAAAAACGTTCAAGCCTTGAAATTGAGTGCGTTCATCATTTATGATGGTTTACGATTATTTGGTTGAAAGTGTGAAGCTGTGTCATGCGAACCGTGAAGCTTTTGAAATACCAATTTTGGACAACCAACCAGTTTTCTCAACACGAAAGTTAAACATCCGCGAAAAAACTTCTTTGCAAAATTTCTTTGCTTTATGACTTGATTTATTACAATCCGTTTCCATCGTGTTTTGGTTTATGTTCTTAACGCATATAGCTTTACTAAATCCCCTCAATTCCGAACATTTTGAGAGCGATCTATGCATGACTGTAGGTACAGTTTTTCCATTTTTAGCAACCCCAATGCAGACCGAAGAACCCAATGCCGGCGGCATCGAAGAGCCAATCGACTTCATCCGGCTCTCCCTGAACGAGCCCGTCGTCATCAAGATGCGCTTCGACACTATCATTCGTGGAACTTTGCATGCTTTCGACACTCATATGAATCTTATCGTCGGTGATGTCATCGAAGAACGCACCGTCAAAGAGATTGATACCGAAAGTGGCGAAGAACTTTACTCCACGAAGACGCGTGAGATGCCATTGCTCTTCATCCGTGGTGATTCTGTCGTTTTGGTGTCGATGCCGAATCGTGTTACCGTCTGATTTGTTGATTTCTGCCATGGGTTTGTGTGCAATTTGTAATTTGAAAAAATACAATTTATCAGTTAGCATTAGCATTCGTTATTTGGCATCACAAATAGTACAACATTGTAGCAGATCAGATCAGTTTAAGAAGAAGACTTACTGCTTATCAGCAGGTTCAAAACTGATCGAACAACTGTTAACGCAGTAGCGTTCGCCGGTGGGCGTCGGTTCGCCATCGAAGACATGTCCCAAATGAGCATTGCATTGCTTGCAGCGAATCTCGACTCGTTGCATGCCGTAGGAGTTATCCTCGATCCGGACGATGTTCTTGTCCTTGCCGACGGACTCGGAAAACGCTGGCCAACCGCATGTTGTTCGGAATTTGGCGTCGGAACTGAAAGAGTTTTTAATAATCACAACGTGGATAGCTTACGTTCAGTTTATATATAAAAACCTACACAAACAAGTCAATCCCGCAACATTTGCACTTGTAAGCACCCGGCTTGTAGTGATTGTTGTAAATCCCGGTTCCGGGGGCTTCCGTCGACGCTTCACGAGTGACTTGATACTCGAGATCCGTGAGTTTCTTCTTGTAGTCTTCCTCGGTCAGAGATTTGGCATCCGGCTTTTGGAGAAGCTCGCGGACTGACTTGCCTTCTGAAAATGTCAAAAATATAATTGACAGTTTAATGTGTTTCGAAAGGGGTGTAAAAGTGGTAAACATGAGCAAGTAAACAAACTCACCAAAATCTTTTTCCGACATTTTGTCCGTCCAAAAGTTTCGCAAAACGGGTGAAATCTGGAGAAATCGGCGAGAGAAATGAGTGCTGGAGGCGATAGGGAAGCTTGTCGAGCGCAGCGAGGTCACAACCACCCGAAAAAGTCGATGAACGAAGAGCGATTTGTGATTCATTCGTGTGTTGTGAATCACATGGTTGTTTGAATTGCGCGGGGTTGGGTGGATAGAGTTGGTGAAGTGTGCGGAAATGGATTGGGGGTTTTTTGTTTTTGGAACAATCACTTCACATTATTTTGTGGTTATCAGTTTTCTTTATCCGTGGCTTCTGGCTTTCTTTTATGCCTTATACGATCTCGCAGTTCGTCAACGACACCCCCGGATGCTCATTGTTTGCTTCACGAACTGACCCAAGATATTTGATCAAATTTATTCATAAAATAGTACCAGAATCATTATACAGTTGTAATGATAAAACAGTGGCGAGAAATCCCCTTTGTACATCCTTAATTAAATCCACGACCGCTCAGTTTTACGCAATCGACGGCAAAAAAGACCTTGGCTCGTGCACTTGACCATGATGTGGATACTGGAACTTTGGTTTCATGACATTCTTCTCCGCGCTGCCAGTTAGCGACGGCAAGAATCCTGAGGTTGGGGACTTCTTTGGCGATAGTTGCGGTAATCGGAAGTTAAAGCCATGGAAATATTCATGTTGCATGAGCTCGGCGCAGGACCATCGCATATCCGGGTTGGCATCGAAGCATTTCTGTAAAGACACCGTGGTTATAGACACTTATACTCAATTCGAAGCAGTTTAAAAAAGTTCCATACCTCCAAAAAGTCAATAATAATATCCGGCACAGTCGGCAACTTTTGCCGCAAACTCAAAATTTCCTCCGGCTCCGGAATAGTTACGCCCCGGAAAAACTGATTCGACCTGAAGATTTGAATGTGCCGTGGGATGATGTTCCCAATGGTCTGTTTGATGAGGTATAATTGATCAACGTCGGATCGGCCTGGCCATATCGCTTGTCCCGTGCACATTTCCGCGAAGACACAGGCTACGGCCCATACGTCGACGGGTGGGCCATATTGGGTATCGCCAACGAGGAGTTCTGAAAAATACCCAACCGGTATCAGTTTTTGCACGATAAAATTTTGTATTTTTTGACGCCCAGTTTTAAATAACTAACCTGGACTCCGATACCACCTTGTCGCCACATAATCCGTGTACATTTCATTCGTGTTTATAATTCGGGCGAATCCAAAATCGCCTAATTTGAGCACGTCCTGCGCGGTTAGCATAATGTTTTCCGGCTTCACGTCCCGGTGAATACAATTATGTGAATGGCAAAAGTTGATAGCATTCAGTAGTTGATAGATTACTTTTTTAGTGAAATATTCAGGGCAGCCGTTGGGGTACTTTTCGAGGTCGTCCAACACTGTTCGATCACAATGCTCAAAGACGAGGTGTAGCTTTTTGTTGCGTCGGAATACTTCGATTAGGTTGACGAGATTGGGGTGTTTTAGTTGCTAAAATTTGGAATAATAGACTTCGTGGGGGCAGGTGGACAGTTTTCAAGAAACCTTAAGCATGCGGATTTCCCTGAGGGCAATTTTCTTAATTGCGGGGTCTTCCTCTGTTTCGACAAACTTCTTGATGGCAACGATACCGCCAGTGTCACGGTTTCGGCATTTGAAGACGACTCCATAGGAGCCTTCGCCGATTTTGCCGAGCTTTTCGTAGCGATCCATTTTGGGGCTGCAAAGGTGAATTGGCTATTACAGTTTAATTTTATATGAGTAATATCACGCTCGCGTACGGGTCAAACTACGCAGATTAGCTTGGTAATTAAAAATCTTAAAAAAAACCAGGTAAAATTTTGCAGTTTATATATTATCCGCCTATTCTGACCAAAAACATGCTCCCAACTTTGAGCCGCCTGAATACGTGCCTTTAAAGGAACTTCCCATGTGGTTCAAAATTGAATCAAAGCTCAAAACCCGCAAAAAGTATTCGAATGGCCCCTCCCAATTCAATTCCCTACATGGTTAGCTGGGCATGGCACACACCCCACTACCTTGACCCAATTGAAATGTCCCGTGGCCATGGTCATAACCATGGTGCCCATGTGCTTTGGTGGCATGGCTCGGACTGGCGCATCGCACCGGCAAAGCCACGTAAAATGGTTGGTCGTCGTGTTCTTTGACGGCATGGCCTTCCACATCAACAACCGGCAGCACGGACAGGTCCGGAAGTCGTTGTGACGACGACCGAAGGCCGGGGATGCCGTTGCTCGGAGAGACTGACCCTCCGGAGTCTCCGGCAACAACCGGCACCTGGGCTTACGCCACGTCATAGCTATGGGGGAAGGATAGGATCTCTTTGAAGACATTTTACAAAGCAGAGGAAATGACCCTTTGTAAAGTGTTTGCAGACGTTGAATACATAATTGGGCTCAAGAATGAGGAAGTTTCGATTCACAAACATTGAAACTGTTGTAGAAGACGGTTGCCAATGGCACTGACAGGTACGTCAAAGTTTTAAGTTTCGCCAGTTTTTCAGTTCAAAACACAATGCAGAAACGCCAAATACATTTTGAAGAGCCTTCTTCTACCGGAAGATGACCCTTATGGGTTTCACTACAAAAACCCAACTTTAAAGCGTGATGCTAGAAGACAATTGAAAGCGAAAAGTTGTTTTCTTTGTTGAAAAAAGTGTAGCAGTTTAAAGAATCATCCAAAAGTTCAAAACTTGTTTTTGTGACCTTTGTGACTGCGGGTCACGCGAAATCAAACAAAAACTTTGACTTGTAATTGGGGGCTAAGCTATTCCGAGAGTCTGCGACCATTCTTCACCGACAGCTTTCCTGCTGGGCCATTTATGTGGGATTACGCACGTATGTAGCCTAGTAAAACTGGTAAAAAACAAAAATACGGTTTGCAGACCGGTGGGGGCTGCTTAATTGAGGATTAGGAATGCCGTTGCATGGTGGCATTGATGACAAAGTTGTGGTATTGATACTCGATTTTGTAAAATTTATTGCAAATTCGAAAATTACATCACACGATTAGCAGTTTTAAGTTATGTTTTGTAGTGTCACCAATATCAAGGTAAAAAATGGCATTTAAAACCATGTGCAAGTGTAGGTGACGGCTGCAATGTTTGGTGTCGACCATGTGCAATTGAAGGGTGAACTACGTTACTTTGGCAAGCGAAACTGCCAGTTTAAATCACTACTAATATGTTTTGTGTTATCGGTGTAAAACAACACATTTCTTTAACTGATAACTATACGCAGAAAAATAGTAATACGTTTTACAGTTTTCTATTGATTACATTGCGCTGCTGAACGTACCGTAATACATCGTACTAAGTGCGTATAACATTACAAGTGTTACATCATAACACACAAGACATTGGTTTTAACGTTTAGTGTCGGTCATGTGAACTCGGAAGGTGGAAAGCTTTTTGAAGTTGGGAAACGAGCCAGTTTAGAGCCAACAATGACGTTGTCTTACGCTTGTGAAGGTTTCAGTGAAGCGAAGAAACAACGAAACCAACGATTACAAACGCAACAAGAACACGAGAAAACGTGCTGCTTACGTTAAAGTATTTTCGTGGAATCGTTTGAAATGTGTTTTTTCGTTGGATTGGTGGATACAAACGGATGTTGTGATAACATTGGTCAAATTATTAACTTTGAGCGTATCTGATACATTAACACAAACAGTTTTAACCCGGTGAAATGTTACTCACGACACGATTCGATTGAAAGAAGATAATTAAAGATGCAGTTTTTGGGTAAGGATAAACAAGTAATGAAATCACTTCTAAGAAATAAAGTCAATCAACCATTTTTTGTACTGAGATGAGAACAGCTACCTATACGATAACCAGAACTCATTCACCCAGTGTACTCCCACTTCAACATCCCCAAAACAAAGTTGAATGGCTTCTCGGAGCACCGTTCGGTTGCCACAAATTAGCGGCATTCCAACTAGCCAGCCAATACAAGTCAGATATTACAAGGCTCACCTTTCCCCCTCGAGGCACCTGGCATGCCACCATGGCAACGATGTTTTCTTAGGAGCATTACGTGAAAGCCGTAAATTAGTCTCCCTCCTTTTTTTCCTTGTCCGTCCAGCCAGTCCCATATGGGGCACCCGGCATTACATGCGACATAGTATAAGTGTAGGGTGAAGCCGACGGCTTCGCGTATTCATGCTATACCTTTTCTTTCACGTGAACTTTTTCAAGCTTTAGATTCAAGCTCCAAGTGGAAAAAGGTGAAGGAAGGCGGACTACTCATGCCCATAATGGGCCATGATTGCGTGTTCTCGGAAATGGACTCCTTTCAAGATGACAATCTTGGTCTTAGCTACCGGAAGTCACCCTCAGGCGGTGGTAATTACCTGACACACGTCTAGGGGTTCAGGTTTTACTCTAAATTGAAGCTTTAATGATCATCGTTAAAAGGCATTTGTGGCAATGGCACAATATCTAAAGATCAGAGGGCACAAAAACCACACGCAAAAGATTGGGGACAGTTTATTTTTCAAAGATCGTGGAAAAGTACAAGTTAATCGAGGAAGTGGTGATAGTTGGAACGTATTTTGTATGTGAAGTAAATGAAAACATTGAATTTTGTATTGGAATTTGGGTAATTTTGAAAGAAGACAGCCATGACATCACATATTGTCGAGAATCACGTTCGCGCGGAGCAGGTCTTCGCTGCGATGAGTTTTCAGATGTCTATGGAGACTGAAATGGCATCATTTATAAAATACATATGACGCTAAAAAGGAGTGCCAAAAAGAAAACCAACTTTCCAGACTGCGAAAAACGCATTAAGCATAGCGGACATGAGTAGGGCTTTTGGCCCGAATGAGTACGCAGGTGCTTTGTGAGTGTCTAAAAGTGGTGATAGTAGAAGGTAGAAACTAGAAGAATTCGCTTACAGAACTATCGGTAAATGCTTTATCGCATTGGTTGCACGGGTAGGGACGTTCGCCGGTATGGGTTCTGAAAAGGGAGGTTTTTGAGATTGGTTGAAATAGAAGCCAAAGTGTCGTAGACTCAGTTTAACCAAAAAATTACCTCTTATGGGTCACCAAAGACGAAGACTGTGAAAATGGCCTCAAGCAAATCGAACACGAAAATGGTTTCTCGCCAGTGTGGACACGACGATGCGCTGTGAGGTTAGCGGCTTGGGAGAAGGTTTTGCCGCAGACCTGTAATCCCAAAGAGTGAAATATCAGTTTAAACAAAAAAAAGATGGAATCTAGCTTCTAGGAAACAATAACAGAAAACAGATGCAGTTTACGTCTAGAAGATCTTTAAAACATGGCCTAACAGCACAGACTTCCCCGATCAAGGAAACCTTCTGCAATTACTATAACACGTTTCCAAATGGACAGTTTAACCCAAAAATAGAAGAAACCGAGTCCCTGCAAAAACCAAGAAAGCCTAAATGAGTGCAAACTGCAAGTCTTGAAGACCTTTTCAAGGCTTCCCCGATCGAAGAAAGCCCGGATCCATTCCCGAGAGGGCTTCAATATCGCGTGAAGCCTCAGCTCTGCAACCCTGCTCTGCTTGCAGGCCTGATTCCTATATAAAGCGCCTCTCGAAGCACCCACCTGACACACGAAAGGTCGTTCACCCAGATGGTGTTTCACATGAGCCTTCAAGGTGCTCTTCCGACAATACTGTTTCCCACATCGTGAACATCCGAACATTTTCATCGGTTGTGGCGGTGGTTGGATTCGGCCAGTTGATTGTTGCTGTCGTGGTGGCTGTTGTTGTTGTTGCTGCTGCTGTTGCTGAGGGATCTGCTCCATCGACATTGCCGTCAATGTTGGTTGTTCGGGTCGACTTTGCTGTTCCATCGCAATTTCCCCGAAAAAAGCCGGCTTCGAATCCAATATCTGCGCTTCCGCGGGTACTGTAAACCCGGTCACACCCGGATTCTCAAGTCCCATCGTCATCGGCACCCCGTAGGCCGATGAAAACCCGGCCCAGGTTGATTGTTGCCCACCAAAGCCGACATCAATAAACAGGCCCGGATCATCGTAAATGCCCGGAGGTACCGTATGCCATGTTTGTGCCGCCGGAGCCATCGGAATTGAGTTAACATCATGGGGCGCGTAGTAGAATAGGCCATTGGAGCCACCACCGATCGCATCCGCCGCATCAAAATCAATCGTCATGGAAGCCGCTGTGGTCGTCGAAGTTGCCGGATACGAAGCGGCTGCCATTGTGGCGCGCAACAAGTGCCGTCAGCCAGCCGGGAGAAGCCGTGGTGCCCCATCCTTGGGCTACGGTGGCTGACGGTCGTCATAGAGGCGGAGGAAGCCCTAGGTATCCCTCATTCGCTCGTTCTGCGCAACTCCGTCTTAATCCCATACATATGGGGTCCTCGGCAGACGAAACTCGTGCGTTAATCCGGAGTGGATTCCGATCTGTTCGAAAGTGAGACAACTCAACCGACCACTTCCAGGGGTCCACGTTAGCCTATTGGTAATACAAATTGGCAGTTAGTGGCTCTGCGCGAGACGTCTTGCCAGATTGTTTTCAAAAGAAGAGGGTAAGCGGATCCATGCAAACAGGTGGTAAGTAGCTAGCTATATGAGGTCACCGTATGAAAATTGACTATAACCTCAGTTTACATTCCAAATTTTATTTCACGAAATATCGACCTAAACAATACAAACATCGGTAAATAAGTTAAAATAAGTTAGTAAACCATCGAAAAAGCATCATCAATTGTGACGATGCCGTCCAAGTCGATCTGCAACCTTTTCTCGAGCGCGGATTCGATCTTTCGGGGCTGGCGGCGGCGGTGTTTCTGCTTCTTCTGAAAATGGATATTAGATAACTCAGTTTTTCAAGAAAACATCAACCTTACCGCTTTCAAAATCTTCAAGCTCATCACCATATTGATCCGGCATACAAGTGTACTGAATGTTTGCATCATCATCACGAAGTCGTTTTTCGTTTCCTGGCGGCACAAAAAGGCCCGAAACGGGATTGTGGCCACCATCGTTGTGTCCTCGGTAGTCGACAGAATCGTCATCTAACTCTGTTTCGTCTTCAGATGTGCCCGCTTCCTCGATTTGGGGGTATCGCTGATGTTGATACTGTTGCCGGGGTCGGGTTGCACGGGGTTCGGCAAGTGCAGCTAAATAAGCATTGCAAAATTTATGACGATAATTATCAAATTTACAGTTTACTTACATCCACCTCGTCTCAGCGTCGATTCAATCGTCGTCGACAGATACGGGCCATCGGCATTACGGCCGGGCGAATAACAAAACTCGCGCTTATAGGTAACCTTCTCCTTGTAGCGACCGGATACGCGCTGCGATTCCGAATCATAGTCATCGTGATGGACATTGTTATGGCCACGGTATCGGTTTTCCTGGTAACGGTCGTCATGATGGGTAAGGTTCAGTTTCTCCAGGGTTCCATTCAATTCGTCCTTTCGTTTCTGGCGTCTCAGCGCGTTTCGCTCATGATTGCGTGGAACAGGGGCAGGAACAGGCGGCAGGGGTGGCACGTTTTCACGGTCGCGAACATCATTATCACGGTTCGAAGCGACTTCACGGCGTTTAGGGATGTCATCGCCTTTGTTTGCTTTGACCAAGGCAACACTGTCCATGATTCGAGGGTTGAAGGCGGTCGATGTCGATGGTCCATCATTGGTTGTGTTAGTCTTCGTCGCAGGGGCTATAGTGCTTCCGGATAGTTTTTTCTCCAAAGCAGACATCCGAAACATCAGGGAATCACATGTATTCAAAAGCTCCACGTAATCGGCTCGTTGACTCTCACAGGTGGCTCGCAATGCAGCAATATCAGCTTCGTTTTGGTTGATTTGTGATTGTTGGACTTCAATCTGAAAGGCATTATGTTATCGAACCTTGAACTTCAGGCGCCAGTTTACAAAATTCATACTGTCTTTTTGAGGTTTTCAACTTCCTTGGCCGTTCCAATCAGTGGTCTTACAGAGCCATGAGCGACTGGTTTCACACCCTGAAGGAGATTCGTTAACATATAATACGATATGAGCATCAGTTTTATCAAACCTGTATAGTGTCTTTCAACTTTGTCGTCCGTCCAAAAGCTACCGTAGTTTCCTCAGTCTTGCCATGCCCCCCATCGCCTTGAGCGTGTGCCTGTCTACTAGGGCCCGCCGACGGTCTCCGGGCAGTGTTAGGCTTTAGACCCGCAACCATTTCCGTGAGTTCGCCGACGGATTTCGGCCGGATAACATTGCGATTCACCGGCGTTGGTTCAGATGGCCCAGGAGGTTGTGGGGTTTCTGTTTCCACCGGGCGTTGTTGCCTTTCCTCAAAGACATATTCATCCTGTCGAATGGAAGCGGCGTTTCGTCGATGGCACGGTGAAAAGGAGAAAAAGTTGTTCTGGGTCATGGCACCTACGAATCTACTCGTTGCAGTTTACACCAAAACAAATCCAAAAAGAAGAAATCCAAATGGCATCAAACCATTGTTGAGTCAAAGTTACAACAGTTTTTCCATTAAACACCTTTTTTTAACCCGTCGTTCAAATACCGCTATGACACGACATCAAAAATAAGTACAACAAAAAACCTTCCGAACTCGGAAGCGACATGGATTCACATTCGTGTAAGAAAAACAATTACATCATACAAAAGCTGAGTAACAAAGACCGAACAATAAGGCAATAACAACGTGGGAGGAAAAAAAGCTCACAGAGATGAAGGGGGCCTGAACGGACGGGATCGTAAAAAACGGATGGTGAAAATAACAACAATTCAAATTCAAAACACATGTACTACCATCGCGGAATGGGATGGATAATATCGGAAGCACCATTAGGCATCTCGTATTACGTGGGGGTCCAATGAGGAGACAGACCAGCATTATGGATATGGATACAAAGAACCCTCCGGATGGGGTTGTTAACAATAAAGTAATAACGATAACATGGAAAAAGACTACGCAGAAACATGGTGAAGGTTAGGGGGAGAGATATGTTTGAGGTCGATAAGATTGGGGGCGGATACAAAAATTTTTTTTCGAATTTTTTACAATTTTGGAAGTACAAAAAGAGGAGGCTTAACAATCCGGAACGATAACGGCATCAAATACACTCGGAAAAGCTCAATTGAACGGGGACCACACCGGAGAAGTCACTGTCATCGGTCGAGTGCCCCGTGTTAGCATCGACGTGTGGCGAGGCATCATTGCAGCCTTGATTGGCCATAGCAATCGGAATCGGGGCCGTTGCCTTGCGACCTGGAGACAGTGCAAATGAGCTGATATCCGAGGCTTCATTGCTGGTGTCGAAGGCGTGGTAGCGCTGGGCCATCGAAGTCGACAGGAAGTCGGGTTTGCCTATTTCGTCCTTGAATTCATCGTCAATTACAGTCTTGACGGCGGCGGCACTCTTCGAGGAACACGGCTGGTCATCGCCATTTTGTGATCCACCCGAGTGGCATTCCGAGCCCGATTGACGCTTCTGCTTGTTGTTGTGATGGAATTGAGCCTTCTTCATCTTCGTTTTCTCGTGCTTCGTCTTGTGGCCACTGTACTTCTTGAGCTCATTCTGGAAGCGCTTGGCGTTCATTCGGGTATACCGGTCTGGCTCACAGTAACCCTGCTTCTTGAATGACTTGTAGAAGTTTTTGTATCCGCCATGGAGTAAGTAGAGCTCGGGATAGTCGATATCAGGATAACGCTCAAAGTTGCGATCTCGATCGAGTTTGCGAAGTTGACCGAGCCTACAAAAGCAGACAATCAAAAATTTGCAGTTTAAAAGGCATTCAAACATACATGCTAGGACCTCGAGCTTGGCTGTATTCGCAGTAGAAAATCGGAGTACGGGATTTCATTTCACTGAGTTTGGCCGGGTCACTCGGAAAGAAGAAATCGCCGATCTTTTGCGGGTCAAAGACATTGATGGCATGCTTGATGTGACCACCCTTGTACTCGAACGGATACCGCGCATCGATGAGAATGTACTTCTTGTTGAACTCCTCCTTGGTCAGCGTTGCAAGTAGACCGCGAAGGGTTTCTGCGGAAATGGGGCAACGTTCAATGGTGATACCGTCTTCGGATGTCACTGGCAGGTGGTACTGAAAATTACCGGATGATACACCGTACAACAGTTTTGACCTCCAAAAAGTGAAAAATAGACTCACATTAGGCATCTGGCTCTTGTCCATGCTACTCAAATCAAATTGGGCAACTGAAGTCGATTTGGCCATTGTTGGTGTAAGAGAAACCGGTGGTCGGACCTACAAAGACAAAAAAAGTAATCATCAGTTTAAACACAAATTCAAACCAACATCAATCTTTGGCATGCTTAACTCAATAGGCGAATGATTAGTAGGCACCATTCGCGACATTCGCCGCAATCGTATCCCCGCAGGCGTACTCGAATCCGAAGGGTCAAAGTCTGACCTGAAGCGACGGGTCGGCGTATGAGTGTCAACAAAGGATCGGGTCCGCATCGCCATGGAAGCATTGGCTTCGTTGAAACAATCTATCGGATGTATCGGACTAATATCAACCTCAATGATTTGAAACGGTCTCATCGGCGTGACGGGAAGAACAAATTCATGTTCTTCAAGGAATACATCATCATCGCCGACTTCATCATTGTTTTCAGCATTGTCATCGTTGGCTTCCTTGTTATCCGCCGGTAGGTCATTTTGCTTCATATCCGGCGATCTCATTGCTTCAGAACGCTGCTTTAGGACCTCCGTTCGCAGTGAGTTAAACTTTCGCATGCGTGAACGGCATGGAGTTGTGGAATCAATATGTTGACGCGAATGAGTTGGCGACTGATTGTTCCTAGAAAAGGTCGAGGTAGATTGAAGTTGGGATTTACGGTGAAAGTTAAACTTACAATTCCCGAAGGACAGACTGCGACGACGTCTCAAGTACACCCGACTGCGACGACTGATCAGATCCATAAGACTCGCTTCTGGAGGTCTTCAACAACGGTGAGCAGCCCAAAGACTCTGCTGGAAATGATCGCTTTCGTTTGGCAGCTACCTCTGAGGTCGTCGCGATTGAGTCCTCTTCCGCCGAGGCCGATACATCTTTCGCCGTTTCTTCGCGAGATGGAGTGGGCGTAGGCGATTCGGGTTGCTGTTTCGGCTGCTCTTCTCCGATCAGGGACATTCTCTCCTGATATTCTTCACTGCTCTCTGAAGACGTCGTCCAACGAGAAGGTCGCACGAACTCCAACTCGAAGTCCTGAAAGAAGCATGATAGAAAGCCGCCCAAAATAGCAGTTTTATGAATCACAATCACGTCCGAAAGAAAGCTCAAAAAGCAAAAAGGAAAGAAGCAAATCACCTCGAAGATCGCGGACTTCTGACTGTCGGCCGGCGCCTCAGGCGGGGGTGGTAGGGTGGCGAAGGAGGTCGCGACGAGGGACGAGGTGGTGGAAGTGGTCGCGACAGTGGCCTCAACAGAGATGCCACTGTCACGACTGGACTCGTCGTCGGCGGGGACTTCGGAGCTGACGATGACGTTGGCAGCGACGCTGGCAACGAAACTGGTGGCCTTGTTGACCAGGTCAAACATGCCCAGTTGCCAGCGACGCTGTGGAGACGGAATCACGCGAGACGACTATCCCTCAACCCGAAATGGACACCACCGACACGAGTCGGCTGAGAATCGACCTGAAATGGAGAAAGGGCGTAAGCAATGGGTAAAAGCGGTGTGATTGAAAGGGAAGGAAGCAAGATAGAAAAAATGAGATGGCAGTTTATAAGCATCAAAGTCATAAAAACAAGCAAAGGCAGTTGGGATGACAAAACCTATGTCTACAGGCAGGCATCATGAGCTATAACACTAGGCAGAAGAACCATTAAGGGAGAAAAATATATAAGACGAAATGATAAATATCTGCAGTTTTCTGATGCCATGATGACAAGACAATGGAGTGACACTTTCTGGACGCAAAACAAAAGTATCCAATGCAAAATTAAGAATTTTTATATATAAAAGCGCCCCAGTAGAAATCAAGACCCAGAGTACCTATATCCAATTGACTTCAATCCGAAATTGGACCAAAAATCTAACAAAAACTGGTAAAAATTCAGTTTATCGAAACCAAAACCCCAAGATAAACGTTATCCATTGGATAG
This sequence comes from Panagrellus sp. LJ2285, assembly GCA_024447235.1. Classification (NCBI taxonomy): domain Eukaryota; kingdom Metazoa; phylum Nematoda; class Chromadorea; order Rhabditida; family Panagrolaimidae; genus Panagrellus; species Panagrellus sp. LJ2285. The sequence continues at coordinate 151,334 of JAMRYB010000021.1, forward strand.
CGTAGTCATAGAAGATAAGCAGGCACGCTAAAGGATGGAAGAAAACTGGCGCGAAAGGCTTCAAAAAGCCCGATGGAAGTCCCAAAATTTGGGATTTGGGCTGGCTCGAAACTGTCTCCAACGACGAAGAAGTAGTGACAGACGCACGCACGACGCGCATTTGCTATCCCCCAGCGGACCGCGCTCGCTCGCGGGAAAAAAGTGTCGAAAAACGACGGATCGGAAGGAGGCGCACCTTTTTCAAGTGGCGTAAATGCCAAATCAGTAAGATAAATTATTTAATCGTTGCCAAGGGACAGAAACACTATCTGCCATATATTAGAGCCGGTAATTTTATGCCATCGCACCAAAATGTGCCAAAACGAAACTTGGCAGATCACTTCGCGCGAGGCTGAGGATCTTGGCACAAAGTGAACCGATTCACTTGCATTTGGTCTCAAACTGACCGCAATTAGCTAAGAAACACAATCCCCGCCGGAATTTTTGATACTTTGACTTTAACCCAACGAAAACTTCCAAAACGGCATTTTTGGGTATTAGCGGGGCGCGAAATCAGGTGCCTTTGAGGCTGAGGATCTTGGCTAAAAATGGCTTAATTCGAACGTAGTTGGAAGCATTCGACAGCAGACATTCAAGAGAATACGATCCCCGCCGGAATTTTTGATTTTCAATTTTGTGCCTGATTTAGAGCCATTCCCGTGAAAAATGTGAAAAAACGCCGTTTTCGTTTCAATGCATGGAATTGGTGAAAGAGACTTCCAATTTGCGTCATTTTTGCTTCACTGGTCGGCCTTCGCCTAAAGAACAATAATCTGTATCAACGACAGTGAGATTCGGCTCACATCGCGCGCCACGGCAGTTTTTGTCCTCAAAATACGACCTCTTAATCGGTGGAAAAAATGGTTTGAATGCAGCAAAAAACAGGGGGACTTTTGTAATCGAAACAAGATGGCATGCATTCGATAGCTAAAGATGTGCTGAATCCAGAGGTCATGTTTTCGATTGGCATCTGTTGACGCTTGCAGGCGAAATCGGCATCTGAACAGATGCGATTTCCACTTTTCTCCCCGAGCGGACACACACTGCATGCGACCAGTGCAAAAAAACACTCTCGCTCGCTCTCCCACGGTCAGCTCTGGGGAAACGAAAGCCCCTATCAAATCGCGTCGTGCACGAAGCTACCAATGCGCGCATTGATCCGTTCGAAAATTGGCTGTCCCGCTAGACGAAGGTCTTGCCGCGATCAATGATGTGAAGCTTGCACGTCGTTGAACATCGAACATCAAGAATGTGATGTCTTGAACTGAGCTATTCGCACGTAACCATAGCGGGAGTCACGTAACTGTTTATAAGATTACTTCTAGTCAATGGGCGGGGTTACGGGGGCAGCAGAGCGGCAGTTTTATATATAAATTTTTGACAATTCTCGAGAATTTGAAGTCTGGAAAAAGCTGCAATGTTGCACGTTCCCTTGGACTTTCACTTTCCCTTATCTAGCTTAAAACATAATCGAGATTGAAATATGCGTGATGCGAACAATGTCAGAGCAAGGCAGTTTAAAAAATATATATTTTTGTTGCTTTTAGAAAAGCTTCACTTCATCGCCATGAGCGGCAAACGTCGATTCTTAACCGAATTGACGGTGTTCACCTTATTCATCGGTGGTAAGTTTATTTTGACAGGTTGACCACATGGAACGTCCTCCAGTTTATAAATCTTATTCCAGGCATCCATTACGCCTACTACGCCATCCAAAACAACCCAAGACTCGTCCCAAAGAACCAGCAAACAGAACTATTCTATGTTCGATGGCTCAAACAGAACGTCCCCGCATTGAAGAACATTGGCCTCAAAGAGGACCCAAAGGAATCTTCATAAGCTATTTGATTGTTTAAATCCGAGTTTTGTATATACTCCACCAGTTAGGCTAACTTTTGAATCGAATAGAACTGATTATAAAGTGTTTTTGAATGATATATAAAAAATTGGATATATAAAATCACAAGGGAATTGTGTTTTCGATTGGTTGCTTTGCCATAGCGATTTTTGTGACAAACAACCCTGGAGCGGATGACAGTTTACAATTATAGAAATGTCTGAACCCACCTCATCGTCGGCAATCACGGGTGAAGCCGTCTCAGCTCAGCAGAAACTCGTTCGAACGGATGTAACAGATTGCTTCGAGTGCAAGGTGACCGGATCGCTCGGGGCGTTCGCCATCGGCGCATTCGTGTTGTACAATGCGGGAAAGGGCCGTAATGCCGATTCAAAGTTGATGCGCGTGGCATTGAGATCGTTTGCTGGAGGTGAGGACAGTTGAAATTGCGCAAAATTGTTGAAAAATACGGAAGTTTTCGAAGTTTTTCGAAATGGGTTTTGACGAGTTCTCCGTCAATTTTGATACGACCGATCGCGTTCGAAAAATTCAGTTTAAATTACGAAATTCTCTATTGCAGTGCCATCTATGACTTCTGATTCATATTTTGAGGCGTTTCGCATAACGTCTTTTTATATTTTTCGGGGATGTTAGCCGGTTTTCTTAAAACTTTTACTTGCAAAAAGTGTCGCACGCGGGCGACCCCAGGCCACCGGCAATGCACACCTTTTTTGGTCGATCCTCTGGATATTCAATGTCTTCTTTTAGGATGCTTCTACATCAGTGCTGCTCGTGTTCTCTACCTTCCCCCGTTTGATTATTTGAAGCAGAAGGGTATCTAATGATCAAACCATCTTTTTTCAATACTAACGTACGTCAGTTTTGCATCCCTTTCATCGCCTCCTGCAATCGCCCCTCCAGGACCCTTCTTCCCTCGAAACCGACATGAATTTCTATTTCGGTGCTCGTGTATTTTCATATCTAATAACAGTTGTCGGTGCCTTCCTTATAACCTTTTCAATCTGGTCCGTATTCTACTCATGGAGCTCCTCATACCATCACTATCTCGATCTTCGGAGCAACTTTTTCCAAGTACTCATTGCCGATGGCATCAAATGTGCACAGAATATGGAAGTTTGGACGGAATGGGCTGATTGCGAATTCGAATCGGAGACAACGACCCGAATGAGGATCAATGCAGCTTGTGAGGGGGTCACTGATACGAAGCCATGCATCTGTCCGATCAAACCGTTTTGCAAGGATGTGATTTTCGAGGCGGAAAAGGCAATGGATGTTGATTGCGTGAGTGAAATTTAAAACGTCGTGGTATCCAAGTCAGTTGCAGTTTTAAAATGAATATATTTGCAATTATAGATGGAAGAGTTTCTGAGCAGTTTCAACGACACCGTAAACAAGCCTTTCATCGTTGTCGGATCAGGATCGAAACGGAAGCGTCGTTGCAGACTTCCGACAACATAGGTAGCAACAAATACGGGTTTATGGTTGTTTCGAGATGTTATGGGTTTTGTTGGTCAATTTTGTATACGAATAAAGCGCTGTTGAGTTAATTTTGTGCAATTTGGTTTGTCGAATGGTTGAAAACTACCATTTTTATTTGCTGGAGTAGTTGATTTGATGCACAGTTTTACATTTCCCCGATTCCAGCCATCCCACCCCATGAGTCTCGTGGACCCTGCCTACGAGCTCATCGACCCTAACCCCGATCTTCATGCTTCATTTGTTCAGTTCAATGACCAGTTTTTCGAGGGGAAATGTGCTTCTGTTACTGTTTCATGGAGTAACCGGATGACACAGTAAGTTTCTGTTACGAATTGGAGGCGCAGTTTTTATCCCCTTCCAACCCTTCAGATGCGCCGGCATTTGCTCCTTTCAACCCGCCTCTGGCCTATGTTCAATCCGCCTCTCCGAACCATTGCTCAAACTACGGCCACGGAAGGATTTCGTCGAAACCCTGCTCCATGAAATGATTCACGCCTTTTTGTTTCTCACAAGTCGGATCTGTGATCGTGATGGACATGGCCTTCAGTTCCAAGCCCACATGCATCGGATTAATTCGATCGCTGGGACGAACATCACGATCTATCACTCATTCCATGCCGAAGTTGCGTTGTATAAGCAACATTGGTGGCGCTGTGATGGAAAGTGTCAGTCGATGAAGCCGTTCTATGGCTACGTGAAACGGTCGATGAATCGGGCGCCATCAAAGAATGACTTTTGGTGGAATACGCATCAGGCAATGTGTGGAGGTTTGTCTTGAATTTTCTGGACATTGAATGACTCGGCAGTTTACAGGTACATTTATCAAAGTGAAGTCGCCGGAACCGAAAAAGAAAGAATCCAAGGGTCGGAAGAAGACGAATAAAAACACGACGCCGAAGATTGACTCTATTTTCAAAAAGGATCCGAAGCCTGAAATGGTCATTGAAGGCGGCGTGTTGGTCAAGAAGCCGGTCAGCGGAGACAAGCGTAATTTGCCGTCACCTGGAAAAACGCCGAAGAAGAAGGCAAAGTTGCCGACGATCGGTGGTGTGCGGCTTGGGGGCGGCGAGGCTACCGGCAAGTCGCGTCTTTTGGATCTACTTGGAGTTCCTTCGTCTTCCGCTGCTCCGTCTACGCCACCGAGAGTGAATCCCCCGCCACAGACTCCTTTCATGAGCCCGCCATTGGTGAAACTCGAGAAGGACGACTTTTCCTGGGACGATGATGACATTATTGTCATCGAAGCAACCATGTCATCGGTGTCATCATCTTCAAAGACGCAATCATCGGCTGGAAGTGATCAACCGTCTTCGAGCATCGTCAAAACCGAGCCGTCGTCGTCCATCACCGTGAAACCGACTCCGACCAAAAATGTCAGTGACATGCCGTCATCGAGCTCCATGAAAGTCGAGCCAACTTCCTCGTCAAGCTTCATCATTGATCTCACTAAACCCATCGCTTCAACTTCCACCGCCCCTCCGAGATTACTCCCCCGCCTACGCATGGAGATTGTCCGTGACGATGACGGCATTGAAATACTGAAGGAGAAGATCGTCCCGCCGAAACCCGAGATCGAGATCATTTCTGCCAAAATCGTTGCTCCACCCAAACCATCAGTCATTGAACTCGTGGATTGTCCAGTCTGCCAAATACGTGTGCCTCTGGCGGAAATTAATCCCCATTTAGACGCTTGCGCTGCCACTAATTAAATGTACATATTTAACAATAATTTTATTACATTGAACATCATTTTGTATCCCATACTTTGTACTTTTAATTACGTGTAGTTCATTGGAACCCAAATAAAGTCGTATCGCTAATTACTGTTGTTGCAGATTGGCTTTGTCTGGATAAGAACCTTGCAGTTTTTTCTATTAGGTAAAAATGCAGACACGTAGTTTTTGTTAACTGCCAGTGACCAGTGCCACGGCAAAGAGAGTCGGTCTCTCGCCGCCTGGTCGCGCTGTCCTCCCTCATGGATCGTCCGTGATCCTATCAGCGCCGGGCTATAAAACGACGTTCAATCTGTTGCCAGACGGGGGAGCAGTCCGATCTGGCCTGCAACTGGCAATGCCACAAGCGGCAATGCCAGTAAAACGCACGATGTGCCGCTCCCTAGATGCTTTGATGGCTCCCTAACCCTTTTTTAAACACCTTATTATAAAGTTTGAAATACTTTTTTTACCGTTTAACAAAACGTTGTTTTATCATTGTTATTTTTTAGTGCCGGGGAGGGGAAACATTTTATGTACAATTAAAAACACTTTCAATTAACGACAGTCGTATTTCCTACAGATTGGATTCTATATTCCGTGAAATAACTAAATACACAATGCCGAAATGTTTTAATTGTGAGAATTTTCACGCAGGCTGTCAATAAGGGCGCTGCAAACATCACAAGTCCAGCAAAAAATGAAACCGTTGGTAATGCTAAGCCATTGACGTTTGCAATGTCAACAAAAATGGGTAAAACAATCGTGCACAATGGTAATGACGCCTAAAGTTCAACATTTCTCACTAGCATGCCAACAGTTTTTCAAAAACTAACCTCAAACAACAAAATCAGTGTAAGTTGTTTTTGAGCTTGAAGTGTTTGCTTGCTTAAATGCACGTTCAGATTCAATTTAGCAAGCGTCCAGAATACCAAAACCATAGTTGATACTACAATGGCATAGTAAAACAGGACACTATACGTTTGAATCTTTACGAATACGTCAATATAACCATCCAAAAGTATGGCACCAAACGTAGGAAAGTTATTTTTGTCGTCCCATTCTGTGCCTTTCAGGATTGTTGCCGGAACTGTTGAATTTGGATTGATAGAAAGTGCATATCTGACTAAACTGAAGGTATTATAACTTAAAACAGGGATATATCCGGTAACCACAACGGCAATGAATTGTAATTTTGTCATGTGAAAGTCCCTAAAAACGTGAAATTGTAACTCAAATCGCAAAAGTTAACGAAAAAACTCACCAACAAAGCGCAAAATACCGATACAAGTACTGTACAGCCAAGTTAGACACATTTCCATACATGAGCCACATCATAACAAAAAAACTGGCAATAGAAAAGGTGGGCGACATTGGTCCAAGAACGCCATTACAGATGAAATAGTAATAACCCATGCTAACACCCACGCTTGGCGCAAAGAACCAAAAGTAGACACTCATTACAAAATCGAAATAACTCGATAAAAGTAACACTTTTCGATAGTTTGCCATTGCGGGCGTCGATTTTTTGTAGATCAAAGTTAGGATCAGCACATTCATTGCTGCTCCGATAGGGCTGATAACTCCATTAAATTTAGGTTGGAAGTCTTTGATGACAAGCATTATTGAAAACACGGCCCTTGCACTCTTGCAGGATGCTAATAACGCTTACATTAGTAGGGTCGTGTTGGCGTGTTGGGCGGTGCAATGGAACTCAGATTGTAATGGATTCATTTGTAGTGATCAGGCTGTCACGCTAGGTAATATCGAAAAAGAGTCAGCTTATTGCGTGAAGTTGTATGAAACAAAAGCCCTTTATTCACTGTAATTCAAGGGAGACTAAATATACAAGGTACAAGTACAACTTCCTCAAACGTGGTCTCGATGTGGCACAATAGACCGAACGGTGATTAACCTATCACGTACAAAGTGCGTTTTCTGTTGAAAGGTTACGTAATTGACTTTGTGGATTTGGGCTTTTTCGTTGAAGGCAGGCTTTGTGACTTTCTTGCACTTTGTCATTGTTGCCTTGAAATCATCATTTTTGTAACTTGTGGCAAAAACCGCTGCTTGCGTCACCACATTTGATCTCATCTGACATTTACCTACTATCAGAACTATTTGAAAAAAACAAGATGTTAAAACGTCTTCTCCACTGAAAGGAACTTCTAGGCAAACAGATTTAAAAAATCTGTCGCGCAAGATTTGCTTTTAGCAGTACAAACTGCAGCTGCAGTTCCAGTGCCATTTTTCACAGTGCTAATGTTCAGTGTGTTCCACAGACATAAAACCAATAAAACCGACATAAAAGTTAAAAAGACAGTTTTCTTGCTTTAATCGCTGTTTTTTTAGCGCATCGGAACTTCCGATTCGGAAGTCGTTGTCATGCTTCTTAGAACCGAACATGAGATATGGTAGCTCCAATACAGTTCTGCCATTTTACTATAAATGCGATAGCAATTACAAACAGTTTTAAATACTTGTTACTACAACTTTTTAATAATCCGGCCAGTTTTAACTCAAGTAAAATGTTTATCAATATAGTTTTTGTACATACAATTTATATCACTATAATTTGTTGAATCAAATTTCAGTTTGCATTAGATACATGAAATTTAGCTGAAAACCGTTTCCGGTATAATGCCAACATTGCAACTGTCGCGATGAAAAGGCTAATAAAATTGCAAACAATGAGGATCATAAAAGTCGGAGAACTGTAGGGATCATCCTTTTCGCATGGTGGAGGTTCTTGATTCCTTTGGGTGGGTTTTCGTGGTGGGACTAAAAGTTTTGTTTACTTCACGTCAACTCTACCAGTTTTTTACCTTCATATTGTATCACCGGCGCTGTCGACGCTTCCGTCACCGCTTCCACCGCATGCACAAACCCCTCAGGGTCGATAGGATCATCTTGAAGTCGTGGCTGTGGCATTCGAGGATCTCGACCACTGTTTAAATCCCGGAATTGTCGGTAAGTCTTACTTCCGTTTAAATTGTATTCATGCATGCCATTGCGCAAGCTGCTGAAGCGCTTCCGACGTAAATTGTTTTCCGAGCCATCGACGGCACCACACGCGGGTGGAATTTGCTGCCGACAGGAAGGGTCTTTCTTGGGACACATGTAGAGGAGACAATTAAAATACATCTTGGTGGTGTCGGAAAACTTGAACACTTTGCTGTTGGCATAGACCAGGGTTCGGTCGGGGTCGTAGGAGAGTTCGGGCATGATGGAACGGTCTTTCGAACAGCTGGAAAGATTACATATAATAAAGGAAAAAAATTGTCCAGTTTTTATAACAAATGGTTGAAAATGACGCAAACGCAAAAAAGACTATGTGCGAATGGGGTAAATGCGTCAAAGTAAAAAGTGTGCGAATAGGTTAAATGTAAAAAACTGTTTTGTGCGAATGTGATAAAAGACACAAAACTCAAAGTGTGCGAATGTCGCTGAACCTACAAAATTTTCAGTTTTAAAAGAATCCAAAACCCACCCATTTTCATCAATAAGCATATACCGCTTATTAACCCCATCAGTAACATAGCACTCATAGACTTTAATCGCATAGTTATGCCCATCACACCTCCATGTATGATAGACATTTTGTCCAAGTTGAGCATTCTCGGCATTTGGGCCATCAACCCCACCAATATGGAGCGAATATCGGCAATGCGGTGTGTTATTATCCGAAATTAAATAACTTTTGGCATATGGCGACACTTGCATGAAACTTGCTATTGCCATCTCCCTCGCGTGGTATCGGCAATTGACACTGAATATTTCGTCGTCTTCAGTCATGCGATCATGGCCATAGGACACAACCAGGGTCACTGTGTATTCGATTCCGGGTCTCGGGCTTAACATTTGTCGGGATTTCATTCCACAGGCTAGGGATTGAAGGGGCAGTTCGAACCGGGCGTCGTCATCGGTCTGAAAGAAGCATAACGGCGCTATTGCAACAGTTTTGCTAAACATACCGCCGTGAAATGCCGCACACAACCAGGATCATCCTCATACCGGCTCACAAATATTCGACTCCCACTGAACCCAGTAATCGGGAATTCAATGCCAATCGAATTCTCACGACAAATTGGCGTCGGCGTCAAGGTTATGGCCTTTGTGATTATAGGCTTCGACATGGGCTTTATTTTGGCCCCATTGACTCTGTGAATGTTTGATTTGATGTTTCGGTAATACACACTGGGCAGTTCCTACAATCCACATTTTACCTAATTCGATAAGCAGTTTCCCACCCCCCAAAAAGCTTACCAATCCACTATACGCCTCAGCTATCACACCGAACCACAATACAACAGTGCCGAAGAAGATGATGCTGACTTTTCCCGCCATGAGATCCTAAATGGCACTTTTTTCGACCAGATATGAGCAAAAATAAAAATAATGTGTAGTGTTTATTCACGCATCCATTCACAGAGTGTTGTTTCGCGATCCGTAAATCCTGGCGCGCCATAGACGACGAATGTACTGTTTGCAGAAGGGTGGCACTCATGTTTTGTTTATTTTTTGCAAACGATAAGGGTGCGCGGAGATGGATTTCATTTCGTGCCTTTCGAGGTGGATTGAAATTTTGAAAGTTTTGTTTCGAACAGACACAGACAGACTGCGAGGCGACTCACGAATGATGAGGTCAGATCTGGGATGCCCTGAGGCGAAAAAGAGGGGGAAGCGGGGTGGTCGGGTGGGGATGGATATGTGTGAGGGAGACTTACATCCAATCATTGGTATCAGTTTAGAAAAGTTACTTAATTTCAGCGAAAATACTGACGGGACGGTCAAAAAAGCAGTTTCTAATCCAAAATTCTAAATGTCAAACAAATTTGGCCTTAAAATTTCACAAAAACACGCTCAAATTCCCACCTAACTTCACTGAATCACAAAATAACTCTCAAAACAATTACAGCTAAACGCCAACGCGCAGAAAAAGTAGTGATCAAAAAGCAACTTCAACTTCATCCATGCCCGTAAGAATGCGAAATGAAAGCATCTCTGCAGTGCTGGATGCCGTCAATTATAAGCTCCAGAAAGAACAAGACCAAACAGTTTTTACGAATTTAATGAATGGCAACCCGACAAACGTCATTTACAGTTACTTCGTACATATGGACATAAGACATAAGAACAGTCCATCCTTTTGATGTTCAATTTTAATAGTATCTCAAGTAAATCAACGTCCTAAAACAAGTCTACACCGCAATTGGTGAGGGCGTCTAACAAGTTTCAAGGCTTCTCCCTCTCCTCCAAAAGGGAGAAACGGGAACGTCCAATTGCTTATGGCCAAGGCATTTTTATACTTCAAGTCAAGCAGCGCATTGTTAGTGACATCAGAATTGAAGAGTAGTGCGTGAAGAGGCTACTTTGGGCGTGCGCCAATAGTGCAGATTTGCGTCCGTTTTGTTGTTTGAAGGTAGAGAAATTGCATGATGGACATGATTGAAGGGGGGATTTGATTTGAAATATTTGAGGGGAGATTAGCTTTTTGAAGAGCTTGAACGAGATTAATGGGATCTTTTGATTGCTTGGGGGCAAAAAGTGAAGCTGTCAGTTTACTCAATTAAGAAAATGTTTCAGTGAAGTTTTATGACGCAACTTCCAAAAAACCAAAAGAAATCGAAATCCCATTGAAAGGACCAACCCTAAAACCGTATCTATGTCATATATTCGCTTTCACTGACTGCCCGCCACACATAAATGGCTAACAGTTATAACACCATGGATGAATTGCGATTTTTTGAATCATGTTTTTTTTCATCCGCGCCTACATACCATCTCTTTGCGCAGTTAGTCAATCACATCACTTTCAGGAACACTATTATCCGCTCGAAAACGTCGTCTTTACATGGATGAAAGGAAAAAAATAGAGCCAATTTGTTCGCGCAGAAAACGGCGATGCCTCAAAACCACTGCCATCTTCCCGTCATCATTGGAGACAGGTTTCGTCGATCTGTTTGGAGGAGGGTTCGGTCCTCTCCTCTGATGTTGTTGAGTGAACACGGCCACTCTTCCTCTTTCCCCAGAAGTCTTCATCGTTTTCCTCCCTTCAAGGACAAGGATGCTCATCCGTATGGTCTTCGACTGATTGACCAAATTGAGGGAAATGGTTTTCCGGGATCGTTTTGGGGTGGGTAATGGTGTTATGATTGATTGGGTTTATAACGGTCACTGTAATAAATCGTACAACTCAGTTTTTTATAATAAAGGACGTGGCATAACTGTACTTATGTTTGAACACTACAAAATACACGTAACAGTACAATGATAACGATACAAATTTAACATTTCGATAAGAATGGTAAACTTTTCTGCAGAATTCAAACAGTTTTATATTTTGATTTGTGATATTCCCAAGCTTCCAAACAGTACTTCTGACTGCCATTCTGAACCATCATCACAAGGTGTTTCTTAAAATTGTCAGCCGTTTTATGATTAACCGCCGTTGATAACAAGAGATGCATAATTGACTTTGATTTGAACATGACAGATGCTACCTTTGTCTCAGTTTTTACTGTAACAATTTTTATAAATCTCACACCACTTTCGTCAATCCTTACCACTGGCACTGGTCACAAAAGCTGAGCTGTCAACAAAGTTGAATAAGGTAAAACTGTGAAACAACTTTGGTGGCGACCTTCTGTGACAATCAGCATTGTCGCCTTCAAACACTGGCGGAAATGAGGGAATCATTCGACTGATGTTTCTTAACAATGGTAACTACAGTGTTGCGATGCTTGAAAAGTGTACAGTTTATATACGGTGACAGTGAGTCAGCGATCACGGGGACCAAAGACTTGTGATAAAAATAACACAAAAGTCATGGGAAAAGTCGTTAAACTTGCATGTCTGCTTGAAATGATAGCTTGTTTAAAAGAGTCAAAGGCTATCAGACATCAAAGTCGAAACACTTTTTTTAGAAGTATCATCGACATGCTGAATGACTGTCATCAGGTGCACGATTTCTACAGCAACGGAAACTGTAGCTTTTGAAAACACAAGCAACAATTTTTAGTCACGCTTTTTATTGATTGAGTTCACTGCCAACCAGTTTACGACGGGTAATAACTTTTTCGTCCCTTTATATTCAGGTATGTCGGTACACTGAAATAGTCATCGATATACCAGATGACGGGTAATTAGCAGTTTTGTGGCACCTAAATATTCTTTGTTGACGATTTGCTCTTCAAATTTCGTTATCGCCGTCTTAATTCATGCAGTTTATTTTCAAAAACTTCAAAGATAACTAACAGCTATAACAAAAACAACTTTCTATTATCACTACGACATTCAAACTAAATCATTTACTAATGTTTCCAATAGTGGCCCTTATACAGGTGCAACCATTAGAAAATTTACTTCTTTTAGGGATTTGGTACGTTTTGAGTTGAATGATTTCTGTTGCAAGACATGTGCAACGCTTAATTTGTAATTTAAAAATAGGCGAACTGATGCGTCGTGTTAACGTCGAGGCGCGTGTCTGACCCTCTAAAACAGCAAAATGTAAGCTTTGTATTCCGTCTTTATTGTCAAATGTCTTACGAGAATCATCAGTTGCGTCTACATCCTGCAGTTTATCAAAATCAGGCATTACAAAAGTGTGGAACATAGCTGGTGGTGTATATTGAAAGCCAAAGTCGACCTCAAGCTCAGAATCTGCATCATGACAGCCCCGGAAGACCGGTGGAAACGATGGAATCATAGTCGCTAAAAGCCGGCTCAACGTACTGAAGTTTACAGTTTTTGTCGGGCTTATATACCACTCAGGATGAGACGAATCACTAAAAATATTGAACATAACACCATTAAGTTACGGGAAAACCCATAAAATCGGGAAGCACTCAAATGGTCTCTCAAAGGACAGGGCAAAGATTGAGGACTTCGCAGATTCACACGGACCACGTTTTTGGTGACCTGTGGTCCGCATTGTCTTTGGGGTTTTGTAATACTTTTTTTTGAATGTGATGGGGGTTGTTAAGCGAGTTCAACGGTTTGTGGCTACGCGGCAAACGGTGTTTTTATGGTTATGTCAATGGGGATACATGGTGAACGTGAATGGTCTCGTCTCAATGGATACATCGGAAGAGCATAAAACAGTGTATTTGACGTGTTGTTTCTAAACTAACATTCAACGAATGCTTCAAATAACTTGGATCAACTATAAGTTTTATGTCACCTGTAATTTATCAAACTTTTATATTATCATGCAGGCAAAAACTCAAACAACTACCAAAGCACTACAATTTCTAATGTGTAATCTTTCAACTAAGTTCTCTCATAAACTCGCTAATACTATACTTAAAAGAGTTTACAACAAGTGAAGGTTGTGAAGCAAATACTGGCGGAATGGTGAAGGTTGTAGATGTTCGTGATAAGCAACATGCCGAAGGTTCTGCAAAGACCACATTAGTTATCAGTTTTACCAGCACAAACTTACCAAAATCAATTAAGTCGGCATCATCATTAAGTACGGTTAAATCAGGCATTACAAAGCAGTGAAACAAAGCTGGTGGTGTTAACGGCAGGTCGAGATCGAATTCAAGCTCAGAGCATTCATTACCGTGATAGACTGGTGGAAACGACGGAATCATTATTGCTCGAATTCGTCCTAAAACACATCTTGGAGTCAGTTTATATATACACACACATCCAACTATCCATAATAGGACAAAAAGCTAAAAAAGCAAAGTAAAACAACATTCAAGCCACGGAAAACCCATAAAAATGAGAATCATCAAGATGGCTCCACACGATTCACATTGTCAAAACACCGCACAAAGGTCGGGGATTCACATGGAGCCACGTTTTGGTGAGCGATGATCACCATTGCCCTTTAAGTGTCGTAATGCTTTTTTTGGGATGTAAGTGCGGCTGTAAAGCGTGAACTTGGTGCTCATGGACTACAGGGCAACCGTGTTTATTGTCAAGCGAACGGCGTTTCACTGCGGACGTGAAAAACACGAGATTGGTTCTGTCTAGACAAACGCCGATAGACATTAAAAAAAGCTGCATTAAACCGCTTTACAGTTTTCCAAAGCAAAAAAGTGTATTTTTCAACATCTTTTACCACGAATTTCAAATGTACAAACTGACAAAAACTGTAACGTAAATACTATTACAAAAAAGTACTATCACAAAAGTGAATTGGCATGACTATGATGGATATTTTTGTAAAAAGATAAATAGAAAAAAACGCATACATCGAAGCGCAAATCGGATCCAGTTTACTTCAGTTCGACACGTTGAATCGTCACATCTCCCATAACGGTGAAGGCATCCACTTCGTTGAGTCCGATTCCGTCGCGATAGGCAAAGTTGAAGAGATGTTTGCCGTCGAGATGGGCAGTCAGCATGTCATCGCCGAGGACAATCTTCAGATCGAACGTTATTCCATGTTTGAAGGGGAATCCGCTGTGCTTTCGCTCCTCAGTATACCAGTGCGTCTTGATGCAATGGTTCCGAACGAGGGCACCTTCGTGTTTGCCATCTGGGAAGTCGACTCGGAGATGGAAGAAGTGATCGTCCTCGGAACCACGGAGCAGATTTACGGTGAAGTGGGAAGCGTGCATCTTGGGGGTTGCCGTGAGATTGATCGATTTGCCGGTGAACAGAGAAGAGGCACGGAAACGATGCACAAAAGGGACATCCTACGAAAATGAACAAGGATAACAGAAAAGCACAGTAACGCGAAGTTAAATATAACTTTAAAAAATATTGAAAGAGCCTTACAGGTTTACGGATGACAACATCGGCACTCGGAAGGTTGTAGGAAGTAGCATCGCCATCAGCAGCCGGGGGGACCATCGGCGGCGCGGACGGAACGGCGCCTTCACCAATTTCACCGCTGGATTGGCCGCCTTCAAACTCGATGACATCGACTCGAACACTGCCGGCAATGTAGATCGTGTTGATGCTGTTCAGGGGGAGACGATGGACAAAGTCACATAGGAACCGTCCATTGACTGTCACCTAAAATAAACAGTTGGAAATTGTCAGTTTAAAAAGCAAAAGCTTCAAAACTGACCTTGATAAAACTCTTCAAAACCAAAATCCGGATCGTAAATGGCTCTCCTTCATGCAAGACATTCTTGTAACGCTGCTCGGTGCCCCAGGAGTTGTTGATTAACGAGTTCAACACAATGTCCTCATCGGAGGAACCAAAGAAGCCCTTCTTCTTCAGAAACCTCGGGTTGATGTGGAGGGCCTTGTTGTCCTGGTGATCGCCCTGGACTAGAAGTCCACAGCAAAGGTCAATCGAAAAGCGATGGGGCTCGACATCGCGTTGCACGGCTCCGCGGACTGTGATGGCTCGGCCCGGGAAGACGCCGCCCGGGATGGCTGTCGCGTAGGGGATTGTCTGTAATCTGGTCGTTCAAATTGGCAGTTTATACAACGTTTAACTTACCGGGTCGCTGATTATGTCGATTTGTTGGGGTGGTGTCGCCATATTTACCTGAACACGAGCATTAATTCAACCATGCCTATCTAACAGTTTAAAGTATAAATTGGGTCATTTAACCAATGCAAATCCACTTGTCATTAAGTAATTTATCAATTTATTTAACCAATCAGTACAGATGAACAGTTTGTCACCAATATTTACAACAAAGTTAAACTAATACAAAACGAACCTGAATGTCATAAAACAACCGGTAATACAAAATAACTTGCGACAATACACCCGCAAAATACAAAGAGATCATAGACGTCGGATATGGTAGCTAAACGATAACGGCTTCTTCCCAATTCTGTCGGCATAAACGATGAAATCATCCGGGATCGACGAATCTTTTATTTGGCGTGCTGCCTAAACACAATTTTACACGTTAAAAATGCACTGTGGAAGTATGACGATTATGGGGGTCGTCTTTCCACAGTGCCGCCGTTTTCGCCAATTCGGTGAGTTCGGCGGGACAAGCACACCCTGGGACGTACTTCGTTGCCTAAAGAAACGAAAACTGATTGAACATAAATATCAGGGGGTTAGCAAAGTAGCGAAAGTGTTAGTTTCAAGACAGCGAAGTAACACAGGGATTCAGTTTGTATTGTTAAAAAGATGCGAAAACAGTGGTGCGACAGTTTTAAACACTATTGCAAAGCAGAAAAACATACGTTGATTACGTCCACAAGGGCCTGCCGCTTATCACCGTTCCATGTTTCGAACTTCCAGACATCGACCATTGTTACTGCCTTTCCGGGGTAGCCATCCCGACCTGCTCGACCGACACGTTGGACAAAGCTGGGGAGATCTTCAGGGAAGTCGAGGTTGATTACCTGGAACAAGTAAATGATATCAAAACGCCAGTTTAAAATTGCATATTTTTTAGGCAGAACAGGGATTCACAAAAACAAGTAATTTAAGACCTTCAGTTTTACAATTTTTAGTGGTTGGATTGTCTCAATCATTCAAATAGAGACGCGTTACTAATATCAGTGGAAGCAGTCGAACCCTTCAGTTTTGTACTTTACAGTAACCCACAACGACTCACCAGATCAACAGGTGCCACAATGCCTGTAGAACAAAGATCCGTGGCTACAAGAACATCAATCGTGGTGACGACTTCAAGATCATTTTTAAAAGCAGCCAAAAGTGCCAGCCGATTGTTGTTTTTGATGCCCTTGTGCACGCATGCCGCATTCATCCGGAAATGCGCTTTCTCACTGTGAAACCGATCCCACATTCGCAGAGTATCCGTAACCATGGAAGCATGGGCCGGATCCGACGTGAAGATGACCGTTTTTACTGGACGGTTTTTCTCTCCGGGTTTTTGAGCTGAAGATAGAAGTGCAGGTCAAATCCATTTTTGCAGTTTAAATTTACTTACAAGGTACCGTGTGGTCACCAAGAATTTCGATAGCCCTCTTAACGGCATCCTTCAACTTGACTTTTATAAAATGCTGCTGAACAACCGGATTCAGCGAAAACTCTTCGACTTCTTTGACCGCTGACTGGATCCGAATCTCGCAGCAACCACGTCGTATGTAGGGTTTTGCTTGGAGTTGGGTGTCATCGGTCCAGGTCGAGGACAGGGTGAAAAGGCGGCACTTGGTGGGAAGTTGTTCGATGAGGTCCTTCCAACGGCATTCGAAGTCCTTATTGGCGATCAGGGTGGATGCGTCATCGAAGACAACAAAGTCGACGTCAGAGACATCAATCTAAAGGTGCGTCACGTCAACCAATCAGTTTACACCATTCAAAAAACTAACAATCTGATCCCTGACCCAATCATGAAGCCGTCCCATAGTAGATACCACCAAATCGGCACCATAGTTTTTGAATCGCATCGCTTCCTGACCACTACTCGAACCAGAAATGGCACTTCCGATGAAAATTCCGACCTTGTCCGACCAATTGACAGCCAGGTTGTAGACGTGAACCACGGCTTCCTGACTCGCACCAATGATAATCACTTTGGGGCGACGTTCGGATGGTTTAGCTTGGTGAACGCTCAAATGGATGCAATGTTGGAGTACGCCGATAAGCATGCCATCTGGAAACCGCAAAGTGTCATTGCCGCAGTTTATATATAAAAGCGGTTCACTCACAAGTCTTTCCACAAGACGTTGGCCCCACAACAAGCAAGTCCTTCGTCATGTTCGGATTAAATATGAACGGAAGCATAAACTTCTGGACAGCTCGCAAGGTAGTGATTTTGGTGTCTCGTTTGAGATTGTTGTAAAAAACGGCAGCAAGGGAAAGGTCATCGAGGGTTCTGAAAAACGCTTCAAAATCTGATTCGTAACAGTTTTCAAAACTCACTCTGCTTGTTCTGGTTCAAAATTCAAAATCTTGACAACAAACTTCTCTCTGCAGTCGCCTTCAGGCCGACTCGGCGGATCGGGAACTCGTACCGTTCGAAGGGAAACATGATGCCCGTTAAGTGTGCCCCTGCCAGTGAATCGTCCGGAGCGTTGAGCTGATTCGCCCGCTTTGCTCAACCCGTATTGATCAAACCCATGGGTGGGTTTCATCACGCTGAAAGGGGTAACGATCTGAGTCATTCAAAAATAGGGAAATGTGCAAGATAAATATATAAAAATATGTCGCGAGGACAAACGTTATTGCAAATGCTTCTCCCAGGGGGTTACGAATACAAAAAGGGTTATCGATTTGTACGCGACTAAACGAATCAACAAACCAGCTGATTCAACAAACATGTAAAAGCCCGCTATGTATAAAAACACGAAAGTGCAGGGTTGACAGACACAAAATGGTAAACGACGGAGTTCATGTCCAGAAAATTATGAAGTTTCGCACAGTTTAAATTTCATTCCAATGTATATGTAACTGTTTGGAACGTGCAGTTTTAACTATTGACAGCAATAACGTGACACAAATATGGAACCCATCTGCAGCTTTGCTCGAACTTGCGAGAAAGCAACGTTTTATATATTTTTGGCAAAGTGTGAACATTGCAACATGTTTGCAACTTTTCACAGGAGAAACGTTTTTCTTGGAGAAACGCAATTTTTGCTAGGATGGGTCAAATTTGCTAGGAAAATTGCCCCTTTTGCTAGGAAAACCCAAGTTTTCAAGCCGAAAAATTTGTTCCTAGCAAAAGGGGCAATTCTCCAAGAAAAACGTTCTTCCTGTGTTTTTTGTTGCTTCTTCACTGATTATTGTTTGTCAACTTTCAAAATGCTCTTTTGCATCAATGTTGTTTACATCCGTTCGCATAGATACCTTCCAAAAATACCCTGATCTTTACTCTGTGAGGAAACATCAATCACCCTTGTCGTTGTGACTATAAAAGCAACTCCACTGTTTTTGGAAGATTGTGTTTTTTGTTTTGATCGTGCGATTTTTGACTGATCTTTGCAATGGCCACATGACAACAGTTTCAGAAACACATAAGCCACTACAATGGCAACTTCCCAAATCCCTCAAATCATCAACCTTGCTGGGAAATCAGCTCTTATCACTGGTAAATTTAATAAAGGAGTAGTAGAGTAGGACAATCAGTTTATATTTAAATCCCTTCAGGCGCTTCCAGCGGCATTGGTCGCACGACGGCTGTGTTGTTCCGTCAGCTCGGGGCCAGTGTCATCGCGGTTGCGCGGAATACGGACCGCCTCAAGGAACTCGTTGAGGAGTGTGAGGCTATCAAGCAGCCAGTGAGTGTGGTTTGACTTGGCTTAAAGTTGTGATTTTTAACAATTTTGTACAAGGCCCTACCGTCAGAAGTACAGTTTTCTATACTCCCCTGTTGTAGCCTCAATTCCAGGGTTTCATCCATGCCGTTTCCGCGGATGTGACCCGTGAGGATGAAGTTGACAGCATTTTTACGAGTGTCCAGCAAAAGTTTGGCGACAAATTGGATATTTTGGTAAGTTTAATCGAGCCTATCGCCTTGAAGACCTTACGCAGTTTATTTAAACTCATGCCCTTGACAGGTCAACAATGCCGGTCTCCTCGAAAAGGGCTCCATCCTCGAGACTGACACCAAGCAATATGACCGAGTGATGGACCTCAATCTGAAGGCCATTTACAACATTACCGCCAAGGCCGCGCAGTTCCTCGTTCAGGCAAAGGGCAACATTGTCAATGTTTCGAGCGTCAATGGCATGCGATCTGTAAGTTAGAAAAACGCACCACAGTTTTCAAATTTACTGTTTCTCGTAAAGAGTCAAATTTTATCCTTAACACCCTTAACACATAGTCGCAGTTTTCCAATCCCCTTTCAAAATACACCCAATTTACAGTTCCCCGGCGTCCTTGCCTACAACATCAGCAAGGCCGGCGTCGATCAGCTGACCCGTTGTGTTGCCCTCGAGTTGGCTGCCCAAGGCGTTCGTGTCAACTCTGTCAAGTGAGTTGTTATTTACATGTTGACCACAGCCATCCCCATGTCTCATCAGTTTTTTTACAATTAAACTCTTTTACCTTACAAAAACCGACAATACCACCATTTTCGTGCAATACTACAAATTCTGTGCCGATACAAAAACACTCCCCTCAGGCAATGAACATAAAGTTAAAACAAGTTACCGCACTTTATCAGTAATTGCATGGGGTTCAAAAACGTGCGAATTCCTCTTCTTTTTTGTCGCTACAATCAAAAACACCACAATCTGAAGGGGTCGTACGCGTTATCTCTCCAAATTGGTCGCGCAACCACGTTGTGAACCATTCTGCCTCTAAAGAATCGATAGAAAGTGGCGATAGTTGCGATTCCGCATGTCCATATCGGTTTGTGGTGTAGTGTAGTCGTAGTTTAGTGCGGGAATGTCTATCAAGACGTTTGTGGTTTAGTTTTTTGTTGAAATTTGGTCTTTTTGATTGTTTTACTTTTACTACGGCAAAATCAGTTTTAATTTTGCCAAATTATTGTAAAATGAAACTTTTTCCACAATTCCAACCACCCACTCACACCCCTATTCTGCCCTCTTTGCAGCCCCGGCGTCACGGTCACTGAACTGCATCGTCGTAGCGGCATGGATGATAAGGCTTATCAATCGTTCCTGGATCACTCCAAGTCGACGCACGCCCTCGGTCGTCCCGGTGAAAGCATCGAAGTCGCGAGGGCGATCGCTTTCCTCGCTTCCGACGCGGCTTCCTTCATCACGGGGGTCACGTTGCCCGTCGACGGAGGCCGTCATGCCATGTGCCCGCGTTAAATAGATACAAACATCTTATTTGATTCGTGTAGTGTTTATTTGAAATAAGTTTATTTTCATCTTCCGTGAAGCTTGGCCATTCTTGTGATATCGAATCGATTGACGACGCGTATTTATGTTTTTTACCCTGTGTTTAATAAATTTATACAAACAGAGCCGACAGTTTTTAACCTAGTCTCGACAGAAAACTCGAGGTTTAAAACCCAGTTTTTAGCAATGTCCCACCCTGATCCATCCCCAGAATCCTCGTCTGCCGCGGCACTTCGACCGGATATGGTCGAAGCCGCGAGACAATTCATGTCGACTCCGAAGGTCCGAGGAACCCCCTTCGAGGAGCAGCGAAAATTTCTCCTCGAAAAGGGCCTCACCGAAGCTGAAATCGCTGAAGCCACGGCCAGTGTGCCAAGTTTACCTAATGCCGTCAATGGACCAATGCCACATCAAATGCCCCCAGGCTACTATCAACCTCCACCACCTGGTTTCGCTTCAAAGCTCTACAATGTTACCCAATCAGCTGTTGTGATCGGTGGCGCGGGCTACCTGGCCTATCGTTTTGTCAAAACATGGGTATTGCCAAAGTTTTTCAATGTTCCCAATGAGGAGGATCAGAAATTGGAGCAATTGCAGCAACAGGTGATTTCAGGTATTACGTCACATCAGTTTAAACCACCCCAAAATTTCAGGTAAATGAGCTCCAAAACTCCACCAAATTCATCATGGACAGCGTGGAACAGACGCTTCAACTCGTCTCGACCCAACAACAACAACTCAGTCAGCTCTTGCTTCAGGGCAAAGGCTCAAGCCGTGCTGATAACGACCTGATTAGAGTCGCAAGTGATGTCGCTGTCGTGAAATCACTATTGTTGAACCAAAACCAGTTTCCACCGATTCCGACGGCACCCATGAATGGAGAAAAACCAGCGAAAAGTGTCCATTGGCACCACCCAACACCAACCGTGCCGGCCTGGCAATTGGCCAATGGCGCCGCTAATGGTGTAAATGGGGCTGAATCTGACGAACATACGGCGGCAAACGGCCTCCAGAATGATGATGAATTCGTGGAAGCGTTAAATGACACCCCCGCAACGGCTTAGATGGAGATCATGTATTTCGAGATGGTAATAAACATGTAACACGTATAATGAGTTAGGAATGGCAGGTTAATAACGAACATAAGGTTAAAACGCGTTTTCTGGTCAAATCGAAAGCCTTGGGACATTCAGAATTTCAAAATCATTTAATTTTACTCAAAATTGGTGAAGGGACTAATTTTGGGGTGTAGATAACGAATTTACATACGATTTTGAGATTCCGTGCCTTCAGAATCCGTTAGGCTCCAGAATCCGTCTCATAGAATCCGTAAAATCGAATCCTATCATGAGCTATATCAATCGATTGCCCACATCGAGACGATCATTTTGATAATACATGATGGTGTAGGTTAAATGCCTCTGAAAAAAGTTATGACGCGCCAAAGTCGAAAAAAACGACGAGATAGCCTTTAGCGGCATCTAGCAGAAAAAATCAAGTACTGTACAGTACTTTTTATTATTGATAATCATAGAGGGATAGGTGTGGAAGAATTTCACCATACATGCCATCGTTGGCTAGGCGCAGGTAATTGGTGAAAAATGGCAAAAACTATTTGCCGATATCAGTTATTTACAAATATTTTTGTTATACCATTGAAATTACATTTTTTGTCTTGCTGTAATGTAGATAGTAATAATACCTTCTGGTTTCGAAAATAAAAACCGTTTAACTTTAGAGGATATTGATTTATTTACAAATTTCATAAAAATTTTAATTATTTTTTAAAACTGTTTTTTATGGCATTTTATCACATATGGCACCATGTAGCATCTTGAGTTTAATGTCATCA
Source organism: Panagrellus sp. LJ2285 (assembly GCA_024447235.1). Lineage (NCBI taxonomy): Eukaryota > Metazoa > Nematoda > Chromadorea > Rhabditida > Panagrolaimidae > Panagrellus > Panagrellus sp. LJ2285. The sequence continues at coordinate 173,928 of JAMRYB010000021.1, forward strand.
ACGGCATGAATGATGGAAAAAAGAAAATCTGCCAAAAGGTTCGAACCCTTGTATTCCCGGATATCAGCCTTGATCGGACCTGGTTGACCGTGGGCGCAAAATGTTTTTAAGGTGGGAGCGTTTAATTGTAAACAAATCGGCAACCTTGCAAGTTAGACGGTTTTAATTCTCGGAACTTAAATATGTCATCAACATTTACATTACAGCAAGACAAAAAATGTAATTTCAATGGTATAACAAAAATATTTGTAAATAACTGATATCGGCAAATAGTTTTTGCCATTTTTCACCAATTACCTGCGCCTAGCCAACGATGGCATGTATGGTGAAATTCTTCCACACCTATCCCTCTATGATTATCAATAATAAAAAGTACTGTACAGTACTTGATTTTTTCTGCTAGATGCCGCTAAAGGCTATCTCGTCGTTTTTTTCGACTTTGGCGCGTCATAACTTTTTTCAGAGGCATTTAACCTACACCATCATGTATTATCAAAATGATCGTCTTGATGTGGGCAATCGATTAATATAGCTCATGATAGGATTCGATTTTACGGATTCTATGAGACGGATTCTGGAGCCTAACGGATTCTGAAGGCACGGAATCTCAAAATCGTATGTAAATTCGTTATCTACACCCCAAAATTAGTCCCTTCACCAATTTTGAGTAAAATTAAATGATTTTGAAATTCTGAATGTCCCAAGGCTTTCGATTCTACCAGAAAACGCGTTTTAAAGTAAACACAAATCAACAATGAGATCACATACGCAGATATTCTAACAAGAAGGACGGCAGCTGGCTCGGGGCGACATTCTGAAACGGATTAAGCTGAAAAACAGTTTTATAAAAAGCCAACAAACCTCAGCAATCTGACGAATGACAGTTTTCGTCTGCAAGTCCTCCTCCCGCGGATCGATGAGCGTAATCGCAGCACCCTTTTTGCCATTACGTCCAACACGACCCGACCGATGAATCCACGCCGTATGAGAAGTCGGAATGTCGTAGTTGATGACGATATCCGTGTCACAGTCGATGCCTCGAGTCAGTTGGTTCGTCGCGACAAGGACTTTGACGATGCCGGCTTTGAAGTCTTCAAAGCTTTGGCGACGCATTTCGACGGACTTTTTGCTGAAATTCTAATCTATCTAACTCTGAATATTCAGTTTAAATAATGGTAAAACATACGCATGAACAGACCGAGCAGGAATTCCCAAAAGGGCAAACTTATTAGCCAGATAATCAGCAATGACAGTCTTCTTCGTGAAAATCATAAATTTGGTTTTCTCGCGCTTCATCCATTGACGAGTCACGATGAAATACACCATGTCTGAGGGGTTCGACGGGATAAGAATGTTGTTCTTGAGGGGCGGCTCCCCAACGACAGTGCCATCCGTGTCGACATAAATCGCTGGAAGGACGGTTTTGTCACATTCCCAGAAGACTGTACGCACCGTCGGTGGAAGGGAGTTGATTTCGCCGTGTTGATAGCACCAACTATTGTCGTCGCGGAAGATTCGTTCAAGGGAGAAGGAACCGTCCATGGTCGCGGAGAAGAAGAAGGCACGGCAGGGCTGAAATGTGTTTACAGTAATAATGCTACGATTCCAGTTGAGTAGTCAAAAACGCATACAGTTTTCCGTCGAATGTTCCAGTACAATACGAAATCATCCGCGGCTTTCATCGACTCATCAACTTCATCGATAATCAAGAGCTCTACCTTGGAAACATCAACCTGAACATATCGCTTGTCGCCTTCGAAGTGGTTTCGGAAGCGACCCGCGCTACAAATGCCAATGTCGAACTCGGTATCCTTGATGAACGACGTCTTCCCAGCAATCAACCTCGCCCTCACAGGGGTATCAACTATGAGGGCACGAAGACGTTCATAGATGAGATCAGCCAGCGGCAATGAGTGGCAAAAAATCAGAACAGATGGATGTGTCGAGCTTTCTCCGCCATTCTTTCTGATTCGCTCCATCGCGGTCTGAATCGCCGGAAGCAAGAAGGCGTACGTCTTGCCGGAGCCCGTTTCCGAGATGCACATGAAGTCGGCCTTGGCAGACTTCTTTGCGTGCATCGTGAGCATAGAGAGGACAGCCGCTTGCACGGGCGTCGTCAAAACAGCCGGCGGAGTTTGATTGAGGAGATTCTGCACGACGACGGGATCAATGTACGGATGCACTCCACCAGATTGGGAGAAGGCAGCAAACGGCTGACGTCCGCCATCATTGTAGATGTGCATGAGATCCTCATTGTAGAAGAGTTGACCCGGGTCGTCCATTCTGGAATGGAAAATGTTGACTTGGAACGATGTTTTGAAAAAGAAAAAAGTTGTTGGGAAGTTGGGTATGTTGGATAAGTTGCGGAAGGAAAAGGAAAAACACGAAAAGGTGAGAAAGGAAGGGAAATGGATATATAAAAACTGAATTCGTACAGATAGCCAGCCGCGACTGGTCAAATCGGAAAAATAGAGAAGGGAAAGTATTCGTGGCGAGAGTAAATTTGGGGGGACTTCGAATAGTTTTTACCGGTTTTTTTTAAATGTTTTTTGTTATTTTCAGAGTTAGTTGTTATTATTTTCTTGTGAAATTTCTTATATTTTAATGCCATAACATATTATGTATAACAGGAAAACAAATTGCTCAAAAAATAAACAATGCCGATGTTATTTGTAATTAAGTATTCGTACATTAACACAAAAAATGTCGCTGTTTTGAAGTCCGACCAGTTTTGGTTTCTCATTTCCCGAAATACCCATGTTCCATCCTCAATTTCTACCTTCTCATGACGACAATAAGCCTCTGCTGAACCCCTTTCACCAATCCCACCATGAATCAAAGAGCTTGTGCGATGTCCGAGATAGCGCCAGCGGCTCTGTCATGCATTGTGTCACTTCGCTTCGCCCCCACACATGCATCCATCTCGTCGTGTCTCTTTTTAGAGGCCCCATTGCGGTGACAAACCCTTCTTATGTTCAAGTTTACCCCGATATGATGCTCGGCTTACGAGGCAGCTACACGACGAAGAGGACTCTCGGGCGATCACAGCCTAGTCGGTCTGTCGGTTGGTCCGAGGTCCGTCGGCCGTCTTGATTCAAATCGAAAAATGTATATTTGCTCAGAGCCGTGTCATCGGCCCTCTCTTTCCTTCACCTTCGCCATGAAATGGTAAGATAGGAAAGAAGTGTGGCGCTCAAGGAGAGGGTTTCCGATAAAAGTTTTTCAACAACATTCTCCTTCGCGGCGGCGTAGCACTAGTCACGCCTTTATTGCTTGATTTTAAAAGTTTGGGCAATTGATTGGTCGCTTGCCGGACGTGGTCGACAACAGTCCCTTTTTATGACTGTCTTCGACGTACTTTCCGCTTTTCCGTCCCTTTTACAATTGCCTCCGACTCCCGGCTACTATCTGAGCCAACATGTCTATCGATACGGAAATTGCGGAAATTAAAATCGGCCTCGAATCAGTTCACAGTGTTTTGGCGAAAGTTTCTAAACAGCTCGTCAATGCCACGGCCTTTGTTGGTAAAAATTTGGATGTGTTTGATCGTGAAGTGAGATCAGTTGAGCGGGCAGTTCGAAATGTTAAAACTAATGCTGATGATATTTTTCAATATGTGAGTTGGATTCGAAATTTCTTTACAGTTTTATATTTCTAAATTCAGTTCCCCCGACACACTGTTTATCTCGCAGCCCTACTCTGCATCGATGCCCTTATCTGGCTCCTCGGCTTCTTCCTAATCTATAAAATTATTCGAAGCTATCGGCAACGATGGGATCGATCAGCCCTGTTTCAAGAAAAGTTGAGACCAACTGTAATCTATGATTCTGTTCCGGCGACAGATACACAGGCATCTCAACCACCAGTTGAAACCAAAATTCCCATCGAATTCGAGCTAAACAATCGTCCATATCAACCATGGCCAACATACCCAGCCCATCCACCTCCACCTTATATTCGTAGACCGCCGCCTCGTGAATCACCCGGTGATGCCGAGGAAGCGAGCAGTCTGTTGGATGGGTTACAGCCAGAAGCACAGGTCGATTGGAGAAGGGTCATCCGACGGGATAAGAGAGCAAGTGTTGAAGTATAATAATTCACTACCAGTTTTTATGTATTGTGTTTTGGATTATATGTACTGTCGTCTTTGCATGGGGCACTGTAATGGTATTACTGCCAAATGTTTTTGGAATCTTAACTTTTACGGGTCATTGATATATTTACTTAAAGTTTCGACAGATAATATTGTGCTCAAATAAATATTTATTACATGATTTGAAAAAATATCAGTTTTTACCACTTAAAATTACAAAAAGTGTGAGCTCGAATAACAAGAAAACGTACGTACATTTCTCAGTTTTAAATATCCCAATATTCTCCCTGACAATTTTACCGGAATATGTCATAACCTTGAAAACATACCACAGATGCACGAAACTCCAGTTTTAACAAAGCCCCAGTAAACCATCCTGGAACACGTTTTCACCCTCGATGATCACCGCCTGGCACGGCCTTGATAAGATTATCGTAAGCACTTCCCTCAATGTTGTCATTCAATACTATTATAAATAGCCTCGCGCAGTGTGGCTGATCGTCACTTGACTTTCACTTTTACACATTTGACTGTCATCACACCACTGCCCTGTGAGCCTGAAGCAAGCATGACGTTGAACATTGCTGCCTTCTGTGTTGTATTGGCTGCCTGTGTAGCGCCATTGACAGCCTATTACCCGTATACTTCTTATTTCAACCAGGATCCGAGGGCATTCTCGACCGGCTTCGGACAACAACAACAACTTGTCGGTTTGCCAGCGGCATATCTCGCCGCCCAACAACAGCAGCAATTGCTTCGGGCTCAAATGCTTGGACAACAGGGTTATCAAGGTTATGGTGGCTTTGATCCGAGGTTTGTTTTGGTTTCGAAGAGGGGAAGTTTAATAACATGATTTTTTATCTTACAAATTTACGAGGAAAAAAACAGTTTTAACCAACCCAAACTTACAGTCGTTGTTGCAGCATCGGCTGGCAGCAGCAACAACAGCAACAACTTTTGCGCCAGCAACTCCAACAACAACAGCAATACAATCCGTACTATGCCCAACAGTACTGGGGCTACGGCAATGCCTATGGCTCGGGTGGATACGGAGGTTATGGAAACCTTGGACAAGCTGGCGTTCACTACCATCCGGGATACATGCATAGCGGTCCCTTTGCCACAAGAGATTTGTCAAAGGCTAATAGCGATGAAAAAGCTTGATTTTTTGAAACATTTGCGACCAGCTTTTTCAGTTTAAAAATTTCCTAAACAAATGGTAATAACGCATTAATAAATTACGATAAACCAAAACTACTACAGCGCACAAACACCATTCAAATGCACAAAAACAGCTTGTTGATGTGGTTGCAAACTTGTTCGCGTCATGTTTGATCAAATACCAGTTGTTGAAAAATACTATTTTCCTGCTGAATGAAATACGATAACACATAATCCACAGTTGAAAATACCAATTTTCGGTTGACATTGCTTGACTAAACACAGAGTGCATCAAAAACAATTTGATTAGTAGCTTACGTCTGGTTTTGAGTAATTTATGCGAAATGTGGTGATGCCAAGAGGATAAACATCGAAGGACTTTGAATGACATTTGTTTTTGTTCTTTAACGAAATGATGTATGTTGGAAGCTTTTTTTTGCTTAACGTTTGGAAAAAAATACTACTCATTACAGTTTTATGCTACTTGTTTTATGTAATGTACTCTTGTACACGTGTTTCTTCTTATCTGACCTAATCCATGGCACGGTAAGCCGTGGCTTTTTGGTAATTAACTCTTGGAGCGTCTTTTTGGCAGTTTGCAAGTGCAGATCGCTTATCTGGTTTTTCCTTTTTTCTGTGTGCCTTTTTTCCGTTTTGTTCAGAGACGGTCAGTTTTTCATATTTAACATTATTAATTTCACATGCAGTTCCTTTGGTACTTTGGTCAGACACCGACTTTAAATTTTATGCCGTTTTCATTTTAATGACCCCCCACCGATATTACAGTTTAAAATTGATAGTATAGAGAGACGCCCCCATTTTGGATCATAAATATATTCCCACATACTATTTATACATCCGAAACGATAGTAGTACTATCCACGGTTCATTACACTGAATGACCGCCGCCGTTGAAACTCCTTTACAGGGCACTCATTGAAGCGTTTAACTTTGAAAAAATACATGCCGGAACAACCGTTGACGCCATGCCCTGAGGGGGGTGCGTGCACATCCTCGGAATTTTGGGTTGACTGGAAGTAAAACTATAAAGCATTCACATTCACTATCAATGGGACCAAAACTGTTTCCGGTTTTGGAATGAGGTATTCATTCATTGGCATTTGACTGTTCTAGAAGACTCCAGTTTATACATGGTTGGTCAAGATTGAAAAAGTTGATGTTTTCATTAGTTTGGCAACTTCGTTCGATCCCCACAGTTTTGTCTTGTGCACCGAAAAAGGTGCTTCTCAAGGTGTCAAAATGCAAGCAGTTTTACATCAAAAAATTGGTTCCGAACTTTTGTCTTTTTCGTGACGTTAATTTTGTCATCCAAATTAAAAATACCCATACTGTTTGCCCAAGATTCTTGACTACATCCGGTACGCGGTAACCCATTCATCCAATCCTTCAAAGGTGGTGCACTTTGGTATATGTCGGAATTCTTAATGTTTATCTTGACCAAAATCTTTGCACTATCCGATTACGCCATGCCCAGATTCCGAATTTTAATGAGGTTTTTTGCCGACACCGGAACTTTGGAACCTGCGTAATTCCGGGAACAAGGCCAAAAATGAACTTATATGTGACAAAGGCCACAGTTCATCGCCGGTTTGTCTGACCATTTCAAACCCCCTCTGTCCTTCCTGTCTTACATTACATTGGGCATTGGGCACTAGTCCCACCCATTTTTTGGTTTTCGGCATACCCGTGGCACCTTATTTTGGTGGATGGCATTTGGTAAATCCAACGACGTATGCTTCAGGTTTATCATTCTACATATTAGAGTTCGTATAGCAGCTGCAAAAGATTAAGATATAAAAATGGTCTATATTTCGTCATCTATTTCAACAATTTCTAAAAGCATCGTGCTTTGCCTGGGATGTTGCTTATTGCTAGTGCCGTCGGGTAGTGCCCATTCCCGGGCTCGAGCCTTCTACGCAATCACGAATCAGGCTGAGGGGAATGATCTATCGCTGGAATCGCAACCATATGAGCCGATGACCGTGGTTCAGAGCAGTGATCCGCGGTGAGTTGAGGGGATTCGTTTTAGGGCTTTGGAAAGTCCATTACTTCTTCCGATTTTCGGGAATGATGTTTCTATGTTTATGGGATAGTAAAACAAGGGCAAGGTTACCGATCAAGTTTAATTGACAGTTTGTAGATGCATCTTCTGTCGCCCGGGAAGCACCCTCGGCAAACGTGAACTCGCCCCAAAGTATGCGCCTCGGCCACCGTCCATGTTTTATCCCTTCAATCGATACGACTAACCGAACAGTTTTTCACCAAATTGAAGAAATGCAGAATTTCAAAGTAAACTATCTTTATCTCTGAAGTCATAAATCACATTTGTACAACGCTACAAACACCCAGAGATGCATCAATCAAATCCAAAAAGAAACACTTATTAGTAAATATGTACACAAAAATGCATTGGTCCCGAGTATGTTGAAGTTGAAGTTTCAAAAATAAAGTCCTACAGTAACTGTGGAAACGTGAGCGTGAGAGTATCTATGGGGTTGAATAAACGAATGAATTGATCAAATCCAGTTTTCAATCTTCAATATCTTCGAATGGCATCACCGGAGTCAAAGGCAAGCTTGTACACATCGACATCGGCTTGGATAAGGATCAAACTTTCCGCGAGGAATTCCAAATGGAACTTCGACAAGCCATAGGTGGACATGCGCCTTGTTAGGATGGATAGATCGATGCCATTGGCTAAGAATTTTCTTGCATGTGATTCAATGGTGCCCTTGATGGCATCCTTGAAGCCACGAAGATGGTCTGCCGAGAGGTCGAAGAAGTCCAGATCCTCGAGGATGGTCAGATTTTTGAGTAATAGAGAAGCTAAAGATAGTCATTGAATGACTCAGTTTTTAATGTTTGAATGTTATACCTTGCAGTCGCTGCCCTCGAGTCACAGCCCCGATGACGATGTCCGTCGAAAAAGGCAATTTTGCAACGGTTTGCTTCGTGTCTGCGAGATAGAAAGTCGTTTTGCCGACCAGGTGGATTGTAATGGCATCTGGAAGGAGGGTGATTAACCATAGTTCATATATCACACTGCCAACGCGCGTAGTTCCGCCAGTTTTCCCAAAATTTGACCCCTCTGTCAAACCCTCAAATTTGACGCTATCCCAAAAAACACCACTTTAAAGATGCATTCAAAAAAGAGAGGTTTATGGCAATGATGCATGGAAGAACGCATTCCAAAAAAGCAATATTGCCTTCCATTCACTTGTTTTTTGTGTCTCTCACAAATGGGAACAAATAAAATTTTCCCTCTATTGAAAGGTTAAAAGTGAAAACAGCTGACTGGTTACGAATAACGATGACAAACCTTTGGAAATAGTCAACGATGGCGACCGAACAGTTTCGACAAGTGCCTCGAATTGACGGTTCGGGTAGAGTTCGGCGGCTTCGGGAATACTGTCACTCAGACAGGTTTCATCGTGGGTACAGCTGGTGCGGAGCTGTTTCCCGAAGTGGGGCGTATGCTCCGTGATTCGGTAATGCAATAATCTGTTTTTGTGGGCTTGTTGGAGGAGTGAATTTGGTGTGAAGTCACTCATGACAATGTCGATGTTGCGGCGGGGCACACGACCCGGGAAACGGAGCCGTTTTGGCGTTAACTCTCCTCTGACAATCGAGGCAGTTTCGCCTTTCACAAAGCCTTGGCCACTGACACCAACACTGAAAAAGTCGGCTCCACTGATGGAATCAATGAAGTCCATGTCGACGTAGAGCTTGGCTAAGTTGTCGACATTGATGAATTTCAGTAGTTTTGATAGTTGAGCATCGCCCTGAGGCAAGGGTTCCGGCTTTGCAGCCGATGGCACATGGACATGGCCCGATTCCGGTTTCGGAGCATGTTTGATCGGCGGTGGCGCCGGGAATTCCTTCGCTTGGACGGATGCGGCATGGTTTTCATTGTTGTTGCTTGTGTTGCCATCAGAGTGCCCCCAAAGATCGTAGTCTTCATCGGCTTCTTCCTTGGCCGCGATGGGTGGGGTTGGAGATGGCCTTTTGGCGGGGGCTACACTGCCGACTGAAAATGGCAAAAATAGATAAAACCTACGTGTACGTCCAGTTTTGCAAAATTTCAAACCCCAATCACCTAACCCCCCACAATGCCCTTCACTTCGACCACTAGAATTCGACCTTTTCGCTGAACTATCATAAACATTCAAAAAACGCAATCATGCGAAGCGGCCTTTGTGAAGGGCGGTAAACCCGATCTGCGTCATGGGACTGACATGTTCGATCATCGCTTTTTGGTAGCATTTGGAAGTGGTTTGTGATTTGAAGGCAGAGTCCGCAGTTTTGATAATCGAAAACGACACGGTAATTGGGTTTTGAAACTTTTGCAATAGTGGTCAAAAATTGCTTTTCAAACTTCGACAGTTTTGAAATACCCATAAATGACTGACAGTTGCAGCGCCAAACGTCATTATGTACAGTTTACAATAATCCCTAAAAATTTAAGCCAAAAATTGAAAACTCACTTTCAGTAATCGTAGCAACTCCCTGTCGAACTTGACGCTTTTGTCGCTGATAATAAACATAGTAAAACGGTTGTGCCACCGGGGATACCGCATGGGTAAACGTTTGGGGTGGTGTGGAAACATGCTTTGCCCGAGGCGCTACGATCGTTGGTCCAGCGTGGGCGGAAGCTGATTCATCAAGGGATACGATAATGGGTGATGAGGAAATGCGTTCGGGCTGAAAATGAGCTTTGATAGACAAACGCTTGTTCTTAACAGTTTACATTAATTGTAACAATAGTTAACTTAAAAGTAACATGCGAACTTACCGCAGTTTCATCCAACAATTCCAACATCCTCGCCAGGGATACAGCCTTCGGAATTTCTGTCAACTTCGAATTGACTTGTGTCCGAACAATGTTATCCAGGTTAGTGCAGATGGTGTTTTGGATGACTTCGCGCGCTTTGGCATTCATTTCTTGCTAAATAAATAAATGGTAATGACGGATCGCAGTTTAAAGTGACCAAACCTTGTATTTCAAATTGATCGAATCCGTCAACAACCCAAGATCAGTGACTTTGGCATCATAAAAGCCACCGCGAAGTTCACAGGAAGCCAGTCGCAAATACGGCTGTCTGTATTGGTTTTTCTGGAGATCAATGGTAGCTGATAGTGATAAGGAATTCGTGTTGATAACAAGGCCGCCTGAAACCGGCACAGAGAGAAGGAGTTGAAGGTTACCGCCGACGGCACCGAGAATGCTAAAAAATGGGATTAGATGCTACTTTATTACGAAAAAACAGTTTAAAAAAGTTAAACTCACTCGAGATCAAACATAACCACATTGATAAGAAGCAAGTTCGGTGCCAACGGCTTCAACGTGATAACCCTTGGCTGTCGGAATGCGGTAACCCTGAGGTTGTACAACGCGAAACAGCCTTCGGGGAAGCATTGCTGTTGTTGTGGGATTTGGACTGTTTGGACCCGATATGAGAAGATGCTATCTGAAACCCAATTCGTCTCAGTCAAGAAAGCAGTTTCAAAATGTTTCAGACCCCTCAAAAACGCAATTTCCAACAAAAAATTCCATCAATATCAGCGAAAATTGCGTACATTGACCCGCTAAATGCAATCGCACCCACGCAATACATCGAAATCCCCCTCTCCGTTGACCGGATCAGTCAGGATTTAAAATTGAAAGTCAATTGGGCGAAAACGAACTTACGGAAAATCGACGCGGCTTCCTGGAAGAGGGGCTCGTTCAGCCGGATGCGCAAGCCCGTACTGCCGGGGGTGAAAGTGTTGGTCACCGTGTTTCTTGACGATTGTGCGGTCACGCAGATTGATAGGATAGCCTGAGGGGGTGAGAGAAATGTGTCACAGATCCACCATCAACAAGAACAAAAAACTTACAATGCATATAATGAGTAACACCCGTCTGCCCATACTTGGTGAAAGGCAACGAAAATGACGACGACAAGTAATTGTAAAGCTCATGTTGTTGTGCTCGTGTGATAGTGGGCCTGATCTGATGGCATCGCCCAGAGGGGTTGGTTCAAAAAATGACAATGGGGATGGATAGATGTTTGGCGAGCAGGAGTGGGGTTGGAAAAGGTGAATCTGTGTGTTGATTGGCGTGGTTTCCGACGACCACTACCACAAAAAAGGGGGAAGGGTTTGGTGACAGCTGTGTTCCTATAGAATGGATGGAGATTGGCGGCGGTGTAGGTCGCGCAGGAGAGGAGCAGAGTGTCGTCGTCGTCGTCGTTGTCGCTGCCCGCCGCCGGGGGAGTGGATCTTGCCCTGTGGCAGTGTTTGTGGGTGTGGGTGAGAACCGGAAAAGGGCACCAACTTCAACTTTTGCAGTAGGTAAAGCCTATGGAGTCCATGTCCACCACCGTCAGTCCGAGTGGGGGTAATGTATCCGCCTGCCTGGGCTAGGCTTGGCGTGCGCGGAAGGATATAGCTGGCGGCTGGGATTCGGATGAACTCGGGGGGAGACAAAAGGCAAATGAGCGTGGTCCAGTTCGAAAAATCGGTCGGAAATCGGAATCGCCTGGCTAAATGGCCGCTGGGCAAGTGGCCTATGATGGGCGGTGGCGCGAAGAGGGGATTCAGGGGTAGACCGGTTAGGCTGGATGGATAAGGATGGCAACAATGTTCAAACCTTGGAATTGCAATTGGAATTGGAAGCTCACAGCTGATCGCCGTGTTTGCTGTCCCAAATCCCAAATAGGGGATTAGAGGGGGGTTGGTTATGGATCTATGGGTTCAGGGAGTGTTGCATTGGCTGTGATAAGAGCGTAAATTGACGAAATGCCACAAACAACATAAGTATCAATAGACAGGGCAGTTTTACTCATTTCAATCTTACTAACTTACCAAACCCCCAACCCCAACAATCACAACTCAAATCTCAAACTTACTTCTCTCTTCTCACTCGCGTCTCCCCCACTTCACAAGTACGTAAATGACGTCGACCAAGACGGGGGCGGACGGGGTGGCAACAAAAGGAGACCTTCAGAAGCGCCCCTCTTCAGTCTTCACGGCCGGTTTCAGGCGGAAAGAGAAATGAAAAGGGCGACAACGTGCGCGAAGAATCGCAGCGAAAAGCATACATCTATCATCATATTATTATAGCCTGTGGCGATTGCGTCACACAAGTGCCCTCGGCCGAAGAAACACCATACCACTTTGGCCGGTCGCGATCGATCATGTTGGAATTGACCATTGTCCAACCTATCATCGCTTCGCCTTCTCCTCCTTCTGGAGGATGTAGGTTTGTTTTATCCTACGTTAGACGCTGCCGCAGGGCAAACATGGCGCGACGATGTGTTTGTTTGGATACGCGAAAGTCGTTTGGAGATACATGAAAATAGTTATGAAGGATCATGTCATTCTTCGAAATGCTTGAAACAAGTTTGAAATTCCCGTTCAAGAAGGTTGTTGTTACAAGGGGGGTAAATGGATTCATTACAGTTTTAACTTGTAAACTTATTTACAAATAAGCGAGGAACGCCGACCAAACGGTTTAAAACAATCAAATTTTTAAGCAACATCAACAGTCACATATCAGTTTCCGGTGGTCATAAAAGTTCTGTTAAGCTCGATAACTCCACGCATTGCATCGGGAAACAACGCGGTAAACTCCTTGTCTTTTAGTCAGCAAAAAATAGACGCGAAAAGCAGTTTTTAAACCTTGTCCACAAATTTAAAATTATTAGAATATCTTTATTCAAACATTACATTAAATTTAAATACAAACATTGTCAAACACTGTACAAAACCTTACAGAAGAGAAGTCAAAGGTTTCTTAAAATTGTCATTCATAACATCTGTAGTCTTATCACATACTGTGGCCTTTGTCAGAAACGACGCAAAAAACAGCCCCAAATAGACAGCATTTTTAACGTATCCCGTAAGAGGCAGATCGAAATATCCGAGAAGCAGGTACAAAACCATAGGAATGCCAGCCAATAATCCTAACTTAAGGAAGTACAGAGCGCAGGACGACATGTGAATAATGTGGATGCCTCGCAAACAATTCAAAACACCGAATAATAAACCTTTTTCGAGATGCTGTCGCAGTTTTTGTTCCAGTTCTGCAGGCATGTTTGCTTCATGAGCAATCGAAAACCTAGAAATTTATTATATATAAAAGTGAAACTTCAACGTTGGACTTACTTATAATCGTGACCACGACCGCGAATGCGTTCTACAATGTAGTGGACACATGAGTCATATTCCGTTGGATTCATTCGGTCAGTGAATTGAGCATTGATTCGAACCTGCTTAACATCAGCAGTAATTAGTTCTTTCACTTGCGCCCAGGTGATTTTGCCATGTAAGATAAGTCGGCTATAGCGTCCACGAATGAGTGGAATTAGTTTGCAATAGGAATCGATTTGGCAGTTTAAAATAAGGGTATCTTCAATGTAGATCGGTTCATTCCGTTCAACAATTTTATCAACCGTCAAAACAGACTCCCATGTTGGGTTGAATGTTAGAGGACCGTCAAAGAGGCAACGGAAATAGTTAGATTTGTGAAAGTGCTTGAGAAGCGTAAAGCAATCCGTCTCTGTTGAAGCCCATTTGCGAACGTCCTTACTGTCTGTGATAAACACTTGATCGTAGAAAGCTTTCATGATTACTTGGTGACTGTGGAGAAAGGAGTCTAAAATTGTAATATTTATAAGCAAAAGAAACTGTTAATGAAACGAATTGTTAGGCACTCAGTTTCAAAGTTATATACTAAAAACCGCGCGTTGTCGCGGCTTCTCTACAAGTGGCCCAAGCGCAAGAAACTTATTGAATCGATAGAATTCGGCACAACTAACCTGCCGCGCGGCCTGCGGCAGATAGCGTCCATCGATAACACTGTCTGTGCTTTGCGAGGTACCACACCCCTAGCAGACTATTATTGTACCTTTCTGTACATAGATCTAGCCCTAATTTATATATCCTCATAGTATCGGAATGTGACAGTTTTATCGATATGAACAAAGTTTTGTGCATACCATCATAAAATGATGGTATTTCTACAAGTAAGCAGGCAGAAATTTGTATAATCGTTGCAAATAGTTTTCCTTTATTACTGTCTGACATTACATTATCCATTTGTGTTTGCACAAACAAATTTACCATTCCGTTTAAAAGTAAATAACAACAAATAGCGCAAAAGTTCAAGGTTATGGCACAATAATAGCGTAGTCACAGGCTTATGCGGCAATAGTCATATCCCGAATGTCCTTGATGCTCTTGTTGAGGGCGTTGGTGAGACGTACGGCTTCTAAATGTTGAATGGCTTTGCCGATCATCCGGCAGAAGAGAACGACGATACTTGCGGAGACGAGGAACTACAATGCAGCGTGGAGTCAGTTTATTTAGTATCAGTTTATTTGAAGAAAAAAACTCACTCCAAAGGCGGCCACAACAACCAATACCAAGTCCAACTCGTAAATGTTACTGTCGGGGACAGGCTTTTCGGCTGTCAACATGATGACACGGACTTGAGTGATAACATCGAGGAATGGTCGACTTCCAATGTAGATTGGCAAGGTTGAAAAGATGGTATTGAGCAGGGCCAAGAGATTGGTAAAGATAACAAGGCTGTAGCCGTGTTGACAGATGGCAAGGACCCCCACGAATCCATTGGTGAGAATGGAGACGCCATAAGCCATTTCATAGCCGAGGGCATAGCCGGATTGGAAGAACACGCGTCCGCCACCGGTGAAAAGGACAAGAATGCCGACAAGGACCTGTGGAAATGATGATTGATAAATCATGGGTGGTCTTACAACGGCACAAAAGTGCAGTGTAAGTTGAATAGATCGTCATAAATGCAATTAAAACAGTTTAACCTACTTGTAATGAATACAATGTGCTCAACATGTTCCACGAAACAACACTCTTCAATCCAGATGTGCTTTCATCCTCATACGGAAGGCCGTACATGCTGCCATAGGCATTAGCTTTTGAACCGACCCTCGGCATGTAAGTATCAGTATGCACGGTATGCATTGACTTACTTCCACTCAGTTGTGACAAGGACCGCTTTTCCGGATGCATCGCAGTGCCGTAGATGGAATTGCGATCGATGGTGTTGACCGATGCTTTTGGAATGCCAGAAACGCCATAAATAGGTTGTGGCATGCCATGTTGGAGTTGATTGACATCGAGTTGGACGTGTTCTGGTCGAGGCAGGGTCGTATAGGACTGATAACGTGATGGCAGACGGACTGAAAGGTTTATGATAAATTATATGCAGATACTGAAGCAGTTTATCTCACACAATCCCAGCTCGCTCCCAGGTCGCGAATTGATATCCGTCGCCGTTAGCACAGAGTCAGGTCGCGGCATTTGTGGCGACGCTTGATAGGCATGTTGGGCATAGATAGCCCGATTGGCGGTCATCGGCGCCGTGGATTCCGAAGAAGGTTCCGAGGTCGTCGTTGGAAGGCCATTGGGATTGGCACGATTGCCGTAGATTGGTACGGGCGCATTTTTGAAGGGAACGTAGCCGAAGGGTGTTTGGACTGATTTGGCGTCGCTGTTGGATGTGTTTGACGAGTCCTAAACAAGAAACTATCAGTTTTCGCAAAATCGTGGGTGGTCCTATGAAAGGCGGCAGTTTAAATACATAGAATCATAAACTTGAAACACCTTACAGTTTCATCCGATCGCTTCCACTGATTAATCACATTCTGCTTCTTCTTCGGCATGAATTCCCGGCTGATGGCACTGCCAGGTCGTCGTTCCTCCTCTTTGCCATTGGCGGGGACCCGGTTGGACAGGCCTTGCTGGGCTGTCACTTTGTTTTGAGCCTTTTTCATGAGCCTAAAATGAAAAGTAAAGTGTGGAGACTCCAGTTTAACAAATATTGATAAAAATCAAAAAGAGAAAGTCGAAATCGCCAAAAAAGAACAACAACAAAAAACGGACAAAAGTGAAAGCGTAAAAAATCCGCATTGCGTGTCGACCCCGATTCGGTCTGATAGCCGTCACTGCTTAACCGATTTATCTCACGTGTTTGTAATGGATTGAAAAAGGAAAGCGTAACAATGAACAAAAAGGGGATGTCTGTGCAATCGAGAAGAAAACAAGAACCGCATACATCGCCAGTTTTAAAATTTTAAAATTTTTTTCAAACTGTTAACCTTATTTAAAAAAAAGTAATTCGGAAAAACAGTTTTTATCGATGACGGAATAAACTAGGATGTGTCCTGACGACGACTGTGGATTGTGGAGTTCCGATTTCCGCGAGCTCGCCCCGGAGACACGACGACACCCACCCTTCATTCTTCTGATATCGCAACAACCCCGGACGGATGTGTCTTTTGCCATTCGGGCGCAATCGACCTAATTTGCCCCTTGGCGATGGCGAGCCAACATGCACAGGCATACAGGACCTTGACCACTACGATTAAACCCGACGTAAGACAGGAGACTGCGCCAGAGGTGTGTCTTTTTTTGCGCTCTGACGCCTCAAACTCCGAGAAAACGTCAAAACGTGTCAAGTTTTGCGTGGACGCGACGGATTCGGTTACCCGGTAATTTATATAAGTGCCAAAATGGGAAACAACGACGCGGGAACGGGGAAACGAGAGCACTAACATTGATCGGGTTGATATGGATGCGATAGTTCCGACAAGGGTGATGGATGGGTAAGTGGTTTGAAATGGGAAAAATGGTTGAAGTACCAGTTTTTTATAACTATACAATTATTATACCAATCAATATAAACAAATTTATTAGTTAAGGATCTTCATGCACTCGGTTCGGTGTTCTTCCTATCTAAAAATGCCAACTTTACAAATTTGCCAAAACACGCTTATCAACAAACCTATCATTTTAAGTTCCCTATACCGAGTCTTGATTCGTTTGATACGCACACTGAGTCGCCAATTAATCAACGCAATAATGCCCAAATAGATCACAATAATGACAGAGCAGATGAGGTAGTATAGCCATGCTCCTGGAATCTTGTTCATCACGTTGATAACCGTGTCGAACGGGCCCTCGACTTTCCCTGGCAGTCCGGCAAACAGTTCAATCATTGGTTCAGTGAGTTTATCAATATTTTCCCTATTGCGCTGAAGGGTTGCACTCGTTGTGAGATATTCATAATACTCTTCATCCGTCAGGGGGATAATGGGAGGAAGGGTCCCGTCGCTCATGATTGGGAGTTGGTGAGGACAGGTTTTCGATGAAAAGGGGTACTTGTTGATGGAATTACGGTGGAATAGGGTCTTGAGTGGATAGGGAAAGGGTTGTGGGGGCGGGGTAGGTTGTGGTGTATTCAAATCAGGGAGACATGGAAACAGTTTGTTAATTTATTAAATCAATGATGAAAAAAGCAATAAAGATAAGTAAAAAGTAAGTAAACATAAGATTGAAGTTGAGTTTCACGGATCTTTTTGGTCAAATACGTTATCACCACCACCCGTCTTTGGCTGTGATTCCGGTTGGACTTTGGCATCAAGCTTTTCTGTTGCTGCTGCCGATTGGTGATGGTCCTGTTGTTTGGCGAGCATGGCGGCTTCTGAAATTCAAAGCATAATCAGCAGTTTAACAAAATATCATCCAAAACGTCGTGGGTGGTCTCAAAAAACCAAAAAAAAAGCATACCCTCTTTAGCCTTCTTCCGTTCCTTGACCATCTTTGAAATAGTCATGATCCGCAAAACCACACTCGTCGTCACAATCAACAGCAAACCCAGCATAATCATCACAAACAAGAGCATCATGATGTAGTACAGCCATCCTGGGGGAATGTAACCCACAACTTGATTCAACTTATCCACCACCTTGACCAAGGATTCGGTCAGGTTGCCGATGCTCTCCTCGACGCCTTCCATGGTGACATCCATACGGTTCGTGATATTGCGTATGCTGTGTGCCATCTCCAACAAGAGGATATCATCCGCCAATCGGGGTGGCAACGTTTCCGATTCTACGGGCATGGTTCACGGGAACGTGAAATGGGTAATGACACTGTGGAATCGTGGGATAAAAGAGATTTGGAACGTTCATTTGTGACAAATTAGCATAATATTATTAATAAGAACGTATATAAATTGGCAGATTTCAAATTTCAATCAAGTTTCTCTCCCGATTTCTGTGGAACCGATCCGGCACCCGGTGATTTGCCAGATTTGACATCGAATGCCGATTGGGTTTGCAGCGTCGTTCTGTTTACAGTGTTTGTGTTATCTTCTGTAATATTGACATTTGTATAGATCTCCAAAACTTGTTCCTGTTCACCACCATTAGCAGGAGTCTCGGGGGCGTGGCTTTCCTTAGGGGGATGGGGGACGGGCATTGGGGGCGGAGCTTTGCTAGCTGAAATGCCATGACACTATGGAAGGAACATTGCAGTTTTTATAAAAAAAAACCCACCCTTAATTCCAATTCCAAGTCGCCTGTTCCGCTTCTTGTCCATTCGCTTATAATGGCACTCCATAATCTTATGAATAATAGTAACAATCGCCAGAAATGTGGCAATGATCAGCGTAAGCAATCCGAAAGACATCGACATCAGGAACAAACCTGGTGCCGGAATTAAATCGTCCAAATTCTCTATCGTATCTATGAGCTTTTCAGCTTGTTCTCCAAAATCTTCAAAGATAACTTCTAGTTTATCTTCTCGCTCATTTTCACGAGAAATAAATCTAGCTATGTAGAAAAGAAAAATCAATCCCAAGTAGGATATTTTAATAATACAGCGAACAAATGCCGTTAATGACTCCAAATCGAAATCGTCCTCCTCATAATATGTGCCGTTGACAATGGTGCCGCGATCGTACCAAGTGCCATTGTAGTAAAACCTTCCAGAATCCATGGTTCGAGGGGGGATTGAATGGATCCGGGGAAGGGCATGGGGTTTGATTTGTGAAAGGGGGCGAGGCTTAGTTTAAATTTTACATATTTCAATGCCAATTTTTCATACTTTTAACAAAATAAGACAAGATTATTACAGTTTCAAACAGACTCGTCAATTAAGTTTTGTTTTATTTTTTCTGCGTTTATCACGGTTCCGCACGAACACAATATAACAACTCTCATACCACAACTCTTAAGAATTTAACCATTTCAATTACAAAGAAGAAAAAAACTATAAAAGCAGTGTTGAAAGACCAGCAACGGATGATTGATTGATTCGAGAAATCTCAACACTGAGATCGGTGAACTTCAAAGGGAAAACAATATGGAAATAACAACAGTTTTGACTATCAAATGATAAAAATCATCAGGAACATCACACCGGCTCAGTTTTGGACATCATGTAGCGCGCCGGCACTTGCGGCACTTCTGCTTGGGATGGCGTCGACGCGTGGGACATGGTTCCGACGGGCTGGGGTCGTCGGACGTAGGGTTGATGCGGTTGAGCTGGTGGGTTTTGGAAGGATTCTGCAAAAGAAATAATCAGTTTTTTGAGATTGTAATGATAGTGGTGCATACTGCAACTTTTGTGAATTCAAAATTTGTGTATGCTTGTTTGTGTTTTGTGAAGGTTGAAGATACGTAGGAAACGCCCTTCAGTTTTGATAACCGTGCCCCTAAAAAACTCCCGACAAAGTGCCACTCGTGTGTCTCCCAACAATCAATTGTTCACTTCACTTCAGCCGGCAATCCACTCCGAACCTGTCGCTAACACAACTTTCTGCCCGCCCGGGCTGTATGATGGCGCTGGTGGTGGTGGAGATGTGTCATTGCCAATATTCAGTGGCACCCAGTCATCTGATTGTGACATTGACTCAATCGCGATCCCAGTTCCTGCCGTCGTTCGACCTACAATCACGTTGCCAGCGGCATTGCATTCCACTGTTGGGAGGCGTCGACTTGATCGACGAAAGCTCGATCGACTGTTTTGCCAGTCTGGACGGTCTGCTGCCTCTTGCAGTTTGGCTTGATTTAGCTGCCCGAGCATCGATGGTTCTACCACCAATGGCGACACAACCCTTTGAATCGTATTATTCGGCGTCACGGGTGGCATGGCCACTTTTACAGGGCTACCGTAATGCACGAACGACGTGCACATTGTCTCCAGCGCTGGAGTTCCATGTTGACGGCGGAGTGTACCTTCTGGATTCGATTTTGGATATTGGATAAACCCCGTTCATTTCAGATGCCAGTTTTAACCCCCTATCTCAAACTCACCATTATTATTCCCCAGCGCCCTCACAGCCGGATAGCCTTCCCGAAAGCTCGGATTAATCCCCGATTCGAAGGCTGTCTGGAGCGGCCGTCGTGGCTCCGGTTCGATCGGGAGTGAAATATGGACCCGATCAGATTTTGCCGGCCTTTGTAAGCTGTTTTCATACTGAAGTAATCTCGTTTCCGAGTATCTTGAAATCGGTGTGTTGAGTCCCGAATCTGAAAAAGAAACTTCTTTAATCTACAGTTTTCAAAGCCCAAAACCCGCTCACCCGAAGTTGTATCCGTAAAACAAATGCGATAAATAGCATGAATCTTTGTGGCAAGATGAATAATGATAAGAACGCCGAGCAATATCAGCACAACAATGAGTGTAATGAGCAGAAAATAGAATACCCAGCTGTTTGGCACCTGTCGAACCGTGATTCCGACCTGATTGGTTAAGGCTGACGCGTCTCCGGCGATGCCCGCCACACTTTGATCAAAGTTATCCAGGGTCATGTTGATCCGACCCGTGACGCCACCAATCTGGCCATTGATGTGTTCGACGAGGATGGAAAGTTGAGCGAGAGTGCCGCTCAACTCCGCGATCGTCTGGTCCACCGACATCGTGACCACGGTGGGGGTGAGGGAGCGGGTGTACTGTAGGAATGAATTGCGGAAATGGCACTGGGGGAAAGTTTGCTGAAAGT
This sequence comes from Panagrellus sp. LJ2285, assembly GCA_024447235.1. Lineage (NCBI taxonomy): Eukaryota > Metazoa > Nematoda > Chromadorea > Rhabditida > Panagrolaimidae > Panagrellus > Panagrellus sp. LJ2285. The sequence goes on from JAMRYB010000021.1 coordinate 195,014, forward strand.
TTAGAAGTTTGAAAAGCCTTGGAATTGTAGCACTGTACAAATACGACAACAACTTTGAGGGTGCTATTTCTGCTTTCAATGAATCCATGTGCACGGAGCGGACCGAAACGCGTAACTAAGAATGAAAGTGATTGTCGTCAAGACGCCGCAAAACTACGGCCATAAAAACCATTTTCCCAAACAAACCGCAAAAATATAAAAATTTCTATGACAGAAGCCGGGTCGAGAGCGATTTTATGTGATTGCATGTAACTGTACAACTGTCTGTGGAGCTGGGGGAGCGTCGTCGCACCCTTCCGTTCTCGGGTTTGGAATGGGTTGTGGAATTTTGACACGGAGCTAACGGCAGACGGAAGGAAGATTTTTTAAGACAGTCTTATGGCCTAGGGCTTGGGGCACGGACATGGTAGCCTGGGAAGCCCCTCCAAATGGTACGACGATAGGCGATAGGACAAATTTATGATTTTAAATGGAGGCGATGACTGACCACCATCACGTCTGCTTCATGGAGGAGGGATAGGGTGGGGGCTGAGACAGTGATTCATCGTGGTCGCGTCCAATCGGGAGTTTTATGATGCCATTTGGAGCGGCTAGCCCTTATTCCACAAAAAATGGCTTACTCCTCAAGTTTGGGCTGCACATGCTTTTGAAAAAGGAAGAAACGATGACACATTTGTGGACAGATGAGCGTATTGAGAATTTGAAATAACATGGAATTGATGAAAATGGTTAGTCAAGATAAACATCTTTGGATTGGATGGATATTTGGGATGGGTTTGGTTTGTTTAACACGACTCAAATATGGTTGTTTCAGTTTACAAAATCTATTGAAATCTTGCCGAAACGTAATTTCGTAACTTTGAAACCTCTGGCAACTCCGACTTCACTTTCCGAACAGTTTTCTAACCAAAAAAAGTCACCACGGTCCCCATTATCGCGTCAAGATCAACTCAATGACACTCAAAATCACATGGGAATCATAGCCTCGGGCAAGTTTTTCTTTGTTTTAAGCATAAGCTTATAGGCTTCATGATCAGAGACAAGGAGAGAACAAAGGCGGCTTTGTTGCGCATGCATTGCTAACGGACGACCGGAACTAATGAATAAATGAATGAATGGGATTAAGAGACAGAGAGGCGTTAATCAAAATGAGACTTCCGACATGAGTGCACTTCTGCGTGCGATTCTCGACCGGTTAGGCTCTGATTTGCGATCGACCGAGATCATGGTCACAATCGCGTTTGCCTGGAGGGGGGAAATCGTGTCGGACGACGACGGTTGTGAGGACTACAACGACGCCTACAAGATGGGGGCTACGAAAAGTCGAGTTGTCTCAAAGAAACAGTTTTTGTGGATCTTGGGGAAGGGGAAATTTTGGGGGATATTGATTAGGATGCAGGGTACGTTAAAGGTAGGGGCCGTCAGTTTTATAAAAAGTTAATGAATAAAACCAAAAACGGCAATAAATTGTACAATAAAAAGAAAGCGAAAACGTCCTGCAGTTTTACAACTAAAAAGATCACAAAATCAATGAGTATAGCAATTCCCCCACATTGAAGACGCCCAAAAATAGGCCCCTAAATAAGCGCGTCCGCGATAAAAGCGACGTGAAAAGCGTCTCCCCCCACTGGCGTGAAGCGGGGACTGTCTTCGATTGCGGGCGGCGTTGACAATCGTCGAGAGTGGTGAAGCTGCCCGTGTCTCTGGACACGTTGTTGATATTTTGAATTGAATGATGGCTGCAGGCGTCGTCGTCCGTCCGCCAACCAACCCCTCAAGGCGTGTGATATTGCACACGCTTTTCGATTTGATAGTGATCTTCGCTAGTTCCAATTCCACTTCCACTTTGACGGAAAAAGTAATACAGTCAATACTAATCGGAAACATATATCCCCGTGATCCCGCGTATCCCCCTTCTCGAACTGTCAATAGGGGGCAAGCTTTTGCATTTCATACCCATCTAACAATAGCAAAGTAAGTAAGCTAAAGCTAACTGTGCACAAGCGCGTGCAAAGTGGCACGCGCAGGGGGCCCTTTGGGTGTTAGAGTTTCACCTTCACCTTCACCTATGCCTACAAAGCGGTTAGGGCGGCTCGGTAGCAGCGGCAAGGTGAGGCTATCGAGTATGTAGCATAAGCGCGTCGATGACGGAAGGGTCGTCGTCGTCAGTGAATGTCGAGATTGGCGGGGATGCAAACAAGCGCCGTGAAACAGCTACTCAATGCTAGGCGATTGTGCGCGAAAAAAGGGTGGAATGAAAAACGAAACAATCAAATTGACGAGGCCTCAAGGGGTCGTCGTCGGTGTCTTCGTAGCCGTCGTTGTTGACGGGTCGATCGACGGATGACAAATTGAAGCGCGAAAGCGGGGTGAAGGTGGTACTATTTGGTGACAAAAAGCTTTGGAACGGGGTGGTGATTAGAGGTGGGTAAACATGGGCTTATTCGACGAAGGTTCAGATGATTCACGATTATATGGGTGAGGGTTAGAGATGGTTCTTGACTCAACTATATCTAGCCGCAGTTTTTCATACCAAAGCTAACCTACAGTAACCCCAAGCTCCTCCAAATACGGCTATCAATGCCAATAACAGATATACGTTTCATCATATCCTATCTCCCGCCGCGGTCTCCGTGTCCCATGTTTGACCACTACGCTAAAAACGAACGCAACAACTAGGCCCTAGAGGGTTGGGTTGGGCGGAGATGGGAGGGAATCGTCAGGACCCCCAAGCGCCCCAGGACTCTCGAGCTCCGTGCGAAGCAGCGTCGCGCGATTTGACCATGTTTGTCGAAGCGCGCAGAGGGCTTCGTCATCTCGCTCTCGCCCCCCTCTAGGAGATGTGATGCGCTTCCCCATATGGGCCTAGACCTGGGGCGGCTGGCTGGCCAACCGACAACGATGGATGGTCAGGTGTAAAGGGGGGTCCCCGCAAGCTGAGAAATGCGTGGGCGTTCTTCACAGTGCAGAACGGAGACCCGAGGGGGTCTTGCTATCGGCGAAACTTTTTTTCAATAAATCGAAGGGAGGGAAGGTCTTGACCGGGGTGACTGACTCCCGATCGCCAGCAACTCGAGCCCCCAGACGGGTGAACAACGCTCTTGTTTCACTTTCATGCTTTATGACCATATAGGGAACCTTGAATTCTTTGACTAGACAGTATGGGCGGAAGTTTCATATTTAAAAACCCTCTAATATTAAATTAGGTATTGTCTATAACAAACTATTGCTCAGTTTATCCAGAATCCCTAATCCATGCCCCTTTCCCCACCCAAACAAGGTTTTGTTTACCGTCACCCACCCACCCAAACCCCCGTGGCAATGTCCATCGCGATGGCCAACCATGCCATCTATGCCCTACTCGGACATCGAAGCCAATTACCTTCTCGGACGTTTTGTCCGACAAAGCCGTCCCGCGCTTTGTTTACTTTTTGTCGTGTTCATGCACAAGCCATTCCCCCCGCCTCAGGTATACATGCATACAGAGCCCTATGTCCACTTTGCCTCAGGACATGAGTCACTGTTGTCCATGTCTTGTAAGAAATTTTTATCGCTTAGCGACCGCGAAACTTTTCTGATCATTTGTCATTGTCTTCCGAGTTTTGCAGTGTCGCCAGTTTTCTTTCAACTTTTTTACAAATTGTTCAACACGACCGACCGTACAGTCACGGGCATTGTCTCATCTTGTGACACCGGTCACCATGGCACTGACATACATCTTCCGCGAGGACCCCAACTTTAAGCAAAATGTATCCATCATCGCGGGGAACCATTCCATCGATGCTGTCATCAACAAAGTGCAATATTTGGCGGGTGATATCAATGATATTGTTCGAAATGTGAGATCAAAAGTTGTTCAAGCACGCATTTCAGTTTATCCAACAATAAAAATTACAGGTAGACAAAACAATATCACAGTTATCCGAAAAAGGCTCAGATACTGTAGACAATGTCGGTGGCTATGTGCGAGTGTTATCATCAAGTGCGAATGGAGTTGCTGTAAGTAAATCTTTCACAAGATCCAGTTTATATAAAAGCCATCTTCCAGCAAGTAGCAACCGATAAATTTGGCGACTTCCCGATAGACCTCTTCCTCGCTGTTTTGATATTAGCCTTCCTGGTTATCATCATTGCGTTGTGTTATTTTATCAGTGTTGGTAGCATGTATGCGATTGAGTACCGACAAACGGCTAAATTGGAAGCTGAAATACGGGAAATTTAAAAGTTTTTTGATGTTTGAAATAAAGTTGATTTTATTGATTGAACTACTTGTGGTGCCCAGTTTTTATATACCCCAACTTTATCACCTATCGTTATTGAACTCTCACAATTCCAGCCATGGCCCCTCTAAAGTTTACAAGTTCACTTCGAACCATGGTTGCATGGCCGCCCAGAGACATAAAATTTCTAACATTCAAATGTCATTGTTGACAAAGTTGACTCTGTTTTGCTCCGGTTTCATAGCGGTACTGATCACATCACATCAGATGTGGTGGGGTTGGTTGGTTTCCGTGGTTGTTGTGGTGGTGGTGGTTATGGCGGGGGGTACCTGCGGTCTCTCGGGGGTATTTGTATTTATGGGTGGCTCATGCTCATGCTCATATGAGCTCGCTCCAGCCATCCATGGTCGCAACTCGCTCCACATCTGTTCTGTGCAGTTCCGAAAAAAACGGGGCGCAGTTCCTGGAGCAATTGAACGGTCGCCGCCAGCGGCGCGGCCCACCTTCCCCCATTTTAGCATGTCACCCCGGTATTGATTACATACGTGGAGTGCGTGTGTATGTATGCATTAATGTGTGGAACCGCCATTTATAGTAGTCGTTATGACATTTAACAGGGGCAAGGGCAACAACGGGCGTTGTTGTCCTCGTTTCGACGGAAACTGTGTTTGAGCTGAAGTGGGATTGGGTTTGCTGGGTCTTGAGTATTAGTTGTTAAACAATTTTCAGTTTTAAAGTTATATCAGTTAGGGCATTGTAACTGTTTCCGTTGCAATGCACAGCCATGTGGGGTTGCTTTTGTAACAGAGAGGACAGCCTAGTCCCTTTCGTTTCCATGACGGCTTATCTGTGCATGCGTATTGATAGAAGCGCTTTTGTTCCGTTCAAGGGTCGCAAGTACGCCGTGGCGAGTCATATGGGAATCGCTTCCATTGTGACAATGCTTTTTTAACGTGGATTTTTATATTGTACCCCTTCACAAGGTGTTATATTGCAGTTTTAACCCAAACCATGGCCACCACGATGAATCCGAGTGTCTCCAGACCGCCACCGACTCCCACATGTTCCGCTGCTGACAGTCGTCCCCCGGCACCCGTTAGTTCTGCCAATCGCACCCAATCCTCGACAGATGCCCATGAAATCGGGCTCCATTCGATCACTGCCGGAGCGGTCGCGGGTGCTACTATTGGGTGTAAGTTTTTCTTTTCAGTTTTTGTAAAGTTGCAAATGTGTCTAATGATTTCAAAACATATCAAACCATCCTTATCTTTTCACTTTCAGCGGTCGTTCCTGTCGTCGGAACAGCTTTTGGAGCGTCGGTCGGCGCCGGCATCGGATTCGTCGTGGGTATGGCAGCAAAGGAAGTGGCAACAGAACAACAGAAGCGCGGCAATAACCAGAAGGACCCCAGATACAAGCCGCTTCTTGAAAGCGACGATGATGAAGAGTAACTTATCCCGCTTGTAAATGCTGTAACTCCTCTCTCCCCGCTGCTTCATGCCAAAATTGTTATTCCTCACAGCTCACAATTTGTATTCGCTTATGTTTTGTTGTTACAGAACACTTTTGCCGGTGGCCTTGTTGATTGACTTTGCGTGTTTTACAAGTATAAAAATATACTAGTCTTGCTGTACTTGAACAAATGCAGGTTATTGTGAATAAAATGGAACGTTTTTATTGATTGATTTTAACTGATTAGAACAACAAAATTGGCACCAAAACAACTTATTCTTAATCATAGTCTGGTTGCAAGAAAAACCGCAAAGTCGTCTTTTCATTTTTGCAATTTTTGAAGGTGATGATGAGTTCAGAAGTTGCGCATCGTGGGGATCCACAGGATACCGTAAACTGTTTACCCATGTAATCAGCAACACCATTGATTACTGATTCCACGTCGCCATCAAATGAATAAGTACAGTAAAGAAAGACACGTTTTTGCTGAAAAGTATAACAAATTCATCATTTGTGAAAACGAAACAAACTTACTTTGAAAAGTTGGGCAACATCTTTGGGATCAAAAGTAACTTGAAAACTGTGCATTTTACAAACGGTAGTAAAATGCAGTTCGAATTGTGTGCTGTCCAGGGTTAACAGATCTTGAATCCAGCCCTCATAGGATGTCGGAATTTTGAGCACTTCAAGCTTTGGAAAGAGGGTGAGTATCTGGGTAATGTTGGAATCTCCCTCTGTATTGTATAATTCCAATGTCTTCATGTTTGGCATTCGAAGGACAAAACATTTCAGGAGTTCAAGGGGAACTTCCACACAGCCGTCAGCGGTGATTGACAATGCTTCGGTCCGCTCCAGACGCAACTTGTTGAACATAATGTTGTTGAAGATGGCTGTGGTGATGTTCCGGAATTCAATGGAACGGACATAAATAAGAAATTCGGTGGAATCTTGATAAACAGTTGATTCATTATTGACAAAAGCATTGATTGAAGTTGCATCATCGCCAACAAAAAGAGCTTCGTCGACAATACGTTGGTGATTGATGCGGTTAAAATCGGCGTGATCATCGTCACAAGCAAGTTCTGGATCAAAGTTATCGTAGTTTGGGAACGAAAGTTCGTGAAAAGGGCTTTGAAAGCCAAAATAGGGGCGAGACATGGGGAGAGGCATGACTGAAGTGTTGAACAGTTTTGCGCAGAAATGAAAACTTTAAAAGCATAAACAATTGGAATGCAAATTTTTATGTTTGGCAAGTTGCACTGTTTAAATTGTCACTTTTTTGTTACATTAAGCACGTACCATAGGCTATCATATGTGGTAGAATGGAAAAGTTAAGTTTAATTAAAATTGTTTTTTTATCATACACAATTCTAGCATACAAAATGTCTTATCAGTCAACGTTTTCGGATATTCCTCAAGAAGTCGTCGGTTCATCGTGTTCGAAGGTATCAGCGGTGCCGATAACCGTCGCATTCATTCTTCCTCTGCCGAAATCAGGAGTCACCGTTTCAACAATAGGCACGTAGCATAAAAAATCACGTTCGCGAGTTCTACCGCCTTTACGGTAGTATAAATATAGCTTAAATACACCACGGTCAGGTATCCCGGTGTCAATGAGCTTCAAAAACTGCGTGCCCATAAAACGCGTAATTTCCGCCGTTTGGTCTTTAATTGGTTTGTCCGTAGGACAGAACACTGAAATTTTCCATCCCTGAAATAAATACAAATGTAATCTTATTTCAAGATTTGAACATGAATTACAAAATGGAGCAGTTGTGCCATGTCTTTAGGGTCAAAACAGAATATGTCCTCAAAAAAATCGTGCTCGCCACTCACGGGCAACTGAACATTTGTCGCGTTGGTGTTCAGCAAGTCCTCTACCCAACCTTGATAGAAGTGTCGTATTCTAGAATAGGATCGAAAACCAAGACATTGAAGTTTTGGAAAACTAGTAATTATTTGCGAATACTTAACACAACGATTAAAATTGGGATTAATAAAGAAAGACGTAACATCAACCATTCTTGACGCGAGAGCGTCTAAAAGTTCGACGGTGAATATGTCACATTTGATGGAGACTGTAGTTGCATTTTTAAGATACAAAGTATTGAACATTTTACAGTGAAAAATATTAGGTGAAACATTGTTAAATTTAACATGTTCGGTAGCCCTAGTAACGACGTCTGTAACTTCAGGTTCCACTTCATAATTACTCCAATAATGCTCATTAATCACAGATTGAATGGGCTTCAGACCATCGAGATTGTCGCCAAAGGCTAATTGGAAATCGTAGATTTCGACAGGAGTTGAAAGTTCACGCAAACGCAGGAGGAGGTCATAGTGAAGCCGCTTTACAGGAAACGGCATAGCCAGAAACGCCTGAAATGGTGCAAGTAACCGAATACCACCAAGGTTTTAGTTTCATATTGCATGCTCATTACAAAATGGTAAAGAACATGTTTTTATGCACATGAGTGTCAAAAAATGCTAAGCCGAGAGTGATAAGAATGACTGGAGGAGAGCGTGTGCATCGATCCGTTTTATCATGCTATCGTAGATACCCTTTACGTACCCTTTTGTGTGACGGTGTGACCTAAGGGGTCGTCCAGAAAGTACGTCATTGCTTGACGGGGGGAGGGGGGTCAGCTCTCCAATGATGGAAAATGATGAAGGGGGGAGGGGGGATCAACGGCAAAATGACGTCATTAAAAATCCCTTTGGTCCCCCCTTACTATACACCCCGAAATTTTTATCACAATGACGTCATTAAGGGGGAGAGGGTATCACCTTGTAATGACGGCCAATGATTTGGGAGGAGGGGGTCCCAAAATCTCGGATTTTGCGATGACGTAATACGCAACTGCCATTTGTCATATCCAACCGCCCCCATGAAACTGCACGTTTTCCAAAACACAGAGGCCAAAAGGTTACCGAAATTAAACTGTTTCTTTGTCCAGTCTCAATAGCTCAGACATGTTGCCCATGGAGCTTCTGCAAACATCCGTATGTATTCATGCATGTTTAGTTTGTGTGATGGGTTTTGTTGACTAAATGTGACTTTGATGATTTTGTACCGAATCATTCAACATGAGTCAAGCGGATCAAAGATGACGTGAGTTTGATGGTTCAATGAACTTGGCGGAAGTTGAAAGTTCACGTAAACGCTAACGGTAACTATGTGGAAGTATGTAGCTCTCAAGGAAGGAAATGGCACGACTCCCTGCGGTTTGCGGCGATATTGCTAACTGACGGTTGACCACATACAACATTTACATGCCGTCGGGCAAGGCACCATTGCCGAAAACCACTCAAGTGCTTAGGCGACTAGACAGTTCGTTCACTAGGTTTCAGTTTTATCAAACTATCTCGAACACCCATTACGTGTGACATAACAATTACACGCAAAATGCAATACATGTATTCGTTGACTACTTAACGTTGAACATAATTGGAAGGTTTTTTGTATACACTGATTCAATGCCGGTTTAACCCATTGTACGTTAAAGTAGAATTCATGACAAATCTTTCTTTTCAAGCTTTGCCATATCGTATTCTTCATTCTCCACAGCAATTGGAACTGGTTTTCCAAACTTTTTGATCGCTTTGATATGCGTTGCAATGTAATTTAGGCGCTTTTTGACGGCACGTTTTCGGATACTTATTGCTCGACCCTGGGCGGTGAAACGGGTGAGAATGCTTACGATGAAAGCTGTAACTCAGACATTATGTATAACAACAGTTTAGAAATCCAAAAGCCTACCAATAAATGCAATACAGCCAGCCGCAATGAACATCCATGTATATCCGATGACGCTGAGCAGGGTTTGACAGACTGCGCTTAACAAAATGCCGCTGATTGTCTAAAAAGTTGTTATCTTTTGAGTCATTCTCACAGCAGTTTAAAAGATACCGTTGACAAAATAAGAGTGCCATAATTCAGAGCCTTGTGTGTACTGCCGAAACATTTGACGGCCGCTGTGATGAAGAGGGTTTGATTCGCGGCAATGTTGATAAACAATAGGATTAGCTGAAAGAATTTGCTCGACAATAATTCTGTGGCAGTTTTAACAAAGTCTCACCCAAATAAAGTACATCGGCTTCCCGCCATAGGGGGTCAATGGCATCGTGAACAGTAAAAATGTGGCCATGGCAACGGCGGATGTCAAAGCGAGCTAAATTCTAAGTTTTAAAACATTCGTATTTACCCAACAGTTTACCTGGAAGCTAAACTTATCAGCAACAATACCCCAGCCAATACGGCCCGCGGCATTGGCGACAGTTCCAACGCTAAATGCCACGGCCATGAACATGTCATCGTCGATGAATGTGTTGGAAAATGTCTAAAATTAAACTATAAATTTTATCAGTTTAACAATAAAATTTACCTTGTATAAATTGTAATACAAGTTTCCATAAAAGGAGCAACAGAAAAGCGTCACAAAAAGAGCGTAGAAAGTGCTGCTTCGCAGTACTTGGCGGAGGGTCATATCAGTGTCATCCGGCTTTTTGTCGTTGTCATCATTGTCAAAATTGTGGTATTCTGCGTCACTTTCAATTAGTAAAGCAAGATCGCCGTCGGTTCGACGGGGATTTTTCTGAAAACGACTATTAGTGAAAAGTAGAATGTCCAAAACTACCGTACCACTCGTCTCTGCGTAACTGTCATGGTTCCATCATTTTGCTGGCACGATCTCGGTGTTCCAAGCCATCGCCAATTCGGATCAACGACAAAAGAGTCAGATAGGCACCGACGGATGTAATGGGGATTTGTTGGGTCATCGAGTTCGCTTCGTAACTGAAAATAATACCCTTTGGAAGCAGTTTACCGTAATCCATGACCCCATTGTGTACCCAACTGTCATTTACCATCCCCCCCCCCTCGCCCCCATGAATCAGCATCCTCACCAAAACACAAAAAGTGCATAAATTGTTGGAATTAAACTGTTCTTTTTTATCGTCCATCCTCTACTGATCAGACATGTTGCCCACGAATCGCATCCGCAAACATCCGTATGTATTCGCATATGTGTTTAGTTTGTTTGAAAAGTCACCCCACAATCAGCTGCAGCTGCATTAATGGGCACTATTGACTTTTGCTATGATGACATTCGACCCCGCTTTTGTACCCAATCATTCAACATGAGTCAGCCGGATCAAAGATGACGTGAGTTTGATGCTTCGGTGGACACGCAGATAATAATAGACGTCCGTCTTGGCTACGTCTTTCGATTACAGTTCTCTGTCCCTTGCAGTTTTTAGTCTTTCACATCCGGGGTTTAACCGCAGCGGAAGTTTTAATAGGTGTACCCATCTCTCATTAGAGCTTAAATGAAACAAACCTCTGACGGTGGGTCACAGATAAATACTAAACCGATAAGCTGCATGATGGCGTAAATACCGCCGAGAGTGAAGAAAACATGGGGCACGCGATCGAGAAGTTCGGGCTCAGAAAAGTAGCTAAAACAGACATGTTCGCCAGTTTTTATCACTAAAAAAGTTAAAATTAAACGAACCCATTGACAGCAACATAATTCTCCGGATTGATTAGCCGTGTTTGAATCGGCGTGAAGATAGCCGCCGAAACGCCGAAAGCCCCTGCCACAAGGCCACTGAATAGTCCTACCCGATGAGGGGCCCAGTTGATGACAGATGACACGGCGACCACGTAGGCGATGCCCTGTCCGAAGCCGAAAAGGACCCCATATGTCAGGAGGAATAAAGCCAGACCGGAACGGATCGTAATTGCCGACAGGAATACGCTGCCCCTGAAAGCAAAGTACGGATTAACGCGGGGTGTTGATGTTTCGGAAAAACACTATTATGTGGACTGAATGCGATGACGAACATATGGGGGGAATGATCTCGGTGATCAGACAGAGTCCAACGATGGCTGTTGACGATTAAAATTGGTCAATTTATGAAACAGGGAAACTGTTGACGATTAAAATTTCCAACTTTTTGTAAATTAACTTTTAATGATTTAATTTGCTAATTTTTAGGTGGGAAATTGTTTACTGTTACATGGTTGAGAGGCATAACAGTTTTGTGGATGGTAATGGGAATGCGGTCAGGTGAGATGAGTGATGAGTGGGAAATGGTCTAGGTGATTAGACAGAGTAAGTTGGAGAGTTTTGGATGTTTAAAGAAGGGTAGCTAACAACAAACAACTATATTACAGTTTAACATATAAAAAGACACAGGCAGTGAAAGACAGTTGAAAAATGTGCGATATAATGCCACTAAAACTCACGTCATACAAGCACAGCCAATGAAAGTAGCAGCCCGAGGGCCCAATTTCGACGACAGAAAGCCGCCAACAAGCATGGCAAATGGAAAACAGCCCTGAAGGGTCGGAATCCACATTAGTTGTTCAATTGTGACATGGCCACTGGTGCGATTTTGCATGTAGGATGCCATGTATGGAAGCATGTTTCCTGGAACAGGATAAGCATTACAGTTTTATCAACAAATCTAGCGTCAAAAATCGATAGACCTTGAAAGCTTCCGCCAGTTTAAATAACACTAAAAACAATCTTACCAAAAGTATGATACGTCCCCAACGATAAATGAATTAACACAGCTCCAAAAAGCACCGGTAAAACCCGAAATCTCGCAGGCAACCGTGCCAAGACCAGTTGAACAGGGTCTTTGAGAAACATTGGATGGCTGTGGTGCTTCTGTTGTTGCAATTACTGAAAATTAGTATATTAAACTTTATATAACTTCACCACACGACGACCAGTTTATTTCCCGCATATTATCCTTTTTGTATTTTCGGACATGAACGTTGCCCCAAAAGGGGCGGAGCCTATCCCACCATCTGTTCCGGAGTAAAAAAGTAAAAAAAGGAAGTGAGCTTGACGTTCTTTGCCGCCTACAGCGTACAATAAATACACGAGCGGGAACAAACGAGACCAAATTTCAGCTGTTTTTTATATCGCTCTCAATCGCTTGTTTTTAATAGATCTTGTTTGTAACGAATAACGAACAAAAATAGCAAAACAAATAGGCAGCTTATCGCAGCTACTTTGGTGCTCTTTTTGATCATCAGTAATGTGAGTTGGTGAGTACATTGATGCAAGCTGCAGACAGTAAAAGTGTGTTAATCCGAGTGGTCTTTGATGCCCTTGAAGTTGTTAAAATTTGAAACATTGCTGCCCCTGGGCTTTGGATGTGATCTGACTAAATGACTAAACATCGATTTCTAATAGTATTGTTGTTATGTTTGCTCTTCAAGTCTCAATCTCTGATAAAATGTTGCGACAGACCAGCTATTGGACATTTTTGTATCTGATCAGTCAATCCAACTTGGCGAAGGAATGCTTATGTTAACAAACATTGGACGGCCTTCACGTGATAACAATGAAGCTTTGTTTGCTTTGACACGTAATTTTTATGACATTATCTTGTTTGGATTGCGTTTGCAGGTCAAGTTTTTTTGAATGGTTTCGGCGTTCTGTGTTTTGGAGGGCATATGATACATAAAGGACAGTTTGGGGGGTTCGAGAAAGATTAGAGGGCTGTAAAGGCAATCTTAGAATCTTCGGAATCAAAATTTCAACAAAACATCTACACAAATGAAGACAGTTTTTAATAACCCCTCATTTTCAATCGGCTAACAACTGTACCCAGTCACGGCAAAGACTCTTTCCCATGTATACATAAAGCCTCCGCTAAGCTTGTCAACAATGTGGATCATCCACTCTTCAACGATTGGCATTGCTACTTTCCGGCAATCCATCGACTACAAGTGATATTAATTACCATTGGTAAAGTCGGTATTACCAATATCACCGCGGATAAGCCTCCCACAAAGTGTTGGCGATAATCACATCCGGATGCCGGACTGCACCCCGCCACAGTAAGCCGCTTTCATCGAGTCTTGGGATGCTTTGGCTTTGGCAAAGTCAGTCACCTGAGTGATCAATTCATTAGGCAGAGTGCTCAAGGTAGAGCTTAGTCTCGCATTCCGAACGGATTTCGAGGACGGCCATATATAAGCAACACAAAAACAGTCTGAAGTCTTATAGTATCCATCAGTAATGATGGTTTTACAACATGGAGTCGTGCTGGCTCTTTTGGCACTTCTTGGAAATCTTTTCCCAGTTTATTCTCAAGAACATGACCCGAATTCGACAACTTTGACTGCGACAGGCGGCATTCGCGTTAAGTTGGGGCACATTGGCGCGCTGAATGCCATGCCGAAAGCTGAAGCTATCCTGGATATTTGTCGCGCGGAACTTTGGAAGGAAGGCATTTTGGGTGATGATTTTGATATTGAGTACGTTATTCTTGCTTACCCGCAGTTTTAATAAACATAAATTGTAGAATCGTAACCCAAATGGGTTGTGGCGAATCGTTTGAAGGTGTTGCTGTCGGCGCTGACATGTATCATCAGCAGAATGTGAAGGGTTTCATCGGGCCTTACTGTAATGCAGGTATGATAATGAAATCGAATTCAGAATAACAGTTTATGTTTGACTAATCCCTTTCCAGAAATGGATGCCGTCTCCAAAATGGCAGCCTACTGGAACCTACCCATCATCGGCTACATGGCGGCCAACAATGCTTTTGCCGATAAAAATATTTACAAAACATTGGCACGCGTATCGCTTAGAACTACGAATTCCCTTGCTTTGGCTGTGAACTCCCTTTTGAAACATTATGGATGGTCAAGGGTTGCCATTGTGACAAATACTGGCAGCCTGGCATTCGAGCGAGTTACGGCATTTGAGGAAGTGTTCCACTCGCAGAGGATTACTGTCATCAAGAAAGTGATGTTCGAAGAGAGCAATGATTCGAAGGGTATGATTAACAGTGGCTATTTGGACGAATTGAAGAATGGAGCGAGAAGTAAGAACAGGGCGAGGGGTATATACACAGTTTACTAATTAAAAAATTTAGTCATTATCTGCATGTTTTCGGCAACTCGCGAAATGACTCGTGAGTTCATGGCCGCGATCCATAGCCAGGGGATGAATACACATGATTTCGTGTACATCATGCCATGGCTCCAAGCTGAAGCGAAGGAAACACCGCCATGGATTGGCACTGATGGACAGACACTGGCCAATGTGAAGGAACAGTTCAGCAATACACTCATTATTGACGATGTCAACGGTTTTGATAACACATTGGTCACACCATTCCGCGAGCGAGTTGAAGCCAATGGAATCGACATTACTCAGCTGAATTTACAAAACTTATACGGCTACATCCACCTGTACGACTCCCTCAAGCTCTATGCCATGGCAGTCCGAGCCGCGTTGAACGAAACAAACGACCCCCACGTTGTCAATGACGGAAAGCTGATCTGGAATAAAATGCGCCGACAAGTCTTCCAAGGTTGGTTGTTTTATCACTTTTGACACACTTGTGAGCTATCACAAAGCACCATCATCACTCTTTGTTTCCCACCCCTGTGCACGCAATCACAAGCAAACATCTTCTAGGCCTGATCTCTTTCAACGCAAATGATACAAACAGCAACAATGCCCGTTAGCATTTTCACTTTTTTCACGTCTTTTAATAATGCTTTTCTTTCCATTTTAAGAAACTCGGCAACTCCTTTTAGGTTTAACGACGCTACGATCTCAAAATGCCGGCACCGTCATGATGGACGATCTCGCCGAACGTGCCGGTGTTTATGGCGCCTTTTTCGTGAGCCCTAATCGTGATGATGTCATCAAAGTCGTCGAGATGAACCCGTTCTTCTTGACGAATTGCGATGCTTTCCGGAACAAGTCCTCTTGCATCGATCTGAATGTAGTCGATGTACAGACCGGATTCTGGCCCTCCATCGATGGCCGATTGCCACCAGATGACCCGACATGCGGATATCGGGGTGAAAAGTGTGATTACACGCTGATGATTATCATTGGAGCGCTGATTATTGCCGTTTTGGTGTTGATTTTGCTGGGTTATGTCATATTTAGATGGATGTAAGCAACTCTCGCAACTTAGTCAGTCAGTTTTGACATACACTTTTTTAGGGAAAGCAATGCTCTCGCAAAGACCGCCTGGCGCATCTTCCGTGATGACATGCGCATTGTCAATGAAGAAGAGATGAAATCAATGCTATCAGTCGGTAGCACGAAGACAAAGTTGTCAAACATGGCCAAGTTTAACAAGCACCATGCCGTTGTTGGCACAAACACGCATGCAAGTTTCCACATGTATCCTCAACGGCGACCGATTCAGTTTGCTCGCGAAGACATGCAGACTTTGAGTATGGTTAGTTTTTGGATTCGGGGCTTACCAAGAGCACGGCAGTTTATTTTTGATCCATAAATGGCACTTTAGTTAATGAAAAAACTTTGACTTCAGTTCTTTTAGTTTTTTAAACTGTAACCTCCATTATTAAAACCAGTTTAGGATACTGTAGCATGTAGCGCAATAAACAGTTTTAATTTCCAGATAAAACAAGCCGTCCACGATAATCTTAATCCTTTCATCGGAATGGCTTTCAACGAAAAAGAAGAAATGCTCCTTTTATGGAAATTCTGTTCACGTGGTACCGTCCAAGACATCATCTACAACGATGAAGTGGCCCTCGATTCAAAGTTCCATGCTGCTTTCGTTCGGGATATCACCCTTGGCCTCGAGTATCTGCATACAAGTCCGATCGGTTATCACGGCTCACTTTCCCCATGGTGCTGCCTGATTGACCGAAATTGGATGGTTAAGCTCACGGATTACGGTATTGCTAACCCGTTGGAAAAGTGGGAGAAACAAGGTAGCATCACGAAGGAAACATTGAAGGATGGCGAGGACAAAAGCGGCGCATTGCAGTCGACAAGTGGGTTTTTTCGAGGTTTTGACGCACTGTGTTTTAACTTTGCACTTTTATTGCCTTGGAAACCAGTTTTTTTTGTTTTTGAATGATTTGCACTGCACATAATTATAGAAAAAGAAAAAGAAGCCCCGAAGAAGCCTGAAGTCGATGTCTTCTTGGCTTGTTATGAAGGAAATGGTAGATTTGCACTGATATTGACTCTCTTTTTTAATCATTTGTGATGTGCTTTTGTACTTTTAGTGAATGGTAGACCGCAGAAAATAGCAGTTTTATAAAAATTCCCCTTCCAGGCATCCTCTACCAAGCTCCTGAGCTCCTCCTCAACCGTGAAGCTAACCGTCGTCGCGGCATGGAACAATCCTGGGTCAAGCAATCCCAAAATCGCCGTCAAACAGGCGATATCTACAGCTTTGGCATGGTCATGTATGAAATCCTGTTCCGTGGATTACCTTTTCCGGATAGCGCCAATGTAGAAGGTTTGTCGTTTGAGAGCTATGTGGCACACTCTCACTTGATTTTGATTACTCTTGCACGGTCCGTCTTTATTGCGCGTAAACCGTCACAGTTGCACTTTGGCACACACTATTACACACACTTTTTTCGATTATGGTAGCACTTTACATAATTAATGGTACTGATAAGCTTACACATCACAATTTCGTGGTTGTAGTTTTGTTGGATCGTGTGGTTCTTTTTTAATTTGAAAAGCACTGATGACACGCTTAGCTTATAGTGTAAACCAGACAAGAGTAATGAGCTTTGGCTCGGGACTATTTCAGAAATTGTAGAGTACATTCGCGATGGACAGAGGACCTATAAGCCGAGGTGAGATTGTCTATAAGTATCTTTGCTATGTGACCAGTTTAATGAAATATGTTTACAGCGTCCAAGACAAGAGCGCCATTCACCCAGACTTGGCAGCACTGTTGCAAGATTGCTGGTCGGAGAATCCTGAAGTGAGACCGAGCATTCGGAGGGTGCGGTTCAATACTGAGAGCTGTTTGAAAGTGAAAGGTATGTCTTTCCTCAATTATCGAATTGGCTCAGAATAACAGTTTTTAGGATCCCTCGTCGACCAAATGATGCGCATGATGGAACAATACGCAAACAACCTCGAAAAGTTAGTCCAAGAACGAACTGGCATGTTGGAAGACGCAAACAAGCGTGCTGATAAGCTTCTATCTCAGCTGTTACCCTCAACCGTGGCGAGTGAGCTTAAAATGGGCCGTCCTGTGCCGCCGAAAACGTTCAAACACGCTTCTGTCATGTTTTCGGACATTGTTGGATTCACAACACTGTGCTCCAGTTCTAGCCCGATTGAAGTTGTTTCGATGCTGAATGCCGTTTACACCGGTTTCGATGACGTCATCAATAAGCATGAAGCATACAAGGTTGAAACAATCGGTGACGCTTACATGGTTGTTTCCGGGATCCCGGTGGAGAATGGCATCCGACATTTGATGCATTTGAGTGATGTTGCCCTTGAAATGATGCGATTCCTAAACACCTTCGAAGTGCCACACAAAAAGGACCACAGAATCCGGATTCGATTGGGTCTCCACACTGGAAGCGTTGCCGCAGGGGTTGTCGGTCTGACAGCGCCGAGATACTGTCTTTTCGGGGATACTGTCAATATGGCTTCGAGGTTGGTTATCAAAGGGGAGAGGAAGACCAGTTTTAAACGTAAAAATTACAGAATGGAAAGCACCGGCGTCCCCGAAATGATCCAAATCAGCGAAGCCTACAAGCTTAACCTCAATGAGCATTATCCAGAGTTCCAAACGGAATTGCGTGGCACTGTTGACATTAAGGTAGAATTAAAAAAAATACCTACTGTTCCAGTTTATCAAATCAACCATTTCAGGGCAAAGGATCATGCACAACATACTTCCTCGGCGGCAAACGTGGCGCTTCAGCCATGGAAGACGGCGTTGGAGCTGGCGTTGGCGTTGCTCACTGATTGTTTCTTTCTTATCAGTAATATGGCCGTTTAAGCTTTTTTGTGTGCCAGGAATAAGGTTTTTCATGTATGTATGGAGTATGGTAAACTACATTTATGCAATAAAGTTATTTGGAAACTGTTTTTAGACTTTTGGTGGATTAGAACGAAAATAGAAGAGACGTGTCAGTTTTTTGTTTGTAATTGCGTGAGCTTCACATTTCAAAAGTCATAACTGTAGACAAGAACATCCGAAGGATAGACCAATAAGTTCAGTTTTTATGCAATCCAAACCGTAAATGTAACATTTCATTACTTTATTCAAGATTGATGCGCAGTTTAACAAGTTACAATGAAATTTGAACATTTATGTTTATAGACACCAAAGTTTCCATAGTTGAGATAACCGATTTCGAAACTAGCTTTTATTCAAACATTAAAGAAAAGCACGAGCAGTTTATCAAATCACAACGGAGGCGTGTTTGGATTAGAGACGATACTGGCAGCGGCGACCTTCTTGTTGGTATGTTTATGCTTGCTCCAACGCTTGTGTTCATCGCGAGAATCCTTGGATTTCGATTTCGAGGACTTCTTCTTCTTTTTGGTCTTGGACTTTTTATCCTTCTTCTTTTTCTTTTTCTTCTTCTTATCGTCGCTCTCCTCGTCGTTGCCGGTTTCTTCGGCGGTCACCAGATCGGGAAGGGGTTCCTCCTTCTGTTCGGGGGCAGGTGCCGGAGGCGGCGGAGGTGCTTCCTTCGGAGGCTCCTGAGGCGGTGGAGGCGGCGGGGGTGCCGGTTCGGGCTCCTTTTTGGGTTCTGTCGTCGCTACCTCGGCAATGTCATTCGGGATGGTCGCGACGGGCTGAGGGATGTCGTCGGTATTGGTGCTTGAGGACTGGAAGAGAGTGGCGATAAACACAGCATGACAGTTTTAAATTCATTATGAACTGAACCCACCTTAGTAGTCGGCTGAAGCCCTTCTTCATAGTCCAACAACGGCTGGAAGAGTTCCCCAACAATCGGAAGCGGTGGTTCGCCACGCTTTCGACGCTGCTTACTCACGACATACAAGTAGAAAATCAGTGCCCCAAGGACGACGAGGGTTGTGGCACCCATGGTCGACGGGGTAGTCAGTCAGTCAATGGAGGACAATGCCACACTGATTGGCCCCCGAAATGGATTCAAAGTGATCAAACTGATGGGGTTACATATTTGCATAAATCGAACAAGTACAACCGCAGTTTATTCGTCATGTGGGTTATTCTTTATCAGAGAATGTGGAAAAAAAAAATGTGTGGGTGGCGACAAAACGTACACCAGTTTACGAATGCCTATTCGACGTTGTACTTTTATCATACGGCAACCAAAGATTTATTGTCCTGAACACCCAGTTTATGAAATTCAAATCAGTAATCAAAACTGCAACAACATCTGTACATCAAATTCAAACAACACGCATTTCAAAAACACCCAAAACATTACGGTTCCAACGGGGCCAATCCCAAACTAGCACGAAGTGCGTTTTGTTCGGCAATTTCCTCTGCCTCCGTCTTGGCCTTGCTTCGTCTTGCTGGCGGTGAACGAGATCTTGACTTGCTTCGTCGTCGGGAAACGAGCTTCGGTTTGGGCTTCTTTCGACGCTTCTCATCTTCGGAATCTGATGCTTCAAGAGTGTCAAGATCCTTGTCCAAAGCGCTTTCGTAGAGTGGGAGTTGATCGATTTCTTCGAGATTTTGACGCGTCTAAAAAGTATACGTTGAAATATTTGCAGTTTTTTTTAAATATATAAAAACGACTCACTGGAATCTTTGGCAATTTGATGTCCAAATAGTGTTCCTCGCGGAGAAGGTTATCAATGAATTCATCCATGTGAATCACGCTGAATCGGCCTTCTTTGTTCATGTAGCGAAGCTTTCGATAATCGTTGTACAATGGCTCGAGGTATTTGTATATTTCGACGGATGGGAACATCAGGCGGATGTAGAAGGCACCCAGGGCTCGACAATATCTAAAAAATATATATAAATTAAATTAAGTAAAAATGACAGTTTAAAAAAAACTTACTTGAATGTATCCTGTCGAATATACTCAATAATGATAGCCTTATCCGGGGTCAACTGAAGCAGCTTTAATGTCAAACATAGAAAAGGTGTTGCCTTGAAGTTTCCGCCATAGACACCACCAATGTAGCGAAGATCAATGCCCTTGTCGACGACGATATCCGCGGAAAGACCAAAGCATTCTTCTTTCCAGTAAAGTGACTCGTAGATTCGAACTTTGATGATCTTTTCAATGAGATTTGTGGGGTTACGACCACGGACGACAGCTTCTTTCTGGGTACGATTTGCCATCGGGAATAAGGAATATAGAAAGAAGGCAAAGCAAAACGAATAACAATGAACACAAGATTGACGAAATGGGGGTTTTGGACAATGTGTCCAGCAAGACAGAACGCCCGGGATTGAAAATGTGCGCGTCAAATGCGTTGTGCGTGTTTGTTTGTTCGTGTGTCTGCAACACCATTTGCAGGCTGAAGAGACATTGTGTCTCTTTGTGCAGTACTCTCAGCACGAAAAGAATGAACATGTTGCTCGCATAAATTTTACCACGTAAATAATATCTCAGCAAACTACACGTTAAAGTCCGTACGACAAGATTCAGATTCAATTTTAAAAGAAAAAAAAGTAAAGGACACACATTTAAACCGTTTCATGGCAGATAATATGTTTCATCCTGGCCGAAATTACTGATAACGATGTGTCTGCCGTATGGTTGCTTCGTTTGCACTAAGTGTTTCTTCAAAGCGTATTCAATTTTCTTAAACTTTGGTGATGCATTCGACAAATATGTGATATGAAGACCAAATCCGGGTTTCTGATTCTGAAAATTTATGTTTTTTCCATTTTTACTATTCTTAATAAATCGACAAACATACCTTAAGAAATCTAATCAGTTGATTACACGTGACGTCGGCTAATACATTTTTACAATAATTGAACATTAAGCACGAGAATCTCAATTGGCTTCCAAATTGTAAAAGCTCAGTTAACCATGTCGTCGCGACCTCTTGACGAAGAACAAGCAATTGGTTAAGGGTAGGAATCTCCTCCCTTATTAATCCGAAACCGTCCACCAGAGCTAGAACACACAAAACTAGGTCTGAGCATGACCGAAACGCGGTAGCTATGGGGTGTTGGGGTGCTTTGGGTTGCGCTCGGGATGCTCGACACTTTGCCGTTGGTGGCATGCTTCGGAGGCGACATTTTTGAAAGGTTTGAGCACGCTGAAGTTGGAGCTGCTCGTACCTGATTTGCATTGCCTTTTGGGGGATGATGCAGGGCGAGAAGCCGGTCCAGGGCGCGCAGCGCCTCAAAACGTGGGAGAATGGCACTTTTAGGAAGGCTTTATCTAATTTGAATAGGTTGGACTGTAAAAAGTGATTGGTTGCGCTTGAAGGTGCCATTTCATTTGGTTGGAGGTGCCTTCAGGTGGTCCGTGAAGGAATAGGCGTGATCAGGTGGATTGAGTCTAAGGAGGGAGAGAGTTCGGTGCAAGGTTGAAGGAGAAGATGGGGTTTCGTGCTGCTGACACGGTCATGTTGCTGGGAGTGCGTTAATTCGCGGATTTTGGCATTAATTAATCAAGTTCAAAAATGTAGTTGTAAGACATTTTGAGGGGAGCAATTGCAAGAATGGTGAGCATTAGACAAGAAGTAGGGGTATTTAAGTGAAGCAATGCGCACTCTAGAGTCTACTATGGAGAAAAGGAAATGTACTACACTCTCGCAATCGCAGCGCAATCCCTCCGCTCGCCTCCGTTGCGGGACAACGCCTTGGCAAGACGTGTCAAAGAGCTATCAAGGGGAAAATCGTGGACAACGCTTGCGGTTCGCACTGATGCGCGATCCGACCCGACATTTGCATGACCACGGGTCGCCGGAAAGCGCAAAAATTTTGTTCGTCCGTCGCATTCGAAAAGTATGCAAAAATCACAGTCTCGCCCCTTGTGCAATGATCAAGCTAAGCCAGGTTCATAGCCCGTGGCGACCACTAATGCCGTAGAAAATTTAAAAGTTAAGCGATCTTTTTGAAACTCATTTTTTCAATACTAGACCCCTATGGCAGTATCTCTGATTTTTATCAAGGTTCTACCTATCAAAATGCCGTCAGCATAAGGACGCCGTGGTTCGATTAAGGTGAAACATGACCAACTTTGTGCCATAGAAAATTTCAAAGTTAGTGGATTCGTTCGAAACTCATTTTTCAAAAGGTTTAACCATCTTGCAGTGTCTCTAATTTTTTTCAAATCTCTATCTATCAAAATGCCGTCGGCATAAGGACGCCGTGGCTCCGTTAAGCTCAATTAAGGTGAATACTGACCATCTTTGTGCCATAAAAAATTTAAAAGTTGATATATCAACTTAAAACTCATTTTTCTTAAGGTTCACCCTTCTGGCAATACCTCTAATTTTTTGCAAATCGATATCTTTTGAAATGCCATCGGCATAAGGACGCCGTGGTCCATTTAAGGTGAAACCCGACCAACTTTGTGCCATAAAAAGTTTTTGGGTCGATGAATCAGTCTGAAATTTTTTTTCTCAAGGATTTACTTGTCTATCAATGTCTCCATATTTTTTCAAACCATTTGCTTTTAAAATGTCATTGGCATAAAGACGCCAAGCCTTTTCGGACGCACTTATTTCCACTTTGTTTCCACATGGTGCGAACGCACATTTCAACGCTTTTTTGCATAGGCCGGCG
The DNA here is from genome assembly GCA_024447235.1 of Panagrellus sp. LJ2285. Taxonomy (NCBI): domain Eukaryota; kingdom Metazoa; phylum Nematoda; class Chromadorea; order Rhabditida; family Panagrolaimidae; genus Panagrellus; species Panagrellus sp. LJ2285. The sequence continues at coordinate 218,179 of JAMRYB010000021.1, forward strand.
ACCCGTGATGACGCACACGGCGTTCGCCCCCTTTTGACGCGCGCGTACTCTCGCAACGGAGGCAAACGGAGGGATTGCGCTGCGATTGCGAGAGTGTAGTACATTTCCTTTTCTCCATAGTAGACAGTCTAGACTAACAATGTTGGAGGTAATATATGCCCAGAAAGCCACTTCCATGTGCGCGATTTACAGTGGCGGGACCAAACTTGCGCAATTGATTGACTTTTCTTGCAATAAAATAACCCCCGGTTAGTTCATCAAAAAGACAAAACAGTTTTAATCGCATCGATGACATGATTTATTGTCTACAAAAACACAATTATAAGTTTTAACAAAATTAAATCGCATCCATCATTGGAAGCTTAAAAAAATAAAAGAAGCACAGTTGTACAACTTTATGGCAAATAATATATTTCATCCTTACCAAAATTGCTAATGATGATGTGTGTGCAATTTGGTTGCTCCGGTTGCACTAAGTGTTTCTTCAGACCACGTTTTATTTTCTTCATCTGTGGTAATGTGCACGACGTATAATTAATATATAAACAAAATCCGGGTATCTGATTCTGTAAATTTAAGCTTTCTCCACTTTGTACTTATAGTTAACCAAAAAACATACCTTGAGAAATTTAATCAGTTTTTCACAAGTGATATTGGTAAGCACATTTGAACATCGACAAAACTCCAAGTCTGATAACTGCAATTGGCTCCCAAATTGTAAAAGATCAGTTAGCCATGTTGTAGCGACCTTTTGATTACGAATAACTAATTGTTTAAGTGTTGGAATAGCAGTCATTAGTTGAGTAAAACTAAACGACGATGACGTGAGAATCACCATCGAATTAGAGCAAACGTCAAATGAACTCAATGTTTTGAAGAAGTCTTTTGACAAATCACAACATTCAAGTTTTAATACTTTGGGCCTGATTAGTAAATTTTTCAGTTTTCTAGTCGTGAAATCTTGGGTACCGATACCGAAAAACATAAATTCGTTTTCACAGAGGATAAAGCTGTCGTCGTCAAGGGTGAGGGGAGTTATCCGGCCAGTCGTATTATAAAGATATTGGTTGCTACTGTTTTCGGGAACTAGTTCAAATACGTTATCTGTTTTTTGAGCAAGTTGAATAGGAGGGCAAATAGAAGCATTGCCAGCAGCAGTTTGAAGTCGATAGCGTTCAAGCGGGGTAGCGAGGTCGTGAAGTTGGCATTTGAGACCGTAAGGGAGTTTGGCCAGGGGGTAGGGCATTTTGAAGAGAGGCAGTTGCAAGAATAGTAGACAATTAAGGTTGGGATGGATAAGGTAATGAGGCGATGCGCACCTTGGACTAACAATGTCGGAGGTTATGTTAGCTTATGGACGCTTGGCCAACAAAAGCTTTTCCAAATGCGCAGTTTACGATGAAGGTACCCAAACTTGCGCAATTGATTGGTTTTTCCTTAACCCCACGGTTCATTCAGCTGTACGTCTTACAGTTTTAAATACACTTAAATGACATCATTTATTGTAATCCAGAACAACTGTCGGTTTCAACAAAAAGAAACAAAACCAACCGCACAGTTTTATGGTAAATAGTAAAAATCAGAATGATCATTAAATGAAAGAAAGATAAATTTATCACTTGATTGCTTCGTCGGCGATAAGTGTTTACTTAGCCCCCGTTTCAATTCTTGAATCTGCATTGTTTCATACGATGTCGTATAAATGTGAAGACAAAATTCGCGTTTTTGGAACTAAAAATAAATTTTTTAATATTTTATACCATTCTCACTCATTGCCAACAATAACCGTACCTTAAGAAGTTGAATCAGCTGTTGATATGTGATATCAGTGAACACATTGACACATCGGCGAAATTCCAAGAAAGACAATTGTATTTGGTCACCAAATTGTAAAAGCTCAGTTAGCCATGTCGTAGCAACCTGTTGACGATGAACATGCAATTGCCTTAGTGTAGGAATAGCAATCATTAGCTGAGTAAAACTAAACGGCGATGACTTGATAATCGAAATCCATGGAATACTAACTTCAAATGATCCCAATATTTGGAAAAAGTTTGTTGACAAATCGCAACTTTTAAATTTTATTTTTTTAGATTTGATTAGTAAATTTTTCAACTTTTGAATTGTAAGATCTTTAATGCCGATACCAGTAAACGTAAATTCGTTTTTGCAGAGTTCAAGACTTTCGTCATTTATAGTGATGGGAATCAAATAGATTTCTCCCGCGGACGTACAAGAAAGAAACAAGTCTTCCTCATCGGAGTTTAGTACAAAATTTTCATAATTTTGCCTAGCAAGCTGTATCGGAGGGCAAATAGAAGCATTATTAGCGGCAATTTGAAGTCGATAGCGTTCAAGCGGGGTAGCAATTTTATGAAGTCGGCATTTGAGACCGTACGGGAGTTTGGCCAGGGGATAGGGCATTATGAAATGAACAGTTGAACGAATTGGCGTTGAGATAAACAGCTGAAATAAGGCAATGCGCGCTTGGACGTTGAAGGTTGTGTTGGTGTTGGCCGTTTGGAAAAAACGGGCACTTACATGTGCGCGACGAACGAATGGCGATATCGAAATTGCGCAATTGATTGGTTCTTCTAATAATGTTGCTGTTGCACGATGACCTAGATCAAAAAAACAGTTTTAACCACACTTTAATGACTCATTTATTGTCTACTAAACAAAAGTTATATCAACACAAGTAAATTAAAAACTCATAGCATCATTGGAAGCATTGACAAGTTGTTGTTACATTTTTGGTTTTCTAATACTTAAATAACGTTCACGAGTGCCATTCAGAAAAGCTGGGCCTTGAGAAGACAATAAGTAACAATATAAACATAACATTTTAAAATTACAATACAATAGTCGTTAAGTTAGAGGTTTCAATTGACTGACGGACGGAAGAGATGCGAGATCCGGGGAAATGGTTTTTTGTTATGTTTGTGGTTCTGGTTTTATCTGGAGCATGCCAACTCCCAGCTGTCTTACGATGGCGGATTACCACCGCTCAGATCGCACCAGGGTGCCGGGGCACCATAGGCATTCATCGGCATGAACATATTCGGATTGAACGCCGCTGGATGCTGGAAGTTCGGCATGGGCGCATATGGATTCGCGAAGGGATAGGTCGCTGCGGCAGCTGCTGCGGTGCCCATTGGCATTAGGGATGCCGCGGAATCCATGGAATAGGCGGAGGTTGCTGTCGAGGCACTTGTGGCGTCTGAAGTGGTTACGAGAACGTCAGTTTAGACTCATAAAAAGTTGTGAAAGAAGCCTGAAAGTTCTGAACTAACCTGGCGACGGTCCTGGAGAGCCATTATCCTTTCGTCGACGGTTCTTGAAGACATTGACATGGGACGGAGTGCCTTTACGGTTGTTTGAATCGATCATTGGTTGTACTATCCTTCGGCGGGCGTTAATGAACCTAAAAATTATCACTTGAAACCGCAATCAACAAAACGTACGTCAGTTTTTTTTTCAAAATTCACTCAACCAAATGGGAAAAACACATTCAACACCCTAAAATAAAACCAACAAAACTCACCAGTTATTAACTTGCAAAATGGTAAGGTTCGTATCGGCGGCGAGTTGCTTCTTTTGCTCCTCGGATGGATACGGATGCTAAAATGGTTATATTGAAACAAATATTGATGCAGGCCGCCCAGTTTTTAAATAATCCTACATAACCTCCAAAATCCTCCTAAAAAGTACCGTACCGATAAATTTTGAAAGAGCCAAGACCGAAATTTATTAATGGCCTCCTTCGAGAAGACTTTGGGCACCTTGCGCTTGCCATTGGACGAAAGATGCGAGGACCCGGCGGCATCGGAGCCATTGCCGACGCCCTCACTCGACACGGAATCACGACCGCCGTCTTCGGGTAGCGATCCGCACATGGACAGGGATTCATCGCCTAAAATGAGAAGAGGGCATTGCAGAGAGGAAGGAGATAAGATTGAAGGGGGATGGGATGTAGCTAATGGACTGATAATTTTATAGATAGGTATGTAGAATCAAGAATAACAGTGGTAATGAGTGATAACGTTGTGAGTTTTGGCATTTGTAACAGAAAAATGGATATGATCAGTTTTTAGTCTGCCAAAAAACATAAATTATGCGTAAACGTGCTTATATTAACATCAAGCGTAGACGGACAGTCAAACGGACGGACATAAGCAGTGATAATGACACAAAAAGCGTTCATAAAGTTAGGCAAGCAAAAAGTGAAGGCAAAAAAGCGTGATGTGTTTGTCCAACGGCAAGCGGCTACCACAAAGTCAACCCATTTTGGATTGCTCTCTCTTAAAAACTTCAGTTTTCACACATTTTTCAATATTAACTTAAACTCCAACGTAAGCAAAGTGTAAAAAAACTCAATGTGCAGCGATATGCAAAACAAAAAATCAACACAAAAGTGCAATTACCGTACCGTCAGGTTCTGGAACAACCAATGTTTCAACTTATTAGTTGCACTTTTTGGAAAACAGCCGCGCTTTTTACTCGAAGCATTTCCGCCATTCCCGGAGGTCGGTGTCGTCGAGCCACCGCCGGCACTCCCACAACTCGGTGTACTCGTGGATGGCTTCTGATCGAGAAGGTCACCCATCAGAGATGCATCGAGTTGTTGGATCATGTGATGTTGGTGGTTGTGGTCATTCTCGAGCAGATGCACTTGGTGCATGCCATTGTCGGTGACTATCCCATTGATACCGTAATCAAAGGGATCAATCGCATACCGACTGGGATCTAACGGCATCAAGTGCATCGTGTGAGTGTTGTCTTTCGATGGCATGAACGTGAAGTCAAGCGTGGAGTTATCTGTAAGGCAAACGAAAAACGAAACAAAAGTGAGTGAAGTGTGATTACAGTAAGCGAAGCGAGTGCAAAAACTCAAATTAAAGTTAAAACAGTACTTTGATGGTAGGCCTGATGGATGCCGGCGCCCGGGTGTTGATGCGGCTGCTGGATACTGTAGAAATCAGCGAATCCCGAAGTGCCGTCGTCGTAGAGATGCGGCACGAAGACAGTGCCACCTGATTGGGCCCCGGTGATCGTGTCAGGACCACCGCCGTTCGATGCCGAAAAGACAGCCACGTTTTGGTCGGAGACCGATGGCACAGTGCCGTCGGGCGCGACGGAGCCGACCGCCTCGAGGGGTGTCAACTCGACGCCGGTCCCACCGCCACCACCGCCACACATGGACCGAGGCACGACAGCTAAAAATCTGTCCCTGTGACGACGGCAATGAACAAAAGCGAGCGAATGGCACACGAAAATGGTTATTGTTATTGGTTTAATTAGATGGGTTAATGGGGTGGAAAATGGTTGGAGGTTGTGTTTAAACCTGGTAAATTTGAATTCCATACACGATAACGTGATTGCCAACAGTTTTAACCCCCACTTAAAAGCAGCCAATAAGCGCCTCCGGTCCCAAGTGAGCACATAGTGACAGTCTCCCTCTGCCTAACTTTTTTTCTGTTTCCCATTGCTTCCGCGGTTTCTCGCTTTTTGGGGGAGCTCCGCCAACCCTTTGCGCGAACGAACCACAGAGCTGCCCCGAAGGGGAGCTTAATTAAAGCCCAGAGGTTCCTCCTGTGAGTGACAGGCTGTCAGCAACAGTCACTCACTTTGAGAAGTCCGTGTGCGCGACCGAGGTCGTCGTCGTCGTTGTCGTCGAAATTCAGTTCTGTGGTTCGTTTCGCGCCCGCCGTTTTCGGATGGAAGCCCTTGCCTGCATCGGGTTGATAAAAGTGACCATTACCGAGAAGTTTGAAATGGACCGGGGCTCGCATTGTTCACCAAATCGACGGAAAACCCATTATTAAGACAGAGTCTCAGAGAAAATCCTGACCTCCACACTGTCGATGACGCCATGAAAAATTTTTATTATACCAATCGATAGGTATACCTAAGACATAGTTACCATCTAAATTTGAGGGTCTGAGGACGCCTTCTGGCTGAGTTACGATTTTTTGAAAATTTGATTCTGAATTTTTTGAATTAGCATAAGTCTGCCAGTTTTACAATAATCGTTATGAAACTTTGGCTCCAAGGTCAACTTTTGACGCTGAATCCAATGGTAATAACGAAATTTTGTTATCAGTGATAACGTTTACTGATAAGGGCTCTAACTTTTGGCATTTTGCGCCGGGGAGCTGTTTTTCTTCATAAAAACAATCTTTACACATTGCAAAGTGTTAAGAATCTTTGCTATTCCCGGAGGGCGTTGCCCAAATTCACGAAATCCGGCCTTGAACATGGTGAAAAAACAAAAAGTTGCTCGAATCAGAATAAAAGTTACATATTCGGAATCAGCATAAAAAATGGTGCCGGAAAGTGTATTTTGTTTTGTTTCATAGGTTACATTGAAAATTTTATTTTATTGCGAAAAAAGGAAAAAAGTGCAGGCTGGGATCGAACCCCCGCTTGTGCGCGTGGAGCGCGTGCACGGGCGTGGTGAACGCCGCACTCGAGCGATGTGCGTACCCCATGCAGTGTTAAAATAATTAAAACAAAAAAATTCAAGCAAAATCCTAAAACAAAACAAAATACACTTTCCGGCACCATTTTTTATGCTGATTCCGAATATGTAACTTTTATTCTGATTCGAGCAACTTTTTGTTTTTTCACCATGTTCAAGGCCGGATTTCGTGAATTTGGGCAACGCCCTCCGGGAATAGCAAAGATTCTTAACACTTTGCAATGTGTAAAGATTGTTTTTATGAAGAAAAACAGCTCCCCGGCGCAAAATGCCAAAAGTTAGAGCCCTTATCAGTAAACGTTATCACTGATAACAAAATTTCGTTATTACCATTGGATTCAGCGTCAAAAGTTGACCTTGGAGCCAAAGTTTCATAACGATTATTGTAAAACTGGCAGACTTATGCTAATTCAAAAAATTCAGAATCAAATTTTCAAAAAATCGTAACTCAGCCAGAAGGCGTCCTCAGACCCTCAAATTTAGATGGTAACTATGTCTTAGGTATACCTATCGATTGGTATAATAAAAATTTTTCATGGCGTCATCGTGGTTCATTCCTTTCGGAGACCTTGTCTTAAGAACCCTCCGCAAACCACTAAGCAGTTTACAAACCACCAAACACGGTATTACACCAACCACAAAAAGCCAACGTTAGTGCTACAGTGCCATTTCAAACCACCAAACAGTAAAACCAAAGCGTGCAAGTGCATTCATCGTGCATGTTTGCAAAGTGAATCAAACATAAAACGGAAACTGAGTCACATGTTAGTATGAGTGTGAACTGTGTACCACTGTTTTTCAAAATCATTGCTTATTTTGAACGAATTTCTCCGAAAACGTAAAGCCTACAGTACCAACAAAAGCGTAAAACACAGCAAGCAGAGCAAGCGATTTTGAAAAAAAGAAAAAAGTAGCGCGATATAAAGTTGTTACGGTAAAAAATTGCAGTTTTTCATGCATTTTCGACAAGTAAAAAGTATGGTTTTTGCAATTCTCGCTTGCTCTCACTGGTGTTATGCACTTTTATTTATACAATGTAGACTATTCAGAAAATACAAAAGAAAATTTTCATAAAATCTATCTATCGGAATCGGGGGGCTAAGTGGGTGGGTGGGAGATCGAAGAATCCACGCATTCTAGACTATCTTTTTCGTTGGATGAATGTAAACAGTTTAAAAAAGGGAGCACCAAGGGTTCTATCAGGGGATTAGGTTCAACTCGGGGGAAGTAAGTCTGATATGATTCAAAGGGGGGAGTGATAAGGATTCTTTGGATGTTTTTAAAACCAACCTCCATCGGAGCCACCATCGAGACCGCTGAGATTCGGCTTGTAGTCACTGCCGTCATGGTTAGTGTTTGTGTTGGGTGGCATTTGTTGATAGCAAGAGTTGTCGGGGACGCGGAAGCTAAACATGACGTTAATAGTAACGTAAACTTCGGAACAGTTTAAAAGTAAAAAAACTCACCCCTGATCATGATTCATATTGTTACCCGTATTTGTATGATGCTCAGATGCCACAGAATTATTGCCAGTCGCGCCGTTGGACCCGCCAGCAATGGACGTTGTCACCGGGGTATGTGGATGGTCGATCGACTTGGAGCTGGTGTCGATGGAACCGTGAAGTGTTGACTGAAATGGGCAAAACTCAATATAAAAGCATCAAGCTCGAGACAGTTTTCTTTTCGGCAAAGATAAAGCTAATCTAATATAAAGTAATGTAAGCTCCACCCAAAAGCCAAAAACGGTATTCAATACAGTATCAAAGCCCCACCGCCGCTGCCGCCCCTAATCAGCCGGCAATGACCCCCCTCTTTCTCGCGCAAAAATAATACGTTAAAGTGATCCGCGCGCTAATCCAACACGCTTTTCTCTCGAGAGCGTTGGATATGTACCCGGGGCTACCGCCTTTCGCGTTGTATGTATATCCAAATATCCTCACACGAAACGGCTCTGCCCTTTGGGTGGCCAAAAGGGACAACGAGAGCAAAACGAAAAGCGATAAAAAGACACACGAGTTTGTTTGACTTTTGCGCGAAGGCTATTAGGCTTTTCCTAACAAGCGCAACACGGCTACCGACGTTTTTGCCGTTGTTCTTTTCATTTAGCCGACAAATGTCGAACAATACGAAAAAAAAAGCAGTTTAAAAAACCTACCGGATGTCCCATCTGTGACGGATCATGTCCCTGATTCATGTGATTATCATAGGCGCCCGGATACATGGGCATCGATGCCATCGGGGTTCCAATCGCCGGTGAATTCGATGATCCCGCGGTGCCCGTCGGACTGGAAAGGGAACTCGTTGGTCGGGTGGAATTTGCTCTTTCATCGCCGCCAACTTCCATGGGTAATTTTTGCTTCAATGAATTCACGTAGCGTGCGCAGAAGTTGTCACACAGTTCATGGACTTTTTCGAGTTCGAGCAGGTGGATTCGGAGGACTCGGATGGCGAGAATCATCTGAAAGAAAGGGATTGATAAAGCTACGCATTAAGCAACGAACAGTTTTCCCGATAATTTCAAATAAAGTGGGTCGGGTTTGTGCCAGTTTAAACCCCAAAAAGTACTGTAACATACCATCTGATCGAGTTCCGGATTAGGTCGATAAAAGGTCGGCGTGGTTTCCTGGACTTTGATAAATGCGGACAAGTCTTCTTTGAAGGATGCCGCTGAACATACGCTGCCACCGGTAGTCGTGTCCGCCGGATCACGTGGACTGCTTGTGGCGAGCTCGCATTTCTCGAGGAGACAGGTCAGAAGTGGCATTAGGGGGTGACTAAAAAAGATTGAATGAATTTAAATTTCGTTGTTTTGGTTAAAATTATTTGAATTATCGTGGTTAATTTTCCAGTTTTTCTTTTCTAAGCACCTGTGCCACAAAAAACTAAGATTTGAAACATCGCCAATCGAAGCTCAGCCGTTATACAACCGCTTTTACAATGCGAAAAGTGGATGCGAATAACAGCTGGATGCCAGACGCCCGTAGCGGTATGATTTGTGGGGGTTTATCGGAGGTTTTTGGAGGGGAAAAGGGATATAAAGGGATTCCGACTAATCGAATCCGTGCATAAACACTAAAGCAGTTTTGAACCATTCAAAAACTTAAGGAAAACTAACATGTTTTGAAAGTGATAGGGCTAATCAATAACGGAACAAGGGGGCAGTTTACAAAAATATAAAACGCTTCAAAAACGACAAAAAACTGTTTTCAATGTCTTTACGACTCTGCAGCCTACTTTAAAATGCAAAGAGTCGAAGCGAATGCCATACAAACAAGGATCCCGAAAACATTGGGCTCCAAGTTTGAGGGGATATTTATGGTTCCAATAAGTGCCATTGGCTTTTAAAAGGGTTGTAAATGGCTTTCAACAAATTAAGTCAGTTTAAATTAATCAATAACATGTAAAAAGTAGCCAAAACAAACCTGTAGATAGCATCCTTATCCATCCTCCACAAATCGGGATTCCCAGGATCATCCGGATGCCTTCCATCTGGCGCCATCCCGATCCCATATCCACTGACTGCAGCAGCTACGGCGGCCGCGGCATCCGCCGCCGATGAAGCTGCACCACCGAAGAATCCGAGTTGTTGGGCTTGTTGGGCGGCGAGGTCAGCACTACTCGCGCTGGCATCATCTCCCGACGGCTGATACATCACTGTGGCTTGTCGCGCTTATCAATAAACGATGACACGTGATGAGGGCTTGTTGGTGGGTGACAAACAAATCTTCGCTTCAAGGGGGCTCGTCAATTACGTGATTTGTGTTTCGAGAGGAGCGACAATGGCAGCGTGGCGCGGTCTTCAATCACGGTTGTCGTCGGTCTCGCGCCACAAATCTTCAAAACTCCTGAAAGATGTGACAGATTCGAGACTGATGGTCGGGGGCGCATCGCTTTTCACACGACATACGGGGTTGATGGGAACACAAAGGAGGGGGGTTAGAAATGAGACACACTCTCGAGGACACGCACTAAATTGATGATAATAGATTGGAACACGGTCACTTTGGGGCGGATGGCTGGCTTCAAGGGGTTGGCGTTGATTGAAACACGAACATGAAGGGAAGACGGGGCCGAGACACGCGCGTTTGTAAGTAGATGTCAGTCAAAATTGGGGTCCCCTCTCCCGCCGCCGAATGAGATGTTTGGCACTTCTCGAATGAAAAGTGAATTGGTATCATAATTCATTCTCGGGTCGGGACAGCCGCCGCCCGACAGGAACCCACATTTCATCCAATGGCACTTTGGAAGCTCATTGACTTGTCCATGGAGCCCGTGATGGTGGTGGTAGTGGTTGTGGTCGGTCGGGATGGATGGAAAAAAACGCGTCGGACCGCGTCCCGAGGATGAATGACGGCATCGGGACACGATAACTCTCGGCTCTGTTGGCCCTATGGCGATGGAGCTACACACACGTAGCATACCATAGGCGCCCAAGGCCCCCGGGCAGGGAGGGGGGAGCGCGCTCGCGCCATCGCGCCCAAGACATCTCACAAAATGACAGAAAGATGGAATTGACAGACGTCCCGTCGTACGAGACGCGCCTGCTGTTCCTTTTTCCCCCCCTTCAAGTCAGGATGGATGGATGGACACAGTGGCGCCCCGGCCCTGAGGCGGCGTCGGCTCGAACCCGGGTAGTTGGGACTATAGGGCCACGGTGGTGGATTAGAGTAGGGGTAGCTCGATGGTTGGGTGCTGTGAGTCTCGTTTTCAGTCATTTTTTTGGCGCTTTGTTTGGGTGGTGGCGGGGGAAAACGTTCTGAGCTTCAGGGGCTGACTCTTTGACTTCCTTCACGGAAGGCGAGCGAAGTACGCTGCCGACGGCGAGGCGAAGCAGGCAGAAGACCAATGACAGGCGGTAGGTCGGTGTCGATGTCGGTCGGTCCGGAGGGGGCAAAAGGCAAGCTGCATGGTGGTGGAGATGCGAAAATCTCTAAATCAATCGCATTACGAAGGGTATGGGGCTGAAGGGGGGAGACACAAGGCGAAGGGAAGGGCACCCCAGACCAGAACAGCCACGGCCTTCGTCGTGGTAGTTGTTCTTCGTTTGTCCGAAGAGCGGGGGGGGACACCCACGACCAATGGCCGCGCAAGGGTCCGCCTTCCATGTGGGGTGGTTGTAAGGGGGGCCTCACTACTGTAAAACGAAGGCAAGCCAGGGGTGCAGGCAGGCCAGTTTCGCTGGGAAGACAGGGGTGAAGTTTTTTATTCGCACTTCATAGGGGCCCTCGGAAGGCTTGGTTACATTGGGTGCGCATATTAGGCGCGCTTCAACACAGCCGCCATATCCCTAACCGCATCCCCGCTATGATAACTTTCCTAATGACAATGACACCCCACCCATCATAACCTGTCACCAAGCCTACTTCCTGACAGCTCAGTCCACTTCTCCTCAGTTTAACACTAATGTAAATACTAATTACCTGTCTATCAACCTAGCAGCTTTCAATGACTACTTTGACTGACAACATGCATTCATCTATTGCCATTTTGTGTTCGTTTCACCCCTCTCGGGATGCGCCGTTTATCATTTAGAAGCATCCTTGGTGGTCATCACATCACGCGTCTGCCATTCGCCACACACGTCTCTTTACGAGGTTACGGGGCGCAGTCAAATGACTACTAAATGACAGAAGTAAAGACAATAGAGGGGAGATGAAAGGGTTCCCTATGCTCATTCTCGCCAAAAAACATGCTTTGCTTAACGCTGTTCACACGCCGAGATTTATGACCCATCGTCGGGTATGTATGTAATGTTTGGGGTGTCAGAAACGCGGGGGGTGGGTGATAATTCATTTTGTTAACGCGGGGGGAGAGGAGAAGGGTTGATGGCATTTGATTTGACAGTGTTGTCGGAAGTCGAGTGTCGGGAATGGATGGGAGGGAGGAGAGAGGGGGGTTGAAGGTTGGCAAATTGGGGGTGATTTGCGTTCAAGGTTCTGTTCAACAGTTTTAAAGAAATCTAAACCCTCTAAATCGATTCCAATATCCCAGCCAGCCAGTTTACCAGCCATCCAGCCAGCCGCCCCGCTCAATGTCCCCTCTTCCCGTTAGACGGCTCACGGCTCCACGGAAGAAGATGACGACATCAAAGCCTCCCTCAGCAGGAGCCATTTTTCGAAACGAAAAAGGACCGCTACGAAACAATCATACATAGGATACGTTTCGTTTTCGATTCGGGTTGGTTCGGTCCCCCTGTGCTCCTCGTCGGACACCCCCTCCGCCATCGCCATCGACACCGACGACAAACCCAAAACTAGAAGGCGGCAAAACCCCCGTCGCCTCTCCACACCCGATCAGCATCAACATCATCATCACCTTCCTTTTTCTTCAAACAATTTTCTGTGTGTATAATCTTTTTTTTCCATTTCTTCTTCCTTCATCTTTCCAACTTTCTTAGCACGATTAATACCAACCAACAAGCAGCCCCGAAAACGCACAACTACGAAATGAAAAAAAGTGCAGATGTTGCGATTTGGGGTTGATGGTTTGAATCGACGAAGTCGAGGCCCCCTGCCTTATGCGTAAAAAACGGCTCCTAATCACTGCGAGCCTATCAGCAGGCTTTTTTTCATTGTAAAGGAGAGGGGAAGGCAAGGGCTCATGGCGCCCCGATACACCGCCGAGATGACCTTGACCGACCGAAAAACGGAAGAAAACGATGAACACATGAGTCCGCTCATCATATATGAAACGTATAAAAAACATAAATAGTTTCCGTTAGTTTTGATTGGAAAATGTTGCAATTTGGGATGGGATGGGATTATAAAAAGTTGGAATGGCACTGTGATTGGGCGGAGGTGTCATGTGTTTTCTGGGTTGTGGTTGACATGGTTTGGATGATGCATGTAATGGTGATGTAAGAAGTATTTAGGTTGATGGTGGGAATGAACTTTGGTTTCGCCAATTCTAATGAAGGGACAGTTTTAAGCAATGAATAACAAAAACTTTTGGCAATAGTATAAACAGTTGGTGATTGGCAGCATCAAAAAGATCGTGTGTACTTTTCAATCGGTATATTGGACCGAAAGTTACCCGAAAAAAGTGAATGTTGACTGACTGAGACTAGTTGTGAGAGAGGACCCTCATGAGGGTGATACGATCTCATGGGGGATCGGAGGGGTGCTTTTTTAGGGGGTCTAGATGGCGATCTTTCGTTATGATCGTGTTGAAAGTTTGGTAATAGTCGAAATTGGAGGGTTTTTAAGATGAATGAGTTCAGGTTATTGCCAGTTTAAATGATTAAGATAATAACTTGCATGTTATTGTTAAAATTTATAAATACAACACTCACACCAGTTTATAGAACCCAAACTTGCACATGTTTTTCTTCAAAAAACTTGTTAAACACCCACAAGTACGTAATGGACAGTTTCTTCATGCCTTTAAAGTAAACCAAACCCATGCAAACTGCCAGCCATTGGCACTGACTACCCGCTAGCCTTGCTTGGTTGGCTCGCTCCTTGCCCTCTCCTCTCTTCACTTGAGGCATCGGGGCCCCTGGCTGGCTGGCTGGAATGGCCTTCCCTTCTAGCCTTGACTTGCCTTGGCTTGTCTTGCCCTTGGCTCCATCGCAAAAGCAAAGCGGTCCCGTTCAGCTGCTTGCATTTTGCTGCTCATTTCGTGGTCCGGTCGAACCAGAACAGAAGTGACGCGCTCTCCTTCTCCCTCCCTCCTCCGATGGATGCAACGGGGGAAAGAAAGGCAGATCCATCAAGTCCGACAGGACAGGGACAGGCATCCGAGGATGGCGGCTTGCCTCAAGGTCATCCTGAAGGAGGGAAGAAAAAATGGAGGAAGGAGGCAAGAAGAAAAAAAGCTCAACCGGGTGCCGGCCAGGCAAGCTGCAAGGCTGCGACCGCAAGGAGGCAAGCAAAGGGCGAACGGCACCACACCACCAACAGCCGGCGGCGGCGACCGTTTTACCGCCAGAGGAAGGGAGGAAGAGGGCTTTGGCTGGGCGTCTTTGGAGGGGGGATCGAAACAGCAACAAAGCATTTGGGGTATGATATGGCCTTGGGTTTGGGGGAGAAGGGAGGAAGCGATGGAGGGGGATTTGGTGGGGATCGGGAAGTGATATAAGTAGTGTTAGATCACAGTGAACAGTTTTAAACTACACGTAAAGTTGATGAAATTTGCACTTATCAGTAGTTATTACTCTTAAGATACCGCAATTACGAAAGAGCCCTACAGTTTTGACATAATCACGAAAACAAAAAATACAACACGCAATATTAAAGATATCATTGCAAACTTAGAAGCAGTTTATGACCAAACCCCCCTTCACGCTAATCTCATCCAATCAAGCTTAATCCCCGCAGTTCATCGGGGCCATCATCGATATTAACGTTATAAGTGACTGCCGGCTGCCGGTTGACCGACTCTCCATCAAGCTTAATGACACGGTCGCCACGCTTCCGCACATGGCGCATCAAATGTGACACCGATATTTACGATGGTTTATACCCGAAAAATTAGGCCCAGGCACTGAGGGTTGAGTCATGTGATGCCCTTCCTGTCACTCATTCCCGGAAGCTGTGCCGAATAAATGTTTTTCCGAGATTTTGGTCGGAACGGAGGAGGGTACATTCCCCATCCATGCTGGTGCGCCATGCGATGCGGCACTTGCCAAAACAAGCAGTTAATGTTTTTAAGCGGAAAGGTCAATCGAGTATGGTATGCGCTTCTCGGCGGAGAGGGAAGAGAAGGTCGAGTCGTCGCATGAAACCCTCTCTCGCTTCGGTCATCGATGCGTTTCGGCATTCGTGACTCTATTGTGATGGCTATTATTGGCGCTATGCTATTGCATAGGAATGAGGGGACTCGGGGGTCGATAGCTAAAGGTATTATGGCACGCAGATCCGTTTAGCCGGGGACAAGAACCTCCGAATGCCGAAATAACAGTTGCGCAGGCACACGGCACTTAGTGAGTGGGTGAGTCGATGAGAGCGGATTACGCAACTTCCGCGAATATTCCTATCCTCTGTAGGCAATGAAGATCCCGCTGAAAAAGGCTTGGTGCCTCGAGATTTTGCCGACCGATTGCGCACGATCGTCCCAAGCTCGCACCTTTGAACAGAAGTGTCGGCATTTGGTTGTGGCTTTGGAGAGATTAGCTTTTGGATAAACAGGCGATTCAGGCGAGGACAACATAGTCAAATTATTCTGGGATAGAAGTCGTTCTTTTCTGTTTTAAAAAGTTGGTTGAACAATCAGTTAGATACACAGTTTTAATTATTGTTTTTGATTTTGGACCACGAATGAATTATTGATTTTGATTACTGTATCGTTTTTTATATACTGGCAAACACGGCAGTTTAAAACAGAAACAAAAACACGTAGAAAGCTTTATTAACACACAAACAATGCAAACAAAAAGTATCCTTATACATATATCCGTAATTCAAACAAATCCATTAAAGACTTTAGTTTATTAGGCCAATAATGTGTTCACCTTCTTAACAGTGATGATGATGGTGATGGTGATGAAGTCCAAAAAAGTTACGAATCCGCCGTCCCAGGTGGAGACCTAAGTGATGATGATGGTGTCCATGGTGGTGGTGATGGTAGCCATGATGATGGTGGTGGTCAACGTAGACGACAGGAGGCCCACAAGGCTGGCACGAGTGGCTATGGCAGTCCATTCTGATCGTGAATCGAAGTTAACAAAGTATCAAAAGTGAATGGTTGCATCGACAAACGACTGGGCTTTTATTGCTGACAAAAATATGCTTCGGTGACGTCAAAGGAGTATCTTATCAGTTTCAACAGCAGGTGAGACGTTAGCATGGCTTTGTTTATCTTTTGATGAGTCATGGCTATGGTTTGAGACACGAAAAACTCATACGACCAGTTTTGATGAATAATACAATGAGTACACAGAGAAAATACCCCCTCGTAAATGAGGGAAAACCCCCTCACTTTTGATGAGAAACACCCCGGCAAATTATACCTTAGGGAAAACTACATCTTATTTGAGGGGATTTGTCATCATAGTAGAGGTGGTCTTCCATCAAAATTGATGAATGTTTCCATCAAATGGGATGAATGCTGCATCAAATAGGATGTAATTAGCCATCAAGTTTGGTACCCCCTGCGTGCCATTCGAATCGCGCGGCTGCCATTCATGCTATCATACAACATATGTAATTGATATAGTTTATGTTAATCAACACATAGTAACAACCAGAATAGGTAAACAAACAAAAGCAACACTTAGAATGATACACACAAGAAAAACACTGATCCGTTTCTAACAAGCTAGTCAAAACAATTCTTGAAGAGATACGATGTCTTCCTTCTTGATTGTGTTGTGATCGTTCTTGTCTGTCAAAAGTTTCGAGGGATTCGATGAGAAGAATGGATATGGCGTAAGCGGCAGAACATTTTACGTTGGTGTGCCGGCGTAGTCGATGACTTCTTTGTCGAAAAGTGCCGTCTGTCCCTTGAGTTTTGCGGCACGTTGGTAGACAGACAAATTGGATGTAGCTGGGAGAGGAGCGCTTGGTCAGCTGATTTCCTGCAAAATGATACATTATATATATTGTTGAAACGAGGGACTACAGCATCAACTCACCTTGGCATACAATTTCGGCACGAAGTGGTCACAATGACCGACAGGCAAAACATTGAAAGCATCAACGCTTTCCAAAGATAAAAGCTACGTTGTTCATCAAAGAGCTCTGGTATTGATGGGTTAAAACCCTCGTTGAATAGTCCACAACATTCTTGTAAAGTAATCACATTTATTATAAACAGTAACAAGCAACAAAACACATAGTAAAGTGAAGCAACAAAGGAAAGAAACCGATGCGTTGAAACGTCGTCGACTTGGAAAAAAACTCGACTGACTCCAACTTGGAAAAAACCGTGAGCCTGCGCGATCACTTGCAGTGTGCGCGCAAATTTGCATGCTTCTTTCAACCTTTTTTTGCTAAGTCCGTGATGAACGGTCTTCCTCTCTTATGATGACAAGTTTCCCCTCAAATAAGATGGAGTTTTCAAATTTTGATGGAAGCATTTTGTGAGGGGTATAATATTGAGGGGGTATTTTCTCTGTGTATTGTACAAGTTTGTGCTGAAAAGTTTTGCTTTGAAATACAAGTACAGGGTTAACAGTTTTAAATCAATAGTTACTCTGTGATATCGGCATACTGAGTCAATTTTACAGATGCTCAACTAAACTTTTTTTCTAATGCTTCTGCTTTGGTTTTCGTAACCATTCTGTGGAAGTTGTCAATGTTGCTAAGCAAAACAATCAATACAACCCAATTTCATAACTTGTATTCGTGTTTTCAAGTGAAACTCATGAAACTTGTATGGAAAATTTTTACGTCAAAACGCCAAACTGTTAAAATTAACGGAACACACTGTAGTACAGTTTACAGAAACGCGAACTGAAAAAGATCAATGAATACACACGTTTTCGACAATGCCATAAGCATTATTTCTGAGACACTTGTTGATGGCATTGTAATTCACTAATAATTGTGTTTGACCGGTGATAAGTCTTGAAACAGACATTTGTAATGACTATATGTAACACTGTTCAAACAAATTGAAATGTTTTATTACTTCAAAAATTATTAATAAAGTCGACACATTTTTATTATCACATTAATCATTGTTTTATGCAGACAAATCTTACAATGCATGTATATTAATACCAAAGTATAGCAGTTTTAAAAATTAACAGTGATGATGGTGGTGATAACCGTAATGATGACCATGGTGGTGATAGTAGTCGTAGTGGGGATAATGAATGTGATGCCCATGGTGGTAGTGTCTAAATGTTATATAAATCATTCAAGAAGTTATTCAAACAGTTTAAAACAAAACTTACGGATACTGTTCAACATAAACGACCGGAGGAGCGCATGGCGCGGGATAGTAGCTGTAGCACGGGTTGCACGGATCCATGATTCGGAGTAGAGTTCAGAGAGTCAACTGTCTGTGAGACACTGATGTCTTCTCACCCAAACAAGGCTAGTTTTATAGGCGGAACACAACCATGGGGGTTGCCCTGTTTATTGTGCGATGTTGAAAGCCTTATCAGTTGACATGAGCCCGGAACACCTCGAATCACGCATGTTGTTGAGACTCTGATTCACCCCTCTGACGTCACATATGAATTGAAACTTTTTTATTAAAAAGGTCTGTGAAGTGAAAAACATTAAAACAGTTTTAAAACAATCTCGTTTTGGTCGTAACTTTTACTGTGAACAATAAAAAAACCGCAAGTTCAAACTTTCTATCCAAGTTCTATCGCTTGTTTTCTTTGGGGCTCATGACATCGACCTATTACAACCGCCAGTATCAGTGCCGAGTGAATGATTCAAACGATGATGTCTGTAACGCCATCGGGTCGGCGTCATTCACGACCAGCTACACCAGTCGGCGGTGAATGCTTCCCTAATTTCGACAAACTTTGTATTATACGCTTTACACCTTCTCAAGTCTGAAATTAATAGTGTTCACATAACAGATTCATTCAATGGTGCATCGGCCGGGCGTCAACTATTTAGTTCCTGACTGTCATTAGTGTGCTCAGGTATAACTACTATCGTGTTGAACCAGCTGTTTCTTTGTTTCTACGAATAAAAAGGAAAGAAATCGAGCCAGAGCTGGGTAAGGAATACAGAAGTTTCTAATAACGTTATGCGACAGTGGTTTTGTATGCCGTTGAGTTTTATTTTTTTTGTTTCAGAGTTGACATTCGTCCAAGATTCACAGATTTTTCATCTTGGATTGTGTTAAAATCTGTAAGCCCGAATCCCAACATGGTGCATCGGTCGGGAACCTATGCCGAGCCGAGTGCTGTCAATACGATGTAAGTTTACGGCACTAAAACTGATGATCGATAACCAAATGTTATAGGGTACTAGCAATCTAACAACTTCGGCAAGCTGAAACAGCTTTCCATTGCGTACCCCTCAGAGCGTTGATCCAATAGTACAGGTTACCGTTAGACAAGCGATGTATTATTTTCCGGCGGTGATAACCATTTACACTAAAAACTATCATTGTTGAACCGGTTGATCCCATGGAAAAGACAACACAGTATAAACAAAAGTTTTGCCATGAAATACCTGTCTGGAAATAAAACAGTTTACTCATATCACATATTTATTTGTAAATAAGACGTTTGCACAAAAATAGAAAAACCATAATTAATGCGAAAACGACTACAGATTAGGTAGGTTTATGTAAAAGATAACAAAAGTTAGCCTTTACGACGTAAGATTCTGACGCATCATGACAAAACTGATTAGAATATAAGCAGTTCGAAACATTGGGAAACTGACTGGCGACATGTACGAGAGAAAAGGATTCCGTTAACAGCTGGTAAGCTTTGTTACAAAAATGAGTTTCGGTCGGGCAAAATAGACATATTTCAAAATGTTAAGCTTGTTCAAAAATATTAAAATGATAGAGACACATAAAAACCTTTGAAACACCATGCAAAAAGTACAGCCGATACGGATTACGTGAGGCTTTTTGAAATTTGGTTGATCTATGGATGGGGGAGGGCCTTGATATCACAGAAGAAACAGGGTGGCTCCTCAGGATGCATCCTCGTCGCCGCCGGCGGCCACCTGAGGGGAAGAGGGCGTAATGCGCTGAGACGTGAAGATTTTGACGAGGGAATCGGCGCCCGCGGAACCGATGAGCGGTCGCGAGGGATGGAAGGCCACGGCTAACACGGACATGTCAAACTTTTTGCGATGGGCCGCGATTTCCTGAAAAGAGGGGGGTTAGCGGTGGTCAGAATATACGAAAGTGGTGACAAACCTGAAGACACTTTCGTTGTTCCATGTTCCAAATGCGAAGGGACCCATCATGACTGCCCGACATGAGGTAGAGGCCATTTGGATCGATGGCAAGGGTTGAGATGGCTTCGACATGGGCCACGGCACCGTAAATGAGTTTGCCTAAAACGTCAACAGTCTACTGTACAGTTTAGAAACCAAAAAAAAACATACCAGTGTTGTTGTCAAAGTACCGAATCTTTCGATCATCACCGGCCAAAACGGTCACGGGCATCGTTGGATGGGACAGAATCTTGTTGATTTCGCCGACTTCTTCTAAAAACGTAGAAGTTTACAAACAACAGTTTATAAAAACCCAAACCAAAACCAACCATTAGCAGGGAACTCAAAATTCAGCACAACATTGCCCGTTTCAATGTCGAGAATCGCTGCCGTGCAACCAGAATACGCGACAACGATCTGTGTCGGCTCCGTGGATACGATATCCAACGATCGCGGGATCAGGCCACCATTTTCAATCGTCCGCAGAAGGTACTCGCTTTCATCGGATGTGCTCAAATCCCAGACTTTGATGGTACCATCGGCCGATGCCGACAACAATCGATTCGTCGACGAATGGTAGTTGACGCTCCAGATGGCATCAGTGTGGCCGCGGAGGGTCATGAGAAGGACGGAGGGATCTAAAGGACATTAATATAAATGGCAGTTTAAAAAACTTAAAACATACCATATAAGCCATGAACGTCAATATTGACGGACGGCACCTGCCAACAGCAAATAACGCCATCGAGACCGCCTGTGTAGAGCTGATCACCGGTGGGTGACATGTCGATGGCCAGAATTGCGGTCCTGAAATTGGATAAACGGATAACCATCGCTCAAGTACACACGCCAGGCAGTTTAACTAAAATTTACAAAAAACGTACTTGTGTCCCCTGAACGTGTAGACCGGTTCAACATCCATGATGCCAGACGCGCCAGTAATCTGTGGACCTGAAATCCAGTGGTTCAAACAGTTTTAAAAGCAAACCAAAACCAACCTTTAGCATTCTCATTAGCCTTATTTTCAGCCAAATTCCACAACTTCGCAGTGCCATCTTCACTCGCAGTGATCAAAACCGGCTCAACGGGGTGGAATTGGATCGCTCGAACGGAATCATAGTGCGAACGAAGGGTGTATTTCAGATTCCAACGAACAGCCAGACTGACATCGTCTTCACCGACGGCAAAGTCATCCTTGATGTCGACTTCCTCGCTGCTATCACCACCACCGGCGGCATATGCCTGTTCAAACATTTCCTGCATGATGCCACTGTCCCGGGATCCGGAAAGGTTGTTACCAGCCGGGGGTAACAGATCCGCTGTCTGCTTCTCACCCTCTGGGTTAACCGCATTCGCGCTGCCACTGCTTTGACGCTTCTTTTCCTGCTCCTGACGATAGTCTTCCCGCATTCGGTTGAACGTCTTTTCATCGATGCCCCAATCGTCCCCCGGTGTGGGCCTGGTTGATCCTTTTGGGATCTTTCGTGTAGTGGAGGTCTTCTCCTGATCGAGGAAGTTGAAATTCTGCAACGCATCGACGGCATCATCGTCAAAGATTTGCCCGTGCTCGGTGACTTCATCATCGGCCTCGGTGAATTCCTTGAGGTTGTACTTTTGGAGGAAGTCGGCTGTCTCGAGGATTTCCTTTTCGGTTTGATCGATGACTTTGCGGGATTCTTCGGATCTAAAATTTTTTTATATTACGCCCCAATTATCCAGTTTAAAAAACTAACGTCAACTCCGAAGGCGCAGCAACCGCAGACGCATTGTTTCCCATCAACTTCGCCGATCTGAATGCCCGAACATTGATAATGCCATCACTGTAGCCCATCTCTTCCAAGTACTGTTTAAGTTGCTGTCTTGCTCGCTTCCAGGACGGCAATTCGTTTGAGTTTGTGTAGGCATCGACATCGAGAGGAACGTCGCTGATGACTTCGGAGAACTCTGGCTTCTCTTCCTCGTCGACTGGCTCCGGATCATCACCGTTATGCGTCAATCGATGCAGTTTCAGTCTCTCCTGTTTCAACGAGTATTCCAACATTTTGATCCGTCGCACGAGATCGCGTTTCAGGTTTTCCTGGCCTTTGCGTTCGCCCTGCAGGAAGCTGATTCGAGCCTAAAAGCAATGATGTAGGGTGGCAGTTTAATAAAATGTCAAATAACAAACCTTTAACTCGGCACGTTCCATCTCCCATTGGGTGCGTTCGAGCTCAATTCGGCTCCACTCGTACTGGAGGTAGTGTAACACACCCGGCATAGTGTAGGGCACCCGCTTCTAGAAAATTTTTGAGTATTTAGGACCAGAGAAATAACAGTTTAACAACTCACATCCTCATTCTTTCGCTGCGGATCACCTCCTTGACCATTAGCCATGGAAGCACTGCCACCAGGGCCACCGCCCGAAGCGCCGTCATAGCCGCCGGCATTACTGGTCGTATCGACGGCATCAATGCCCGAAATGGACGACGGCCGCGGGGCACCGGCACCAGAAGCAGCAGCGTTATTGCTGGGGCCTTCGCCGAGATTCACCATCATCGGCGTTGTTGGGTGAGGCTGCAGAGTGCTGCCGTTTTGAGGGGTTCTTGGCGGGGATATATAAACAGAGTGGTCAAATCGAGCGGCGAATGGTGGAAGCCGGCTGTAATGAGAGGGAATTTATATATGAAGTTTCTCCAGAGGCATTTGATACAGTTTTATGCTTATTAAAACAAGTGCCGTGGGAATCGATCGGCCGGTCAGCACGGATTGACGTCACGGGGAACACGTAATAACCAAAACGGAAGTTACAAAATAACCACAATACAATCGATACGACAAAAATGTCAGGTCACGCAACTCGGTAAAGGATCAGGGCAGTGAGAAGTGGTGAGTAGGGGTTTTTGACGACAATGGTCGGAAACAAAGAGCGAAAAGAGGGGTGAAAGAAAACATGCGTGGTTGGCCAACTCGTCGAACACGCGATACAAAATATAGATGATCATCATGTTCGGCGCAACTTTACAGATAAGCTAGCTTGATTTACTTCAGTCGGCTGGCACCAACCGGATCAAGAAGGCGTTTACTTACCCTCCAGGCACAGAAGCACCGTGAAAAACCATTTCCGGAAGCACGCTTTTCGCGGAGAGCTCTCTCAACATCGTCGCGAAAATGCGCGCCCTCTCGACCTCCTTGGCAAAGTGTCCGTAACACCGAATGCGCGTTGTAGTCGCTCGCTCGGGTCGCTCGTGGTTTTCGTCTCTCCGCTCTCTAATCCATTGCGGTTGTCGCCAGCGGCGCCAACGGCAGCGTCGTCGCCGTTGCGGCACAACACATTTGCCTCGAGGCCCCCCTTGGCCTCACCGTGGGTGTCGTCAGCGTCGTTGACGGCGCCCTGGCCAAAGGTATCGATTTTCGGGGGTGCCCTCTCCCGAAAAAAAAGTCGGCGTCTCGCTTGAAAAGGTCGGACTTGGGATTTGTGATGAGATGGTTGACTACTGAGACACGCGACCGACGTGAAGGCTGCTTTCATGGAACCTCGACATATGAAAGGTCCCAACAGTTTTCTATAAAATTCAGCGTCACAGATTTGCCGATCAGTTAGGCATATATAAATTTTATCATAAAAATCATGTCTGAATGTATGTTTTCGTCTTTCGATCATGCGAAAATGTGCAGAAACTGATGCTTATGTTGACTAAGATCAATGCAACCTTTTGCGTGTAGAAATTAGCATTTATTGGGTTGTCAAAATGCGTCCTTTTTTGAACTGGAACTAAATTTAAATGTAACATAACACGGGGGGCAGTTTTCATTTGTTCAGCGATAAAATTTTACTGAATGTGTGAAGGGTGGGAATACCCACTTCCATCAGTTTCCACGGTGATGCAGTTTACACATTGATACCGATTGATAAAATGTCCTGATGCTCATAGGTTTAGTGGCTAGTGCCACATATTGATCTCAACAGAAGGGTCAGGAAAAATGTGAATTACAAAGTGTGATAAATACATGGTGGATCGACAGTTTTTTCCCAAATTGAAAGAATCAAAAAACCAATCACCACTCGATTGACTGCTTGAAAGCAAGTTTTTCTCAAAATGGGATGTCCAGGGTGTGCACCCAGAGGCTTCTACCGGCTCCGATCACCATTACTCAATGACATAAAGACATTGCCGCCGGCTGTGTCCATTTACAGCCAGCGTCATCACGACCGACCGACCACCGACTGTGACCACAATCGACGGCCATGCGCGATGATGCTTGATTAATGTTGCCTTTGTTTCCAGCCTGCATCCATGTCGCGGTGTCCTTTTAAGGTTTTTGATCAATTGGTTAATGATTGGCCATGGACACGGCACTATTAGAATTCAGTTTTTTAAAAGTTTTTGACTCTTTAATCTTCTTTTTACTTTTTAATTACGTCAGTTTTTGTTGTCAAAATGCTTGACGTTTTCATTTAATAGTTCTCGAAACCAATGGTGGACCCCGGCCGAATTTTCATCGGCCGGGCCGGAAGTTTTAGCGACCGGCCGGCCGGCGGCCGGCCGCCGTTGATTCAGCCGGCCGCGGCCGGCCAAAAAGCACTCAAAATGAACCATTTTCACCTAATTTAAGGTCGAAAAGTTAAAAAATCTTTGGCCGGCCGACCGGCCGCGGCCAAGCCGGGCCGGGGTCCACCATTGCTCGAAACTATAGTTGAAATCACAATAAAGGGGCAGTTTTTACATATTTCCGTGCTGTGGGTTAATTAATGATGTCCATTTCAACCAGCCCCGAGATTCACTGATTTTAGTACACCGGAGATAAATGGCGTGCACTCTGTCTGTGTCATTTATCACTTGAATTTGTGAAGTGTGCCCACGGGATTGAACTTAAGAAAGTGTTTCAATGACTTTCCTGATTGTTTTGAGACAAAGGTCAACTCAAAATCGTTTTCGCAAAAAAAAAAAAACTAATTGGTCTCGACATTGATTACAGAAATGAAAAAACTCAAAATTACCCCAATCACATTGAAAGTCACACGTTTCCGCCGATCTGTCGTTTCCGGGTGCATCGCCCCGTCCGATTGACGACGTCCAAACCCAAAAACAAATCCCCACTTTTTACTTGTTTCTCATTGTGGAACGAACACATTGTTGTCTGCGGGGTGACGGATGGATGGATGTTCCGTTTCGATCGTGTCGTTCACCTGTCGAAGCGTGATTGACCGTGACAGCTTCCAATGAGCCAATCATCTGGGGCACATGCCATCACCGCCAACACCACCGGCAGCCAGCAGCCAGGGGCAATGGGCCTCATCACGCAGCCCTCGGGGCGTGATTGTTTTTTTAATAGTTCGTTCACGGTTCGGTTCCGTGATCGACGCCGCCAGTCTCGAAACACGATTAGCGCGCATAATGTTGGACCCGTGGATTGGATTCTGGTGGGTGGGGGCGTTCTCGTGACTCTGGCATCATAGGGTTTGTAAAAGGGCTGATAACTTTATCGATAGAGGGTTTATGGTATATTTATATCAGTAGGTGTCTCGGTTCATTTTTAAATATGTTTACGACAGCTCGAGTAATTGACAGTTTAAAAAACAATCTTAAAATCGCCAGAACCTCTGAGACTCGTAAAGTGATTTCATGGCACTCAAAATTTAATGTCCATCGAACCATTACGATTATACTTTTATCGCATCCGATCACAGGCCACTGCTATAATCCAATGTTGAGGCAGGCACGGATCAAATCCGATTTTATTATGACACCATTATGCGTTCGGACAATTATTATCCGCGGTCAAACGTGTAAAAAGCGTTCGTACAGCTGTCAATAGTAGCGAGTCCAATCATTCATAATGTTGGTATTTCAAAAGCATCCGATGTTTTGAAAAAATTGAGTCTAGTGAAATGTGATCTGTTCTTATGGGCGAAACATCCAGTAACCTCCGATCAGTTTATTATGGCTCGAGTAATGAAGATTCTGATTGTACATATCTGAACAGATTCGGAGAACCCCTCAGTTTTACTTTTCCACATCCCATGTGATTCAAAGATCTGTCTAACCCCAATCAGTAAGTGTCCTTAGCCATCTCCTCCTCGAAGCCGAGAGGTCGAGAGTCGTTTGACGTGAGTCACGCTCCGACAGCCCACAACTCTCCACTCTTGATGGCGGCGGTTATCCGAGGAAAGCCGCCGCCGGCGCTCGTGTCATCCGTTCTTTTTGTTGTCCCCCCTTATCCTTGCTTCCGTCAAAAAAGTGCTTTTGTTTCTTTTTGTCCGACCCCCCTGGGCCACAGGGCCCCTCGGAAATGACTTACTTTTTGTCGTGTCGTCAGTGTTTTTGTGGGGCCGGATGCCGTCGCTCGACGACTCATCCCTCCGTTTGACGTCCCTCGTCGACGGACGGCGACGGCGCCGAGCCCATTTGGGTAGGGTTAATGTCTATTTTTGGGGGGTGTTACTTATTTAAATTTGATGATGGCATGGTGGTAGTGTGCTTGTTTTGGGGGTTTTAGTTTCTGTTAAACGCAGATCACTCAGTTTATTTTTTTGTACTTACTTCTGTGTTGCTGATACGTTCAGTCACCTGGTTTGCTTGATCAACAAACCTGAACACCCCCTCTTTCTTGAATACAGTTTCTATTTACCCACAGTGCAAGAAGGATAAACAATCTTAATTTTTGAGTATCTGTTTCATTGACTAACTGATTCAATGATTCGAGACTTTGCAAAATCAGTTAATGAAACACTGTCTGTACTAAACGTACTCCATTCCTCAACCCAGTTTTTCTCTTATTGTCCCCATTTCACACCCTTTGCACCAAACCTAACTAAAACACATGCTAATATAACAATTGTGTCAAGCCGACGGTGCCGGCAAAGTTCACGCATTCATTGAGTTCAAACAGGAAACTGCCGCAATCAAAACGGCCCCTCGTCAAGGGTCCCCCACGAAAATAGGCTTGCCCTTAGGCCATGGAACGCCGGCACGTATGTAATTTTGTTCGAAAGCCATAAAAGTGTGCCAAACTTTCGTAGCCCGGGCAGCTGTGACCGACAGGAACTCTGTATTTTGCAAACATCTCACCCCCCTGCGTGAGGGGCACAACAAAGTAGCTAAAATTTGGGGGGCCATGTTGCGGATTTTGACGATGGCCTAGGGGGGATGTTGTTTCTTTTGTTGTATTTGAGTCAACTGGAAGGTTTTGTTATGCACAAGAATAACCTCAGTTTTTTGAAAATATCTATATTTTTTATGATTGGTTTTTTCGAACCCCCTGAGGCGGTCAAACTGTTTGCGCACTCAAGTCAAGGTAGGAGGGGGCTTCGGCGGGGGTAATCCATTTTTCGCAGGTCTAGTTTACTCGAAAAAAAGCGTCACAGTGAGGTGTTTTCACAAGTCATTATCTCGACAGCTCATCTTCATCGCGATCACCTCCACCATCGCTTTTATGATATTTTGTGTCGCCAAACGGATCGCCCGGAGGGGAGTTGAGGGGCTAGTCCGTCAGCCTCCCTCCTTGAGAACGGGAGGCATACCTATGCTATCTATCTTCGAGGCTCCGCCTGGTTTTTCCTTCCCACTCATGATGAAAGATGATGGCGGAGATTGGTGGAATTGGGTTTGAATTAGCAAAGGAGATTTCAGTTTCGAGTCCGAAGAGGAAAATGGAGGGATTGAAACTGTAACTTTATCTTTCTCGAGGGGTCGGATGTGTTATAACATAAGGTTGCGGCGGTACCGTGGAAGCGCAGTTTAGCTTTTCCATGATCCCTTCTTGACCTCTCTCTCCCAAAAAAAGTATAAACCCCATGTCCATAAGCGTCTTTTCACGCGTTCGTTTATCGCTTTTTATCACTGCCGGTGTCGGGGCTGCCCACCTTTTCCACTTTTTTGCCTCTTCCGTCCAGTCGTCTGCCCTTTGCATTCAATCCCATTCGCATCGATAACACTAAAAAAACCCCGACAGCGACGACACCCATCAAAAAGTATAACCCAAAATCAAACAGCCCAGACCGCTGTGCTGCAATGCAATCAGATCAGTAAAATGGGCACAACAACCACATAAAAAATATAATAAATTTAACGGCTTTTTGTCCACTTACAATTAGTTACTATAGATTCCGTCTTCCGTCGTTCGACCCCCCTTATTTGAAGCCCCACCCGAACGCGAGCCGTATACGAACACCCTTCATTTAGTATTAGTATTCCCTTTTTTGGAACGCTATGATAGCTAACTCAATTGTAGAGATACAACCACCAATAGTATAGCAGTTTTACATTACATTAGTCATCTGTATCCTAGCCTTTTTCATCGCGATTCGGACTTGTATGGTCGAAAAACTTTTTTATTTGCATTTTTGTAGGGTTTGCATAGACTCGCCGAGCGTGTCAAGATTGAGGTCTATCAACAACATAGTAGTGTTTTTTGCACTCTTTGCTTTTGAGTTGCGTGTTTTTTTCGAGCTGTTCAAAACTGCTGACACGACCCCGGACTTTGGGGGCCAAAGCAAAACGAACGATGAGCAAAGCTGTTCGGAAAAAAGGGGAGGGTTGAGGCGACGCGATGCTATTCGTCGTGGACGACTTCCTTTTTTAAACATTGCATTTAGATTGCGATGTGAGGGATTTAAATTGGATGAAGTTGTTTGAAGTTGAAGGATACGAGATTGTCAGCAGTTTTTGTTTTGTAAAAACTTTTCAAATACCGGTTATTATTACGATTTTTTTTCAAAGATCCCAGTGTTGCAGTTTTTTGTTCAAATACCCCAAATAACAGTCATTATTACTATTTCCCAAAGCTAAACTAATCAAAGAAGCCCACTACCACCACCATCAACCGTTAATGTTTGCCAAAGTTCTCAGGTGTTCGCATGTCCGTGCCAAATTGTGCCATTCAGGCATGATAAGCTCGAATTGCACTTTTTTCTTAGCTATGTAAACGTTTTTTACGTTTTTATTCAAAGTGTTCAATCAAGCAACTTCATATGAACGAACAGCTTCAAACATGGCAGGTTTTGTGCAACCATTGCCCCTTCAACCTGCACCCGTTAAATAGTTTATGAAAAGAATAATAAAAGACCTTCAGAAACCGTCTCTTTCACTCATGTCACACAGGGCTTCTTTCCATCTTTCATACCGAGCAACGTTGTTGCTTACTTGCATTTTTTGTTCATTTTTTTGGCGTATGGCTCAGCTTGCAAGCGAAACGTAAGAGGTTTCATGTTTCCCACGCTCATCGAGTGTTCCTATTTCTTTCTTTTCTTTCTTCCCGGAGAAAAAAGGCTAGAAGCAACTCATGGTAGTAAAGAAATAGGCTGGTTTCAAGGCGGCGGTTTCGGGTGGTTAATCAACCAAATAAAGGCGCTTCGAAGATAACCATTGTTAATACAGTTTCATTTAAAATTTCAGTTTAAAGCTATTAAGGTTTACTTTTGTGTTGTGATGGTTGATTGTTTGTAAGAACACATAATTTAATATCAACGATTCCGAGGCAGTTTAAAAGTTATAACGTTATACAAACTGTATTGTAATATTTGTTTTTTGGTACATCCAACCATGCCGGCAGTTTTTATACATAATTTTTACCATAATTTTGGTATTTTGAAAAGAAGTTCATCTCTTTACGTAAAAAACACGTTTTCGAACGCATCTCTAATCACGTTAGGCTCTTTGTCTGAACTTTTTGCATCATGCGTCACATTGTTGCAATTTGAAGACGTCGTTCGGGTATTCAAGTATGTACTCCTTTTCAAGTATGTAGTTCCGGTGCCCTTTCGAGTGCCGTTCCAAATTGTTTGGAACTGTTGTTCGGGAATTTGAGAAAGTTGTTTTCTTGGTTGTTTTATTGATTTTGCTTTTAGTTATTTATTTTTTGGTGAAAATGTCTCAATCAGCGTTGGACAGTTTAAAAAATAATCTTCCCCTTATTCACGTAATATCGTGAGGTCATAACCCGCCACCAGTAGTAAACCGTCAATCTTGTCACCCGTCCCTTGTTTTTATGACTTGACTTTGTCGCTTTCAACCCATGTCAAAGCAGCTTGCTTCCCATCCGTCATGGCGGTCTTTGCACAATCACATTGATGTCACCGTCAATCAGACAATGACAAAAGTGGCAAACAAGAAGGCGTGTCATCTTAAACGGGGTACAATATGTATGGCAAAACCGCAAGTTGAACAATATTCTTTGTGGGGGTGGGTAAACCTGTCTTTTTTGGGAGAGGGTACTGATGAACTTTTGGGTGATTTTGTTGTGCACAAATACAAAAATTAAACTGCATATTCTTGCAACAACTATTCAGTTTAACCGCGTCAAAGTGTCTTTCAAGTATTTAGAAGAAGAAGTCAACAGTTTTTTCTTATATTCATCCATAATAATCTCTCAACCCAAATAATGCCAATTGTTTTCGACAATTGCCATTTGAAACGTGGAAAGTTTATGTTTAACCGTGCCCCTACCCTAATCTAGTAAGCCATTACAAATGTTTATTTGTCCATTTTGGTCGTGCTTGTGTGATTATTTTCGCCGACAAAAAGATATCCAGTTTTTTAGCGAAAAAATGTCTCCACGGCTAAGATTTACCAGTATTTCGATCCGAAAGTACACGACTGAAATTATTTTTCTATTTATTTGTATAAGTTCATGTATAACTACCACACAAGCAGTGCAGTGCTTTGAATGCTTTGATACGGGGCCGACGAATAAGAATTGCACCCGAGAAAAGACGTGTTCCGGGGCTGCTTGTTTGATTTGTAAGAACCTATTGTTTTTCTACATGCGTTGAACAGTTTTAAATTGATCAAAATCTGATAATTTCAGTCGAAGATGGCAACAATATAACCACAACAGCATTTTGTCTACTAACATCAGAGCATGTTGCCATGAATCGTGTTTCACCGGGTTGTTGGGTCGAAGCCGATGGTAAAAGCAAGCATTGCGTCTGTTTCACTGATTATTGCAATGAGCTTCGTGATCGGACTGATGGTTCATCGTCTCAGGGTTGGCTTTCTTTCTTTACAAGGGTCTTGATAGAGGCGTTGATTCATTTCAGACCCGCTTTCATCACCGATTCAAACCTTAGCAATGCTCAAACATAACCCTTTCCTTGATTATGACTACAATGAGCTCGATGATTCCGATGTCTCGGAAAACAAAATGCACGCCCGCCCGGCGCCGGCAAATTTGTTGTTCCCGTCGGCATTGGAGGAGGACTTGAAGACAGCCGGGGATGATTCTGACGGTAAAAATACGCATGCATTGCTTGTGTCAGTTTAAAACACCCACAAAACCTTACAGATCTCGTCCCCATCGACTTTGAAGAGTACACTAACGGCGAAAAGGATCCCCCTGCCCCTGCTGACGACATTACAGGCGATCCTAGTCTAGCCCCTGCCACCACCGTGCCAATGGCATCATTAGCGTTGACACTCATTGCGTGTCTCATCACTGCCGCCCTGAGGCCATAGTGCCATTCATTGAAAAAGAAAGGCTTAACTGGTCACACTTCCCGCCAAATTAATCCCCCGATGAATGAATGTCCCTGACTGATGTGAGGATAACGGGATCGGAAAAAACTGAATTACAGTAAATTTCGGGTACATAATATTAGAACTGTCCAATCTAATGTAAGCATTATGTTAATTTGTGAACAAAAAAGTTGATATAACGTTGATTGAAGCATGTGTATTTTTGAAAAGGCCCTTGATTGGGTTCCTTTGGCAATAAAATGTATGATAAACCATATGTGGCACGTCGCAGTTTATTGAAATTCTAAGAAACTGGAAATGAAACTTGTAAAGTTTGACGAAGGGTGCATGGAAACTGTTGGCAAGATGGGATATATAATGGTGTTGTTTTGCAAATTAATACTACCCAGTTTTTTTCAAAGATTATTCGTCGCGGAGATATATTCCAGCGTTTAGAGCACAAACGCCATCGATTAGAACCATTCGGTCAACCTAGCATACCCTGGGTTATGCCTAGAGGGCTGTTGCGCCATCTTTGACTCGGATAAGTGCGTAAACGGCGGGTGTTAGCCGCGCAATAAGGCCACCATCGAAATCCGTCTTCCATTGCTTCATCGCGCGCGCGCGTCGTCGACCACCAACTCTAACCACGAAAGTCGATGCTGCATGTGTGGACTTTACTTCCCGGTGTCCCAAACGCACATTCTACCCTTTCTTATATTAAATGCGTCTGTGTGTTCACAACAAATCGGGAAACATCCTCCAGACATCATCCCAAGTTACATTTTTCATCTGTCCACTTTTTTTGACACTTTTTGTTTCCGTTCGCGTTCCTTTTTGTAATTGCTACCGAATCGAACACAGTTTAAGTTGATTTAACTTTTCCAGACCTTCAAACAACTATGATGAACCGTAAACCCGGTGGGGCATACCCCTCATCCCGCGATTTGATGCTCAAACCAGGCTTTAAACCGATTCCGACCCAGGCAGTACGTAGGCCTCCACCAGTTCCACGCTATTACGTAGAAGGTTCCAAAGCTGCGATATGGCCAAAGGACTGGGAAGCGGTTTCCTCGTTTATGTTTGAGCCGAACACGTTGACTAACAGCCCGAGTCTTCAAACCCACAACATCTCCCTCGACAATGAAATGCAATTACGTCTGATTGGAACGTGTTGGATCAAGGAGCTCTCGCTTCGGATAAACGTCAAGTATAAGAATTATCCTGCTACCTCTAAATTGTGAGTTTGGTGGTTTCGGTTTGGGAAGGTCGACTTTATATATATAATTTTTAGGTCGGTTCGCGCAAGTTGCGTTGCCATGATATATTTCCATCGATTTTACATGTATCATTCGTTTGGAACCTTTGATCCGATTGTATGTTTTCCTTGGAGAAATATGAGACAGTTTATAAAATGACGTAATTTCAGCACATTGCTACCGCGGCCCTGTTTTTGGCAGCCAAATGTGAAGAATGCCCGAAAAGAATGAAGCTCTTTGTCTATCCATTGTATAATGTCTGTTTCCCGCATGATACAGATCCCCTGGAAGCCGAGGATGAAGCTCTGCTCGAAGAGTTGATCACAGCGATGGAAACACATATATTGCGGACCCTTTCCTTCGAGTTGAAGACGCCATTGTGCCATGTTGAGGTTATAGCTAGGGGATTCTTGAGCCAGGAAATCATGAAGGCCGCTTGGCAGATTTGTACGGATATGTAAGTTGGTTAAACTTTGCCGGTAATTGTATTTGAAGACGACAGTTTTAGTTATCAGTACACCACACTCTGCTTGCTCCACAAGGAAAAAGTTTTAGCCGCTGCTGCCGTTCTTGCCGCTAGCACGTATGTCGGTGTGGATGTAAGTTGATTTGGCGTAGAAGAAAACACAATATAATGGTCAGTTTTTAGTTGGATGCTCAATACGGTTCAGATTGGATCGAGAAGATTGCCCCGGGCACAAGCATGGAGACTATCGTCGACATTGTCATGGTGTTGGCCGAGTCCTATGAAAAGTATCAGGAGCTTTTCCCCAAACTTCCCAATGTCAGAGATGCCGCAAAGGATCCGGTTGCTGCTCCACTCCTGGCCGAGGAATATCGTCGTGAAAGGAATGAAGCTGCCAAGGAAGC
The DNA here is from genome assembly GCA_024447235.1 of Panagrellus sp. LJ2285. Taxonomy (NCBI): domain Eukaryota; kingdom Metazoa; phylum Nematoda; class Chromadorea; order Rhabditida; family Panagrolaimidae; genus Panagrellus; species Panagrellus sp. LJ2285. The sequence goes on from JAMRYB010000021.1 coordinate 252,029, forward strand.
TGACAAGAAACAGCCTTCCACTTCTACCTCCTTCCAACCGCAACCGCCGCGAGCTGAATCAATTACCCCGAAACCGTCCCGTCCGAGTGAACCTTCATCAAGTTCATCGGCCCAGCAACGACACCATTCGACATCGCAAAGCCGTGAGCGCCATCATTCAACGCGAAGCGAAAAAGACGCGAAGTCGTCCTCGGATCGTCACAGTCACAGCCGCCACGACAGCATCGGTGATCGGCAACAGAAAGAACGCCATCGCGAACACAAATCCGATCGCCATCAACGTGAATCTGGTTCCGGTGATTATCGACATCATTCCTCGCAACATTCCACACCGGCTCTCCCGGTTAACTCAGCAAACGTCAACTATCGCGACAACCTTCAGCATTTTGCATTGAATACTCGCCAACAGCATCGTGAAGAGATTGAAGAAGGTGAAATAGAGTAAGGGTTTTGTTTGATTACTGGTCTGGTTGTTTAATAACGTTGTTTTTGAATTGTTTTTTTATAAAATTCTGCCAAAATGTCACAAATAAAGGTTTTAAAAATTTGAATGCGAAAGTTACGCGGGAGTTTTCAATCTTTGTCGGTTCTAAACTGATTTGCCGAAGTCCTGTTCTTCGAGTTCTGTGAACATTGTCGCCGTGGTGAGTAATGGCTAAACGAAGGCTATATCGGGGTTATTTTTCGTGGCTCGACACCCAATACCAACATTCTAGGGTGTATTCCGATGACTGCTATGAATATAAGTTAGTTTACTTTGATAAACCTTGTGATCTTTTTAATTTCTGTGAAACAGTTTTTAATCTTCAGATCTGTAATCGTGCCGAGCAAACTTCGTAAAAACATCCCCAATAACCAGATCCTCACTGAATCCGAATGGCTCGAACGTGGAATCAGATTTCCCTCCGGCTGGGAGCAATACATGATCTATCGCGCGAGGCCTGATGTTTTATGCCTACGACGACCACTTCCGAGTAAACGTGGCAAAAGCAAGAATGAAACGTCGAATTCGCTGTCGGCACAGGACAATGCCCAAGGTACAGAGCCACCGGCGGTACCGGTCAAACGAAAGGGTCGAAAGAAACTACTGACGTCGCCAGTCATAGGGGGATCGCCGATCAGCGATGAAATTATGACTGATGTTGTTAACGAAATGCACGCATATGGGATGATTCTGCCGAAAGAGGTGTCCGATGAGGATGTCGACAAAAAGTCCAACTCAGAATCCGTGGAAGAATCATCAAACACGAAATCGAAGGAGAACTCGATGAAAAGGTTGTGGGCTCGAATAACATCACTGCGATGCAAGAAGAAAACCGAGATTAGTGAAACATCGAAGGAGCAGGGTTCAAAGAGCCTTCGAAGTTCGCAGGAATCGGAATGAGTGGTCTTGGGCGCAACGGTGATAGTAAATTGTTGTTTCTATTGACTTTGCTGATAAAATTTTTATATTTCATGTTCGCTGCTCGAGAAATACTTGCAAAAATTGAACTGAATCTAAACAACAAAACTGCGGAAACCTTACAGTTTATCACCAACGTTCCTAAGTTAGAAAAATGGGCTCGACATGCAGTTTTGTTAATCAACCATTCAATCCCAACCAAAACATTCATCTTTATTTGAGCAAAACGTGTAATTATCGAAGTGAATGAAACATATTTTGTTGACTGAGAAACAACAGTAAAACTTCTGTTTGACTGGGCATGGAAAAACAAGTGTGCACCGATGAGGTATGGGATTCCATCAAAATACCTATTATTGAAACTGCCATCAGTTTTCAACCGAGGACAGCGGCATCATTGCACATAATCGAGATAATAGTACCAGTAGACGACGTTGAAAAGAGCGAATAAACTCGGAAAAACAAAGAATGAAAGTTTATCGATCGCTGCTGCGAGGCGTTCCCGACGATGGAGAGCTGCCGCGGCCGGTGTTTCACCAGTGCCGCCGGCACCGGCCGATGGCGGGGGTTCGGACCAATCCTCGATGATGGAGGAATCTTGTTGGGACACGAGTTGATGCTCGTTACTCGGACAACATTGTGGAGCATTTTTATGGCATGCACAGGAGCCCGCCAACATGGACATGGCTGTTTTGATGTTGCCATTGAGACCGTAGCCCGGAGGGATGTAGCCATAATCATTGTCGCGGGGCATTCCTAGAAGGGCCGTGTTTTCTTCATCCGTCGGGACGGAATTGGTTTGATGGGGTTGGCGTCTGAAATCGACATTGATAATAGGAACCGACGTCTCTCAGTTTAAAAATGAAAACCCATACCTGTAAAGCGAACCCGAGTTTTCATACTGTAAAGCACTATGATTATGTAGATGATTATGACTATGTTGCTGGTGTTGTTGTTGCTGCTGGGAATGCTGTGCCGTCGAAGTCGCCTGATAATGCATATTTTGGGATGCCGGTCGTCGATGATGCGGTGCCGGATGGACTGGCTTCGGTTTAGACGGGCCACCATCGTCTCGTGACAGAAATCCGACCCAAGCAAGCTCCAATAGCGAGCAAAACACGAAGGTCATGCAACTTAGCATCCAAACATCTACAAAATTATGGTGATAAACATCGTAAAAAAGTCGGCAGTTTACCAATAGCTTTAACATAGCTGACTCTCGGCAAATTTCGAATGATGTTACCAAACTGGAAGGTCATGGCCAAAAGACTGTTGACTCCAAGCATGGTTCGTGCCGGGATGGCTTTTGTGCCGAGTACGAAGGAAATCCAGGCTGAAAACGACGAGATGAAGGTTGTTTCAGTTTACGAAGGCAAAGAAGACCCAGTTTTTGGCATTTTTTGTTTCTTGTACCAATCGTACCATCGTACCGGTACCTTATTCATACGTCCCAGTTTTTTAAGTTTAACAACTGCCATATTGTACGACGATGGGAAGGAGGTACGGTACGACCGGTACGGTAGGATATGGTCGGCAAGACAAAGCTCGTGAACGATTATTATCAGTTTTCAAACTCACATATAAAAATGGTCAAATAAGTCGGCAAATACGCTTGCAAAATGTACCACCCCGCTCTCCGCTTAAAGTGAAACACCATCGATAACTCGTGCCAAAGCCCAGCGGGATACTTTTCAGTGACCCTTAATGGGTAGATTTCAATTAGCTCGTAATCGGCCAATTCCATCTTTTCACGCATCTTCGATACTCCTTGCTTGGACCATGACATTTCGACTTCGTCTGTGTTGTAGCTACAACATGACAGATAAGATTCGAACAGTTTAAGAAACTTAAACACAAAAAGCCTCACTTGAATGATTCAAACGTAAGCTTGCACGTCACATTATCGAAGGGAAATCGTGTCAAATCCATCTCACAGGGTCCCTGAAGCTTAAGGCGGTAGTTTGTCCAGACGGACCCATTTGAATAAATCATCAAGAAAATGTTCATAAATGGGCTCTCATGGATTGATGCAGTCTTTGAGTTGATGAAGCAACTATTCGGAGTCCAAAGTTTTTTGAGCAGATCGGAATTGAGGGATAAGTTGTATTTGCAGGGGTTATAGGCCATGTAATCCAGGGCCGGGTCGAGCCACATTTCGGAGATGTAGATGTCGAGCTGAAGAAGCGAAGTTTAAAGAACTGCTAGTCGCTAATCACACCAGTTTTCGTCATTTTTGGTTTTAGTCCATTGTGCCGTACCCAAGGTGTACCGTACCCTGCCAAAGGTGTACGGTGGGTACTTTAGTCAATTTTTTAGACTTTTTTTATCGAAGCTGTTTATACCATTTCAGCCATTACCAGTTTAGAATCTTTTTCCTCAAACTCCGCCCTCAATTCGTCACCAACACCCATCTTTCCACGTCATCTATGGTTGTGCCGCCCCGGCCAATCCAATCTATTGCACCCATCAGTCGCGCAGATGCCATCCCCAGATTGCATTTGACTCGCATTAGACGGCCTCTAGCTTCACTTTCACGCTGATGTCTTCGCACCCCTTGCTCGACTCCCTCCGGGCCCAAAGTAGAAGCGCCCTCCTCTCCGTAAAAAGGCCGGGATGGCCTTCGTTTCGGCCCATCAACGCCCGATTACAAAATCGGGCAGCTTAACTTTTACGACGGACCATTTCCACTTTCTTTTGGTGGTTTCTCTAAATTTTCAAACAGGGGCCAAGAAGCCCCTGAAGAAAAAGAAGGCGGAAGCAAAAAAAGTTGTAAATGTACATGGACGAAAAGCGAATCTGATGCTATGCGATGCTATGGTTGCCCTTGGTGGAAGGAAGCTAACAGAGACGTTCACGAAGACAGTTTTTTGGGATTGACTGGAGCAAACCTAAATTTGATACTACTACTCATGTTGTGGCAAGGCAGCTCGCTCGCCTGTCTCGAGGGTTCGGTTCGGGACGATCCCCTCATTAGCTGGAAGGAAGCATGGCAAGGAGAGAGTGTGCCCTCGAGGCATAAGGACCTCCGAGTAGTTTTTGAGATGGGCAGTTAAGACTACCGTTTTTTTATTGGAAACGGGACTGATGGACGGAAATGGGGGTTTAGCAGGGGCGGGAGACGTTGGAAATGGGTTGAAAATGGGTTTGGGAACTGGAGAAGTGTATTGATTTGGCCAAACGGATAGTCTATCAAACATACGTCTGACAGTTTTTCAAAAAATACAAACAAAATCAACCACAGTAATCATTGTTCACCGAAAGTGCAAATGCAACAAACAACATGCACATTAGCCCATAACTTGGCCCTCGAAAGAACTAACGGAAATCAAGAGCGGCAAAAATTGATGAAATTTGTGAATAATTTTAAAACAAGTTGCATCAGCTTCCGAGGCGACGCAGTTTTCAAAATAGAAACACAAAGAACACCCCAAAACCGCTAACCTGAAAATCCGACGTAATATCACTGATAGTCGTAATCTCCTGAACCCAAACATCGACTTCCACCTTGACTGCGCCCGTACCGGGAATCTTATGTCGGTTATATGTTGACAGAATCCGCTCCAAAATATATGAATCATTGCTACATGCTTTTGCTGGTTCGGCAACTTCGGCAGTTTCGGCAGATCTCGAGACGCGATCGGAATCGATGACCGGTCGAAAGCTGCCATTGTCATCGACTTCCCAATCATAGAGTCGGGAGAGGCGTCTGAGGTGGCGGGAGTTTCGTCGGAAGAAGGCTTTTCTGCAAGGATTATACTTTATGATTGCAGTTTTACCATATACGCCGGCTGGACAGTTTAAAAAAGTATCAATGTATTGCTTCTAACCCTCCACTTTTTGGATTCTACTTTTTGTCCCTAAAGAGTATGACGCGGACAAATGCCTTGCCACGCAAGGACGTCTAGCCCTTTTTGCTCAAAGTACGGGAAAACTTATGTTAGAATGCACTTGTTGCCCGGGGCATTGTTCGAGAGCCCTGACGGCATGGTTGGGGAAGGTTTTTTTCTGCCAACCGGGGGTCTTTGACAATGGGAATTAGTTTTCGTTTTGGTCGGTGATAAATGGGAGGAAATCAAGCGGAAATGGCATCGTTTACCTGGCATCAGTCATATCACATAGGAGCAATATGGTGATGAGGAACAGGATTGAGGGGAGAATGGCACGATACCCGAAGAATCCCTCAAACATGATGGGTTGCTGGCCTCCGGTTTGTCGAGGCGGGGTTACTGATCGCCGTCAGCACTGATAACACGAATGGCGATGGCGATAGCGATAGCGGTGATCGATCAGTCAGACGGCGTCGCCGCATTGGATGGATCAAGGGGCGATGATGGGCGCCTTGGGTCTGTCTGCGTGTGTGTGAATCAGCGCGAATCTCGAATCCCGAGAGCACTCCCTGTCGTCGTCGCCGTTGGCGTCGTGGTCGTCCACCACTCGCTTTCACTTAACCCGGGCAGGACTGTCTTCTCCGGAGGGCCGCGGCGCCGAGGATGCCAGAGCAGGAGTAACGCCCGAGGGCGAAGGCGACGACTTCTTCTCCCCCCGCCTCGCCTTCCTTCTTCTTCGGAGGAGCGCGCTGCCAAGCAAGCAGCAGCAGGCTCAGGCCAAGCCGGCCGAGATGTCCTCAGGGGAGTTAGGGCCAAGAGCCTCGCGGCGATGGCGTCGTCGTCGTCGTGGTTGCTCCGCCTCGAAACACGCGAAAGTGAAAAAAGGGAAAGCAACGACGAGAAGTCGAGTCGACGGCAAAAAACGAGACCCGAGGCGTCTTGCTTTTTGGGGGCGACTTCTTCTCCTTCTTCTTCGTTGGCACAGCGGTTCGTTGCCAACAACAGCAAGCTGTGCCAAAGGGCGCGAAGCTACAAGAGATGGGTCTCAGCATTATTGTTGAATGGCGTTGTCTTGGTTTCGGGGATGGAGGGGGTTTGTTATCACGGCGGAGGGATGGAAAGGTCATATTGGGGACAGGGATAATACGATACTTCAGTTAATGTACAGTTTTAACAAGCAGGATTTAACTTTGCACAAAAAACGCGGATTTTATGAAAAAATGTTACAATCGAATTATCTCTGGACCAGTTTTAACAAGTAATTACTCGGTTAACAACCAAAATACAAACACATTAACCAGGAACCTCAGTTTTCTAAACTCATTCAAACACGACTTTTAAAAATCCATTGTTAAGCCAGACGTCAAATCTTTTTCCAAATTTTACGCCACTGAGACAATTACCCGTGCTAAAAGCCTATTCAAATCGCTGAATTTTCAATTCACTACGTGCTGGGGTAGAATTTTGTTTTCTAAAGCCAATAGAAAACAGTTTCTTCCGCGTTCCACAGTGATTCGGTTTAACTTCGGCACAACAAAAAAACGAGTGAAAGGAAAAAAGACGTTATGCCATGGGCCCTCTCGAGGCACTAGAGATAGTGTCTCAAGGCCTAGACAGAAATTGACCAGTGCCGTTTTGACTGCATGACGCCACGGGCGCCCGGGAGACAAAGCCATATACACAATGGGGAAGAGGGAGGTCGGGAACGGCAGCCACAAGGCCCGGGAAATCAGTCGTCAGCCGAGCCAGGCCAAGGCCCAACCGGTTGGCTCTCAAAGATGGGAAGCTTCGATGTCTCGGCTCTCCCACACAATGGGGCTACGAGAGATGGCAGTTCGTCTGGGTCATGATGGTGGGGGTGTTTGGTTCGACTGGACTCGACTCCCATCTCGGCATCACTTTAACTGTCTCGGCTTGTCGGTGGCATTGTGGAAATGGGAAAATAATAGGGCCCCAAGACATCAAGTGAGAGGCGAAGATAGAGGCCGTCAGTTTTTTGAAACACTCTGATTCCGACGCAAATTCGCATGGAAAACTGCACTTTCATCGACCATGGATGCATGTACTTCTGCTTATTTCGCTAATAAACCTCAACCACCCCAACTTTTCTTCCAGAAGCCACCCCTTCATGATGGCCACACCACGTCCATTCCCAGCATGTGAGCCACCATTAGGGAAACATCATATGCGTAAGATGAAAGTGCGCGGTGCCATGCCATTGCCTACATTCTACGTTCCCAAAAGAATCCATTTAGTGGTGTCCTTTGACGCCCCAAGAGCCACGGCACCGACATCTATGCCGTTTCTTCGGGGGTTTTTTTTCTGCCCTCTGTTGCTAACATTTTTAGATTGCCGTGGGGGGCATCGAGTTTTAACTTAGTATTTTTGGCATGCATCCATGGCTTAAGCAAATTTGGGGATGTTTTTTGGTGGCAAAAGGGGCCGGGGCATTGATATTTTTATATTTTTTCCACTAGAGAGGGTGTACTGGCAGTTTTCCCAACCCAACCCAACAAAAACTACTATTTACAAGCAATACAAAACGCAAAAATAATAAATGTCAGTCTGGAAGGGTGAAAGGCGAAAAGGAAGACGCTGCCATGACCACACAATGCATTTCGGCATTTCTTGAGGCGTCAGGCGTCCATCTCAACAACCCAAAAACAGATGTATAACAATGTTGACGGCTTTTGCTTTTTTGCGTTTGTTTGGCACGGCTGATGGTGGTAAACGGAAGGAAAAATGAATTTGAAATGATTTACGATTGCCCAGAAGCCGAACACCCTCCAGTTTTGCAAGGAAAAAGATTTACATTTTTATTTATATCATAAAACGATGAAAGTTCTGTCAAAGGTACAGGCTATACACACATGTTGCCATCATTACGAATGGCTATTGCACTGTTGGATTTTTGAAATTGATAAGGGCCCCTCATACCGGGGTGATTTTGTCATTTGAGGTTTGGATTGATGTGATTACCAGGTTCTGACGGCCAGGGGCTGAAGCGGCTTGTAGGTATTGCTGATGCCAGCGACACCGGCGCTCGTGCCGTAGATGTTGTTGGGTCGCGCGGCCGGCGGACTGTTCGGAGCAGCGTATTGGGCTGCGATCGGTCGGTAGATGGTGTTCTGGGGGACGGGTTGACTTCCGGCGGCTTCAGGAAGAGCGGCACGGTTGTAGGATGAGAATTGGTAGTCACGGATGGTGTCGCTCCAGAAGCATTGCTTCATTTCTTCGAACTTGTCAAGGCACGGCAGGAAGGTCAGGTCGAGCTGGGTACGGTTGCGGGGTTCTTCGTCGCAGAAAAGGAAGCATTGGCCACCAGCTTCAGTGTTGCCGACGCCATTGCGAGCACAGCAGGATCGGTGGTCCTTGGAGCGACTGGCACAGAAGTGGAGGGCACTGGCGGCTTCGATCGGGCAGGCATCCATGCGGAAGAACATTGAGCGGAGCTAAACAACACAATATACAGTTTTTAGAAAGTTTGGGTATATAAAATCAACTCACAGTGGCAGCAGTGTAGCTCCTGTAGTTACACTTGCTCAAGCAAGCCCCAGGCAGGTCCCTATCCTTGCAACATTCAAGGAACTCCTCATCCGGGTTACTCGGCGGAACGGCATCGCCAATCGGGGTCTTCGAATCAAAACTCAAAGTCTTAGATCCTCGAGCCCGGGAGCAAAACCGTCCACAAGACATGCCACAACCGCCACATCCACCCAATCCGAAACAGGCACTCGCAAGCTGAACGCTAACAACGAACAACAAAACCTTGAAAAGCATGCTGATTTGATCCAAGCTACCTGAATTCAGATCGCTACACCGACTCGAACTGAATGAATGATGCTACTGGCCTCAGAGCTCCCTCGTTTTATACCGAATCCAATCGGCCCTCCGAAGAAGATCCGTGTTATCCGCCGGTGGCAGCGCTGGACAGGTTTTTCCATCATCCACCCTTGCGCTAGGCCGTCGCCACAGGCAAAAAAATGGCGAGGGGCGGAACCCCTCTCTCCTCACTCCTCCCGGATTCTCATTCTCCGTTTTGATGCGCGAAGCAACGATACAGATACCACAGGTTTATTCGGATTTCGGAATGCCCTTGACTATTGAAACCCGTCCTCACCCTGTCCGCAGGGCAGATGCTATGCTACTCAACCACCACCGCAGCCGCTGCCGCTACCCTGTGGTTAGTTCGGACACTGTTTTGTTGTGTTTGTCGCCTGAGGGGATCATCACATCACACTGTTTTGGTCAGTCACTACCTCACACTTGCCACCGGAGTGGACATCCATCCTATCCTCTTGTGTCGCGCCAATGAGTAAACAAAACCATGGTATGGTGCCCATTGCAAAAAGCAATTTCAATTCGCAAAAAAAGGATGCGCAACAAATGCATGGTGGATTCAAATACATACGTTCACGGAAAAAAAGAGTTTCAATCATATTCGATTCGTAGCCGGCTGGCAATTGCAGGAGTCCGGTTCGGTCACAAGAAGCGCAGTCGCCGCAGTTTTTTCGGACCTTATTGTCAACACGAAAGTGCAGGGAGACTCATTTTCGTCTGCCGTCGAAGTGCACAAGCGTTCCAGAACGTGAGAAAGATAATATGCATGAATTACTGAAGAGGGGGTTTGAGGAAGATCGGAGAAACCATCGGAAGATTGAAACTTTGAAAGGGCGCCGGTACATATCATACATGGCAGTTTTTTGATGAAAGCAAAGTTTATGATTGTTTATGTTTGATCCTTCAATGGCATGATTCAAGGTATGACACACGGGAGGCCAGGCAGTTGGAAAAAGCGACAAAAAGTTGAAAATGGACCACGGCGTCCTTCGCCTGAGAGCATTTCGAAAGGTAGAGACTTGAAAAAAATTAGAGACACTACCATAAGGGTGAACCTTTGGAAAAATGAGTTTCAGGCAGATTCACAAACTTTGAAATTTCCTATGGCACAAAGTTGGTTTTTATTAAATTTTGATATGTCAACAGTTTAATAAGCCTTTTTCTAACTTTTTGTGTCCTGTTTTGCTAACTTGCAAACCGTCTTCACCAATCCACCTTACTTTGCATAATTGAAGCAACCCGTCGTCATCCACGGATGACAAAGACCAGACCTCAAGTGCAATACAAAGTTCCGTGCCTTACCGGTCTCAATAACACAAAACAGCTGCCTGCAACTGGTCATCGTCATGGTGTTTTTGAATTTCACGTATAGATAGTCTCCAGCTGTGTCGGTCATTTTTCATGAAAAACAGCTGTAACAGGCTTCTTTGTGTGTTTAGAAGCATTGCGTTTTGATTTGCGTTTAGCATTTTTCCAGTTAAGCTCAGGATTTGACTCAAGCAGACATGCTCGCCAGTTTTACTTCAATTTATTTTACGCCACCGTATGGCATTGACAAACACACATATACTCATATGGAACAGTAACATTAAGACACAACAAAGTAAGATGTAAGTAGACACAATTACTTTGGAAACATGTGACACGTCAGAACTGGTCAGATAAGGTTGAATGTTGATGCATGTTATACGTAACCGCTAATCCGAGTCCGTTATACCACGATATTTTGTAACAATTCCGGTTTTGGTTGGGTTCACACAATGCTGCCAATTGACCGAAGCTGATTTGTAGGAGTATGAAAAAACAAAATTTTGGTTTAAAACAGGTACTATTAAAAGACGAGACCTTTGTTTTTACAGTTTACTTTACAGCAATATGACAATACAAATCAGCTAAAAGAAGAACATATAATAGGTACAGTTTACCTATATAAAAAATGCACCCTGCGCAACCGGTCAGTTAACGTAATCCGTCAACCGGTCATGCGGTCATTTAAATCCGGCGGATGACACTATAGAGGGCCGAAGTACATCGAAATACAGGTTTAACAGAATGTGTTGATGATAATTCAGGCATGTAAAACTGAAAATTTAACTGAAAAGGGGCCAGAATTGAAAGATACCTAAGCCACAGTTTATCACAAAAAAAAGTCAAGACTGTTTTTAAATGGCAAATTTTTAAAGCTTTGACATGCTCACACAAAACACCCCAGTTTCCGCAAAATTTCTGATAAAGATGCAAAATGCCATCAATGCATTGCCCCCTTGAATGGATCAGTTGAGAACTTTGACAGCATATTCGTCAGGTTTTAAATCGGCAGTTAAATCAAAGTTCTAACCATCACACGAAGCGGTCGTTTGCCAAGTTATAAATCAAAGTCGACCGGAAGGGAGTGTTAGTTGTCGCGAAGCTTGTTCACATCTGTCTTTCGGATCGCTTTGGTGCTTGCGAACGGCACACCAACTTGATTGCCACTGGCTGCCTCGAGATATGTACATCGGCAAGCAGCTGTCTTTTTGAGTTGATTCCGACAGCTATGTGTTACTGCTTCGATCAGGCCACGGGTCGTGTTTTTCTTGGCATTGGCATTGCCACTGGCCCCGGTCCTGGTCCTGGTTTGCATTACTATCGTGCATTTTTTGATGCTGCATGTCGGAGGTAATTTTGGGATTGGCGATGGAGTGGAGGAGTGGCAGACTTTATCTATCATTGATATGTTTGATAAAATTATATGTCAGGAATCGTTGGTTTTCAGTTTTGTAACATTTCGGACTTTAGTCCTTCAACTTCCGGAGTGACCAGTGAGTATAATATACGTGTCCCCACGGAACAACAACAACGTTCGACGCGTGTCATTTGCCGCTGGTCAGGCAGCTTTTTGATGGATGGCACTTTGTTCTGACACTTTTTATAGCATTTTGAAGTTACACGTTGTTGCGACTTGTGACGTGGGGCAAGGCACTGGTCAATGCATAAGGGATTTGGGATTAGTTGTTGCAACTTTTTGCGGGCTTTGTTCATTAGGGTAAAAAAATGAATACAAAACATATTCGCAGTTTTCATGACATTTTTTTATTTGGGTAATCAGTATAGACAGATTTTGCGCATCTAAAGAAAGTAAGATTGACACAAAAAGCCGTCAGTTTACCATGTTATAAATCAAAATCTCCCGGAAGGGGGTGTAAGTTGTCGCGAAGCTTGTTAGCTTGTACACATCTGTTTTTCGGATTGCTTTGGTGCTTGCGAACGGCACACCAAGTTGATTGTCACTGCCTCGAGGTGTGCAGCTGTCTTTTTGAGTTTGTTTCGACTGCTTTGACTGTTCATAATTACGAACTTCCTAGTTTAGCATCAGTAAGCAATACAAAATTTACCAAAACTATGTTGTTTCAAACAGTTTAAATCCGAAAGCAAGCATCCAGTTTACATTCACACTTTTTATCCCCCCATTTTCTTAACCACAGTTGTGCCATCAACTTCCAGGGCATTGGGCCAACATGTTGACAGCTTCTCACCAGAAATTGCATCTGTTTGGTCAGTTCTTCGCAAGTCTGCAACATACGGCCACACTTTTGACACGCAAAAAAGCTATGAAAAGTGGCAAAAGTTGTTGGTTCATAATGCCCTGAGGCGTTAGAGCTTAGCTCCCCACAGCTTTTGCTCATTTGGGGTGAAAAGTTTGTTGCTGTTTCGATGGATGGCGCATCTATACACCATCTGGACAGGCTTTGACGATGTTTGGAGACGTTTTTTACGCGTTAAATAATAACCTGGTCTTAGCAGTTTAGTTTTATTTTTCAAAACGGAATGACTATTTGATTCGTTTGCAATTCATCGAAGTCCCCGTTATACTGGAATCGAATCCCATTAGTCATCGATGCGACTTTAAACGACACTAAAATCCGTGCAGTAGACGTTTTGGCGCCAATGGCAGTCACTTTTTTATTGTGTTGTCCGCGGCGTTAATGGTAAAATGATTGCACATCCCCTTTGTCTATTGTCAAGTGACACCATTTTTCATGGGGCTTTTCTTTGAGGGCTTTGTCCACGATGGGTTTCGATCATTTATGTTTGTATTGAGGGGGTGATTTTTGGATTCAGGGGGTTTGGTGGAAGGTGATGGTTGAGTTTTTGGGACCTGAAGGGTGATCTTTATCAATATTGTTGCAAAATCCAGACAGCTTTAACGTCAGTTTTACTTCCTCCCATTGTCCAGGAAAAACAAAAAGCGGTAGCCGACCAGATTACACCAAATTTACCGTATATGGTTAGTGAATTTATAACAATCATTCCCACAACAAAAGTTTACCAGTTTTTGTAAAATTCCCCCTCCCAAATCCCCAAAACTGACCACAACCCTGGTCACTCAACCCTTCCATCCCTCCATGGAACTCCGTTCCCTGCGTGTCATTCACCATTGCTTCCGATGACCATTGACGAATGGCACTTTGCCGTGCTTTCCGACAGTCCATCGTATTGTGGAAGCTTTACGTTGTTGCAAGTTGTGGCACAGCAGGGAGGCGCCTGGGATTTGACTCTGCTGCACTTTACGGCATTTTTTATTCGGGGGTTGTTGCAATTCTTACAGCTGTTGCATTTAATATTTAGAGATTCAATGTTTGGTTTAGTTGGTTAGGTATCATGAGATTGAATTGAACCATTCTCACAACACCGAAGCTCAGTTTATCAATGCTCTCCCAAAAACAAGCTATAATTCTTTGCCCTCCCCTCTGCCCTCCTCTTCCCCCAAGACCTATTAGCCATCGGACCGACAAAGTGCCCCGCTGTGTCATTAATTTTTCGACTTTCCGTGTTCCCCGAGGATGCCTACGGACATTTCCGGTGGTCACTGCCCGATGCCTGCTTTGCGATGTGAGCGTCAAAGTCATTTGTCGCCGGAAGCGCATGGCTAATGTTAATTATTTGGAATTTTTGGATGTTTTCGTGTACCTTTGGGCTTGTTATCGAAAACTAACAAAACAAATTTCTTAGAAGGGCAGTTTAATATGAATATCACATAGAGGTTTTTTGATTATCTATATGTATGAGGGCGAAGAAACAGTTTTGACAAAGCCAAATTTAGTCTATAGTATATTCGACAAACTGCAGTTTTTTTTCTAATATTCGTTAAACAAGTCTAACCTTTCCCCAAACGGCAGATTGCCGCATTCCCAAACCCCCAACCCTAGCTATTACCCATTGTAGCGAGCGCATCACGCATGTCCCGAAGCAGCGAAACGGTTAATTGGGTTTGGCACGACCGACAAAACCTCGTAACCCCACCGCTTACTTTAATTCCATCAAGACGAAAAGCGAAACTTTTTCTTTCCGTTTACCATTGCCATGCCATTGCCGGCGTGCTTGCTTTGACTGGAGGTCTTGTTGGACGTCTTGGATTTGCCTTGACCACTTTCTGGAATCACTTTTTGAATTCTTTATTCTTCATAGCCCCAGGGCATGCTCAAGTGAAAAACAAGCCACGACAAGCATGTTGGCGTACATCGCTTGACGCTTTATTACGAGCTTACAACCATGTTTATGACTCATCATTGTTGTTTGACTGAGGGAGGCACCCGTGTCTTTACGAAACCGGAATACAATTCTCGGGAGTCCCTGGGCATGGCCATGGGCCCCGGTGTAGCCAGACGAGACGCCACCGGAATGACCAACGGTGATGCTTCAGGACAAGGGCAATGTGCCCTGTTTCTGGGGGTTAGAGGCGGCGTCGTGTCGCTGTTAGCCATTCTTCCATGGTTCCATGGATTGATGCGCGCCATTCATTCCTGAAAACGCGGCTCCGTAACCTCGGACACAGAAGGATGAATGAATTGGTTGTGGTTTCGGAGTCAGTCTTCTTCGGCTTTTATGGGGAGGAATGGCATTTGACGGGTGAACACGGCCATTCAACTGGAGCAGTTTTAGCTAATATTTAAATTGAAGGTTAACCAAAGTCTCAGTTTATAAAGACACCTGTAGCATTAATACCTATGTTTGAACGCAGATGCCCGAGGCCGCCAGTTTTCCCAAAACCTTGTTGCTAACACCCAATCACCCCACTAATCTAATGTAACTTCAAATCCATTGCCTTCACCAAGCTCATGCTTAATTCCCTCGGGCATGTCTCACGGGTGCAAGCACCCCACCGCCGGCAATCATCATCATTTTACGAGTCATTGGCCTTTCGGCGTGCTTTTCCCCCCCTTAACTCAAGGCTTGTTCTAAGGTCCCAGCTCGACAAGAAAAAAAAAACTCCTCAGTTTCGCCGACGTTTTTTTTCTCTCCTTCTCCTGCCGCCTTACAACGCTCCCAAAGCACACGTTTCGGCTAGTACGTTCACTCGAATATCGCTTTCAACCAGTGCAGGACATGGCACCTGCTGCCGCCTGCAAGGCTATGATTTCATTTTTGCGGATGTTGGTGGATAAAAAACTATATCTAGTGGCTCGAAGGGGGGCTTTGGGGGAGGGTAGGAGGGGAGATCAATCGATCATGGTGGAAAATGCTGATACCAGTTTTTAGATATTGTTGATTTTGATGTTTTATATACCAGCAGATACTTAACAGTTTTTACCATTACATGCAGTAGTTAAAAAAGTTGTACGAAGCTGTAATTTTCACAGTTTTATCAATACAGTACCCACGTGTGCCTACAAACACTTCCCCCCGCACTCCCCAACATTCCATCCCTCCTAAAATATGCCCATTGTTTAAACCCAGGTTTCCGATTGCATTTTTGGAAAGCCTCCAAGCCTCGCAGCTTTCCTTCCCCTCCCTCTCCTCTCATCCCCTCAGGCTATGAACACAAACCCAACACCCTTACCCTTCCCCTCCGAACACATAGACATCCTCGATGGGGTCTTTGGGGCTATCGGTTAGGGGTTGAGGTCGTTAAGCTGTGCGCCTCGAGGCGCTGTGTCTGTATTCTGCAATTACCTTAGGGCGGAGCGCGCAAAATGTTGCCTCTTTGCCACCACCCGCGCAAAGACTCCACCCTTCCTGTTTCCCTTCCTTCTTCTCCCCCCTTTGGTTTTTGGAGGTCCTCGTTGTTTCGGCCCCCTTCTCCTGTGCGAAAAGCCTCTTTTAGGCCCCTCGTTTGGGCACGGGCACCCACCAAGTAAAACAAGACACCGAGTGAGCGGCGCCAATAAGCTATGAATAACAAATCTCCTTAAGGCTGATGCCGAAAGCCGGGAAATGGGGGCAGGGTGCCAATATCCGACAACGGTTTTCTCTGTTTTTGTGTTTGCCTTTTTTCATTATCGTGTTGGCCGTGTATTTCGATCATAGAGCTTATTTTAAACTGCCCACCTCAATATCCAGTTTAGAATGCCATATTGTTAAACCCACAACCCCACAATCATGGAAGAAGAACTCAAATGCCCCATTTGCCGTGCCTTCCTTCGCGATCCCATCCTACTTCAATGTGGTCATGCCTATTGCCGTGCTTGTGCCCTCAAGGTTCAACAGAAGGTTGTTCCCGGCGCTGGTGCCACAGCCCTCCAGGGAAATCAACCATCAACGAGTAGTCTCGGCAATCACAGCGCTGCCTCCGACACCATTTCCCTATGCATCAGTGACGGTGATGGCGATTCGGTCGTTTCGGAAACGGATTCCGGCGTTATCTGTGCCACGACATCTAACAACAGCAGAGGTTGGTATTCAATACAATCGACAGTTTCATGTTTTTATGTTTAATCGCGACGTAATGACTCCCCGCATGCATTTACCACATTCCCGAGGGAGTTTTATATTCGACCTCAAGGGCACTGAAAATCTCATTAGAATGGCCGTTCCATGCGGTTTACCCCCTCCGTTTTATGACCCTTCATCGACCGAGAGTTTATGAGGGTTGATGATCGACGGCGGCGGCGTTCGCGGCCGATAAGCAATGTCGTTTCATCGATGAATCGCGTCGGTTAATTGTGGCATAACGGTTCACACCAAAGGTGCCGAAGCCGAGCTGTCGAAGGTCGTGTCAAACAAGGTCAATGTGCGGGAAAACAACCAAATTGCTTATCAGGGGAACGCGTAGAATGCTTTCTTTAACAATTCAATACTACGAACTGCAGTTTTCATAGATTTATGCACCCTTTTTGGCACTTCTTTCCATGCCTCGACCTTTGTTTATTCCCGATTCATGCGATCAATCAAGCGCGACGATCAAAGCCCGCTTTTGTCGCATTTTCGCGCCTGGTAGCCGTTTTCGGTGGTCATGAAATTGAGTGGCTGAACAAAGACAGCGACCATCAGGCGTCAAGCATCTTCCGAACGACAGTCCCGATCGCCGCCGAGCTTAAGTTCATCCAAATCCGCTCAGACTCTGTTTAAACAAAGCTGAGCTCTTCGCACTTCACCAAAAAGAGGCTGTTGCGCCGACACCCTTTTCGGCACACTTTTGTTGCGTAATATCGTAGCCTATACCTACAGCAGTTTTAACATTAAAGCAAAATAATGATGTCCTTCGGCTAACTTGATAATCCCATCATCGATTCAAGCCAAGTTGCAAAATAACTTGTTTTTGAACGCAAAAAAGTAAACCCATTAGCAAGTTTAGCAAGCATGCTTCTGTTGAACGGTGTTATTTTGCAAACAATGCAACACTGTTCGCTTGTGTCGGCACTACAAAAACACAGTATGCCGCAAGTGTATTCATCCGTCGGTGGGACCGCTAATTGCGTTCACACATTTTGACGCCGATGCGCAGATCAGTCGGAAAACGCGTAATGACAGGGTTCATGGATGCATCTCACCCTCGGTAATGGATTTTGTCCAATGATGCGCACTCGGATGGGGATCTTATATCCGCCGAAATCTCATCCCCTGGCTTGCATTCAAAACGGGGTTTTATACATTCGAAGGCTCTTCAAGCAGTTTCAAATAGCTACGAGTTAGGAATTTTGATACTTTAATTCATGCTTTCGTCATGCTTGTCATGAGTTGTCGTCAGGGTTGGAGTGCGCGAAAAACACTCAATTTGTGTCACTCGGAATGGTCATTGTTTTTGAGGATTGAAGAATTGCAATGCTTATGCTTCACGACCCCAGGGACAGGTGCATCGACGTAACTGCGCATGCTTTTCGAGACAGCAGCCATCATCGCAGACCAGAGGGGGTCAGTGACGCGACGGCTTTGTCGAAGATGATGGATTTGGGGGCCTTCACGGCGTGGCGCCTGCTGTCGTCAGGACACTGATCTGGTGGGCTCTAAACACCCGCAATTTGTCAATCATAACTATGGGGACGTGGCATATAGTTTCGAGGGATGAACAAATTTAAGAGACATCAAGGCAAACCAGTTTAAATTCCAGGATCACGTCCAAGCTCATTTGTTGGCTCAATCTACGCATCACAAGCTATCCCACACGGCGCAAACACTTCATCCAGCCGGCTTCCATCCATTCTAACACCCTCTATTTCCGGCTATACTGTGAATTGTGAGCACTGCCATAAACCATCCGTCTATGCCGATGAAAATGCCCTTCGACACCAGCCTGAAGCCGTCGCAATTCGAAGAATCTTACAGCGATTCCGTTATTCGCCTCAGCCCTCTTCTTCCGGGGCGTCTGAATCCACAGAAACCCCCGTCCCCAATTGCCAATGGTGCGAAGGCACTCCTCGATCCGCTGATCTCTGCTGTGACGTCTGCAACTTCTTCTACTGTACGCCATGCCAAACGGTGCTCCATCCGAGTCGGGGCCCTTTGAAGGACCATCTTCTCGTTCCAGCGACTTCACGACGCCTCGGCCCTCTTGAAGACATCGAAAAGGACGTCAAATGTGAACGGCATTTGGATGAGGTCCTCACAATGTACTGTACCGTGTGTAAAGTCGCTGTTTGCTGTCATTGTATTCAGGAAATTCGGCACACTGGACATGAAATGCAAAGTTTGGTGACCGCAGTCAAGGGGCAAAAGGTCAGTTAACTCAGTTTGAACCCATCTTTGGCTCATTATACGGCTAATCGCGCCATCAAGTACCGTTAATCTTTGAATAGTCCGATTATGATTTACAGTCAAGTGGGGCACTTCTTGGCACTGGGCTCATCTATGCAACTTGAGCCCGGAACGCGTAAGCACTTGACAACACAGGCATGTCTCCTGGTCGACGGAGGTATTTCCTGTTGGCCACGGCTAGCCTCCGCCCGAGGACCATTGCGATGACATTTGAGCCGATGACAACCTTCGATGGCCTTGTTCGACATTGTCGTTTGGTTATCGAATTTGAGACAATAGTTGTTGGGGCAAATGGGGATTAGCAAGCATGGGGAAACTAGAAATGATCAGTTTTCAATAAACTTGGGCAAATGTAGATAAAATTCTTTTCCATAAAGCCCCAAGCTAATAACCATAAGCACCGAAGCGTGATCGGTTGCCTTTTTTGAGCTAATTTGAGTGGCAAAAGGCGCGAAGACGGATGTCCATTCATGGCTCGACAAATGCATTATTGCGCGAATGCCGTCCATAGCCGCGATGACAGTCGAGATTAATTGCGACGTCACAATGGAACTGTTTTGTCGAGGCTGTCATGAATGTTATTCAAAAACCGTCAGCACAGGCACACAAAAGCTAACCTTGAGTTTGGATCTGACATTATTGTTACATATCCCAGTTTTTCAAAACCTCAAAACTTTGCCAAAAAGCATCAGTTGACGATTGCTTGAAGCCATGGATGCAGGGACAACATGGCTGCTTCCGTTTCCAATCAATTCTTCGCGCATCCGTCGAGCGCCGTCGGACATGCAATCAAAAGTGCCAATGCGCGAGGCGTTTCCGATTTGTTTCCTCGGGGGGCTATTCATTCCAAAACATGGCATGTCTCACTGCAATTAGTTCACAGAGTATGTTCTCCGCGTTAGAACAGTTTTCGTACTTCAAATTTCAAATTTTTGAAAATTAGGAAAACAGCGAGAAGTTGGCTCTTTCACTGTGGCACGTGGACTGGTTGATCAGTCATGTGTTTTACGGAAGAGGTTAGCTTTCTTGTAGCCTGCCAATGACTATGACGTAGCGATCTTTGTCAATTGAAAGATAAGACAACAGTTTATTCGTTCCATATCTGCCACGATTTTTAAAACTTTTTACATGAAGCACAGTTTAAGAAAATTCTAAGCGCCTCATTTTTCAATCCTCATTCCATTCCAAAACTCCTTTGTCAACCAATATTATATCCTCCAATGAGACCCATATAACTTTCCCCCCGTGACAACTGACTGATTGCCCCAGGTCAATGCCACATTGCCGCCGCCAAACAGTTACTTTGACGGCAGTCATAAAAGTGCCATCATCAAAAGCGGTATCGTGTTTCTGGAAAGTCGAGACTAGCCCCCCAACAAGTTGTATATGTTTAGTTTAAAAAACGATTAGATGACCCCAATTCAAAGGGTCAACCAGCTGCCATTTCACTCGTTCTTCCTGAAAGCCTTTTTTACCGAACGCGATTCTAAATGTGTTGCATCTGGCATTTTGAAAGGGGGGCTTATGCAAAAAACAACCTG
This sequence comes from Panagrellus sp. LJ2285, assembly GCA_024447235.1. Classification (NCBI taxonomy): domain Eukaryota; kingdom Metazoa; phylum Nematoda; class Chromadorea; order Rhabditida; family Panagrolaimidae; genus Panagrellus; species Panagrellus sp. LJ2285. The sequence continues at coordinate 272,590 of JAMRYB010000021.1, forward strand.
CGCAAAGGGGAGAACCGCCGATAAATGGGAGCAACAAAGCAAGCCTGTCTTTCACCACCAGTACCATTTGCTTTCTTTGATGATTCCCTTGGCCTTACATTTGGTCATTGTCAAAGCTGGCATGTCATAATGGAACTGCTTTTCAGAATGGCCTATCAAAAACCCTGCAACATCTGAGTGAAAAGGTGCGAAATGCCGCGGATGAAGTGAGCAAGCTGAAACAGCTCAATGATAAAATCAACGCAAATTGTGAAGACTACAAAGCAAAGATCAACATTCAGATTGATGCGCTGATTGAGCATCTCCAGGAGCGACGACAGAGGTTACAGGAGTTTGCCGAAGTTGAACGGGATTCGAAGGTAGAAATATAAAAAGATGACGTCAGTTTTTATAATCTAATTTTCAGAAAAAGGCCCTCCGAGACCAAATAAACCGCTGCACGAGCCATTTGAACAAAACCACGGCCTTGATGCAACTCTGTATCGAAGTGCTGAAAGAACCGGATGCTGTGGTGTACCTCCAAATTGGGCAACAGCTCAATAATCGCGCATCGACACAGGATTTCACGTGGAATCGTGAAATGCGAACAAAAACCGAGGTTGATCCAGAGTTTGTGTTGAGTTTAGATACGAGACCAGTTCAGAGTGCCATTCAGGGATTGGAATTTGCTCAACTCAAGTGTAAGTTTATCTGAGTTGAAATAACAGTTTTAAAAAACTATAAATTAAACAAAATTAACGCATTCCATCCCCATTCTAGCCATAAGCTGCAGTTCGGGACGCATTCGAGGCGATCCTTCAAAAGGTTAATAGATATAACTCGATATCGTTTTGAAATTTCGTTTAAACCTTTGAATTTTTTTTTGTTCTCACTTCACTTTTGTGGTAGTTTTGTTAAATATTGTAATTGTGGTCGACCCAATGCACATCAACAGAAACTTTTGTCAGTTTTTAATCGATATATTTTACAGCCCCCAGCGCCCCTCAATTCGATGCCACTGAATGCTGTGCCGAAAACAACTCCGTCACAGTTGTTTGGAACTGTCCCTCCAATGGCACTGCTATCGATGGATACACGCTTGAAATTGATTCCGGTCGTGATGATGGCCATTTTCGGGAGGTTTACACCGGTCCTGATAACATTTGCACCATTGATGGCCTCCACTTTGACACGATTTACAATGTGAGGGTGAAAGCATTCAATTCGGCGGGTGAAAGTGGTTACAGTGATCCAATTGGTCTTCAAACTGCTCATGGTTAGCATTTTTAACAATCCGGAGGATCTCATCAGTTTTTTTTTCAGTCGCTTGGTTCCAATTAACGAAATCCTCCTCCCAAAGAGATGTCATCCTATCCAATGAACGTGCAACATTGACGGGTGTCGGCCTGGACTATCGCGTCGTCCTCGGCAATGTAGCCTTCTCGAGGGGTGTCCATTACTGGGAAGTTACTGTGGACCAATTCGATGGCAATGGAGACATTGTCATCGGCGTGGCTCAGCCATCAGTGAATCGGCACACGATGCTCGGAAAAGACTTGCATGGCTGGGCCATGTACATCGACGATAAACGCTCCTGGTACATCCACAATGACGCGCATCACGGCCGAATTGCGTTGCATGGAGGCACCGGGGCCGTGCTTGGTGTTTTGATGGATTGTGATCAGGGGGTTCTGTCCTTCTATGTCAACGATCGACGACTTGAGGTTGATGAAGCGTGTTATGCTTTCAAGTGAGTTGGGGGTTGACATTGGTCGATACATTTGGGGGGTTTTGAAAACGAATGTTGTTGGTTTTAATTATGTAATGTAATTTGAACAGTTTATTGATCAAAATGTTTATCACATTTCATTACTTCCTTTACAGAAACATGCCCCGCGGCCTGTACTACCCAGCCTTCAGTGTCAACAAAAATGCCAAAATCACAGTTCACACCGGTCTCGTTCCACCAACGCTACGATCCTCCACTTCGGATGATAGTGTTACCGATACTCTTTAATCAATACCCAACAACTAATCCTGCCTTGATACACTTGTGTTTGTTTACATTAGTCCCTCCATGTATACCTGTGAAGATTCAACAGTTGATCTGATTATTCTTATTTTGTGGAAAAGTTTGTAAAATTATGACAATTTCGATGTGGTCACACGATTCAGTTTTTACATCTTCCGGAACCAACAAATCGGCCGAACAAACCAGGCAGTTTTATTTCGCGACGGAAAGCATAACCACGACGTAATGACTCTTGCATTTACCACATTCCCGAGGGAGTTTTATATTCGACCTCAAGGGCACTGAAAATCTCATTAGAATGGCCGTTCCATGCGGTTTACCCCCTCCGTTTTATGACCCTTCATCGACCGAGAGTTTATGAGGGTTGATGATCGACGGCGGCGGCGTTCGCGGCCGATAAGCAATGTCGTTTCATCGATGAATCGCGGCGATTAATTGTGGCATAACGGTTCACACCAAAGGTGCCGAAGCCGAGGTGACGAAGGTCGTGTCAAACAAGGTCAACATGCGGGAAAACAACCAAATTGATTATCAGCAGTTTTCGTTGACTTCAGTTTGTTTTTACAAAACCTATGCATAAACGAAAATCGGATCCTCCTAGTGCCTGTCACAATATTACGCAACAAGTGTGCCGAAAAGGGTGTCGGCGCAACAGCCTCTTTTTGGTGGAGTGCGAAGAGCTCAGCTTTGTTTAAATAGAGCGGATTTGGATGAACTTAAGCTCTGCCCGATCGGGACTGTCGTTCGGAAGATGCTTGACGCCTGATGGTCGCTGTCTTTGTTCAGCCACTCGATTTCATGACCACTGAAAACGGCTACCAGGCGCGAAAATGCGACAAAAACGGGCTTTGAGGGTCACGCTTGATTGATCGCATGAATCGGGAATAAACAAAGGTCGGGTCATGGAAAGAAGTGCCAAAAAGGATGCATAAATTTATGAAGATTAACAGTACAGCAAAAAACGTTTAGTTTGGTTTAGTTAGTTGACATTCCGTAACATCTATTAACACTAATAAAATTAGATGATGTCCTTCGGCTAACATGATAATCCCATCATCGATTTAAGCCACGTTGCAAAATAACTCGTTTTTGAACGCAAAAAAGTAAACCCATTAGCAAGTTTAGCAAGCATGCTTCTGTTGAACGGTGTCATTATGCAAACAATGCAACACTGTTCCCTTGTGTGTCGGCACTACAAAAACACAGTAGGCCGCAAGTGTATTCATCCAAAATGTGGGACCGCTAATTGCGTTCACACATTTTGACGCCGATGCGCGATCAGTCGGAAAATGCGTAATGACAGGGTTCATGGACGCATCTCACCCCTCGGTAATGGATTTTGTCCAATGATGCGCACTCGGATGGAGATCTTATATCCGCCGAAATCTCATCCCTTGGCTTGCATCCAAAACGGGGTTTTATAGTTTTAAGACACATCGGCGCAGTTTCAAATAGCTATGAGTTGTGAATTTTGATACTTTAATTCATGCTTTCGTCATATTTGTCATGAGTTGTCGGGGTTGGAGTGCGCGAAAAACACTCAATTTGTGTCACTCGGAATGGTCATTGTTTTTGAGGATTGAAGAATTGCAATGCTTATGCTTGCCACTGCGTTCTGGTTTGGGTAGGGGGGCGGCCAATGGAAAGAGCGAGGCCTGCATGCAGCGTGCAAGGCGTTGACGCGCGCTCTCGATCTCGACTGAAAAGGGATTTCGACTCCGTGAAACTTTGAGAACGGTTTCTGCTTTAGCTTCAAGGTTTAGCTGATATTTATTCTTTCTAAAACATGCTTCAGATTACTGGGAATCGGATGGTACCAAGAACAATGGGTGTAGCAATAGTTTTTGATGACAATTTAGAATTTACGAACATGCATTGCGCCACGTCGACTTCAGAAGCCTACAGCTTCTAATCTAACAGTTCTACCCCCACTTTTCTCTTTGTCATTATGTCGATACCTTCACAATGCATCGATTGACATCGAGAAAGTCATCATGGTTTCGTTTTTCGCAGAGCTTTAGCCATTTTTGTGTCAGCTTGAGCTCGGAAGCATAGTAAAGCTATGTTGTTTTTACATTTTTGGGCATAAAAGTAGTTTTTATCTACCCATAACGTCTTTTGAGCTTTAAGGAATGTCCTAATTAAAAGATAAACTTAAAACAAGCAAATAATTATTTTTGCCCCTTGAACCTCCAGAAGTGTGTAAACACTGAAGTTTTACTACATTCACGTTAAAAACAATATATTCACCCACAAAATATCGTTTTCAAGTGAAACTATGTTAATTAAAAGCATACACATAAAATTTATAATTTGTGCTGATCCCCATATTTTTACTTTTACTCGTAAAAATTACACCCCTGAAAAGTAAAAATGCATTATTAGTAAAAAAAATCGTTTTTATGCCCAAAAATGTAAAAACAACATAGCTTTACTATGCTTCCGAGCTCAAGCTGACACAAAAATGGCTAAAGCTCTGCGAAAAACGAAACCATGATGACTTTCTCGATGTCAATCGATGCATTGTGAAGGTATCGACCTAATGACAAAGAGAAAAGTGGGGGTAGAACTGTTAGATTAGAAGCTGTAGGCTTCTGAAGTCGACGTGACGCAATGCATGTTCGTAATTTCTAAATTGTCATCAAAAACCATCGCTACACCCATTGTTCTTGGTATCATCCGATTCCCAGTAATCTGAAGCATGTTTTAGAAATAATAAATATCAGCTAAACCATCTACATAAAGCATATGCGGCTCCCGAAGTCTCACGGGTCAAAATCCCGTTTCAGTCGAGACCGATCACGTTTTGCACGCTGCATGCAGCACCTGCGCACTTTCCATTGGCCGCTCGAGAACGCAGTGTGCTTGACGACCCCAGGGACAGGTGCATCGACGTAACTGCGCATGCTTTTCGAGACAGCAGCCATCATCGCAGACCAGAGGGGGTCAGTGACGCGACGGCTTTGTCGAAGATGATGGATTTGGGGGCCTTCACGGCGTGGCGCCTGCTGTCGTCAGGACACTGATCTGGTGGGCTCTAAACACCCGCAATTTGTCAATCATAACTACGGGTATATGGCATATAGTTTCAAGAACATAATAAGTCGGTCAAATCGAAATTACAAAAGTAAATACTGTCAAAGCAATCAGTTTTATACAAACTCCACAAATTGTAATTTTACCACATTTTGATTATATTCTGTTCAATGAAGCCCCAAGCTAATAACCATAATCACTGAAGCGTGATTGTTTGCTTTTTTTGGGCTAATTTGAATGGCAAAAGGCGCGAAGACGGATGTCCATTCATGGCTCGACAAATGCATTATTGCGCGAATGCCGTCCCCGACCGCGATGACAGTCGAGATTAATTGCGACGTCACAATGGAACTGTTTTGTCGAGGCTGTCGCAAAATGACATTCAAAAACCGTCAGGAAAGGCACACAAAAGCTAACCTTGAGTTCGATCTGACATAATCGTAACGTTTCCCAGTTTTTACTCCAAAAAATATACCGAAAAGCATCAGTTGACGGCTGCTATAGATAAGGCATAGATGCAGTCACAACATACTGATTCCGTTTTTCAATCAATTCTTGGCGTATCCGTTGAGCGCCGTCGGACTTTCTTCTGTCCGGCAACCCATGGCTGGAAAACTCTGCTTCCCGCCGCAGGCTGTGCTACAAATGGAGTTGTACACAACCATCGATCCAATGAGTCGCTTTTCCGTTTGGACCACCTGTAATGAAAAAGCGATCTGCACAGTTTTGTCTAACAATTTCACTATTAATCACCGTTGTTTTAAGCTGTCTTTTGTATAAACAGTTCATTTTACATTTCTCGCCTATTTTGATCACGACAAATGTTCGCGGATTGTTGAATCGCTTTTTACGCCTACTTGTTTTGCACATATATATATTCATCATTATATATTCATTTTAGATTACTTTCTCAAACTAATTCATTACGATGAAAGCTTTCTACGATCAAGTATTCATTACAGATAGTGATTACATTAAGAAATGGGCTTCAGAAGAAACGGATTCTTTCACCTTCATTCTTCTTGAATATTGTCACAAGTACCAGTATTTGCGCTTCTTAGTCGATGGCTGTTACACTATCAACCCAACATGGGAGTCTGTTTTGACCGTTGATGCAATCGTTAAGCGAAATGAGCCCCTTTACATCGAAGATACCCTCGTTTTAAACTGTCAATCAGTAGAATCGTATAGCAAACTGATTCCACTCATTCGTGGGCCTTATAGTCGATTAGTTTTACATGGCAAAATGAATTGGGCACAGGTGAAGGAACTGATTACTCCCGATGTTATTTCGGTTCGAATTAATTCTCAATTTGCTCTCGCGATGGATCCTGTCGAATATGACGACTGCAGTGCGTTCTCGAGCGGCCAATGGAAAGTGCGCAGGTGCTGCATGCAGCGTGCAAAACGTGATCGGTCTCGACTGAAACGGGATTTTGACCCGTGAGACTTCGGGAGCCGCATATGCTTTATGTAGATGGTTTAGCTGATATTTATTATTTCTAAAACATGCTTCAGATTACTGGGAATCGGATGATACCAAGAACAATGGGTGTAGCGATGGTTTTTGATGACAATTTAGAAATTACGAACATGCATTGCGTCACGTCGACTTCAGAAGCCTACAGCTTCTAATCTAACAGTTCTACCCCCACTTTTCTCTTTGTCATTAGGTCGATACCTTCACAATGCATCGATTGACATCGAGAAAGTCATCATGGTTTCGTTTTTCGCAGAGCTTTAGCCATTTTTGTGTCAGCTTGAGCTCGGAAGCATAGTAAAGCTATGTTGTTTTTACATTTTTGGGCATAAAAACGATTTTTTTTACTAATAATGCATTTTTACTTTTCAGGGGTGTAATTTTTACGAGTAAAAGTAAAAATATGGGGATCAGCACAAATTATAAATTTTATGTGTATGCTTTTAATTAACATAGTTTCACTTGAAAACGATATTTTGTGGGTGAATATATTGTTTTTAACGTGAATGTAGTAAAACTTCAGTGTTTACACACTTCTGGAGGTTCAAGGGGCAAAAATAATTATTTGCTTGTTTTAAGTTTATCTTTTAATTAGGACATTCCTTAAAGCTCAAAAGACGTTATGGGTAGATAAAAACTACTTTTATGCCCAAAAATGTAAAAACAACATAGCTTTACTATGCTTCCGAGCTCAAGCTGACACAAAAATGGCTAAAGCTCTGCGAAAAACGAAACCATGATGACTTTCTCGATGTCAATCGATGCATTGTGAAGGTATCGACATAATGACAAAGAGAAAAGTGGGGGTAGAACTGTTAGATTAGAAGCTGTAGGCTTCTGAAGTCGACGTGGCGCAATGCATGTTCGTAAATTCTAAATTGTCATCAAAAACTATTGCTACACCCATTGTTCTTGGTACCATCCGATTCCCAGTAATCTGAAGCATGTTTTAGAAAGAATAAATATCAGCTAAACCTTGAAGCTAAAGCAGAAACCGTTCTCAAAGTTTCACGGAGTCGAAATCCCTTTTCAGTCGAGATCGAGAGCGCGCGTCAACGCCTTGCACGCTGCATGCAGGCCTCGCTCTTTCCATTGGCCGCCCCCCTACCCAAACCAGAACGCAGTGCGACTGCATCGACTATATTGAAGATTTTGTTCTGGAAAAGTATAAGTGAGTTTAAATAGTAAATCTAACATTTTTATAAATTTACTTTACAGGTTTTCGATTGCTTACGAGGCAAACTTGCCAGGACATTTAGAGATGAAGTTGCGCGATCTTGCAGACAATCATTTTTATTGTGAAAATGTTCGTGGTTACTATGTTACTGATTCGTATTATGTGTTGTTTTATTTCTTTAATTTGGTTTCATTTGTTAGTGTTCCCTGGTTTGCTTATTCACAACTTGAGAATTATGGTTCACCTCTTGCAAGATTTGTTGTACCTTTAATTGTCCTGGGATGCTTTACTTCGTTCTTTCTTCTTGTCTGGTCATTTGGCAAAACTACAGATATTATTAATGATAACTTTAAACGCCCTCGAAACCATAACAGTCGTTTTCGTTAAATGTTTAAAATTGCATTGATGTTAATAAATGTTTTAACAAAGTTCTAATGAGACACAGTAGCTTTCTTCTGCCGCGCGATAAGCGCACTCGGCAAAGGCAAACTTGCCGCCTTGACCATGTGACGCTTTCTTCCTCTATCTGGCGATCCGCTGCAAAAAAGCGCTGCCCTCCGCCAGCTTGTAAAAAATATTCGCAGACAATTCGATAGTTTTTTCACGAACAACTTGTTTTGTATATATAACTTTTGACTTTAGATTCCCTGTACTCATCAACCCATCACCATGAAAACCTCGTATGATCATGTGTTCATTACGGATGATGAAGACGTTCGCCAATGGGCTTCGGATGATACTCTTTCGTTTTACCTTCTCCGATACTGTTACAAGTCCAAGTATTTGAGGTTTTTATTCGATGGCACTTATACTATCAACCCAATTTGGGATTCAGTTTTGACAGTTGCTGAAATTGTTGAACAAAATGAGCCGCTATACATCGAAGATACGCTTATTTTAAACTGTCAATCGATTGAAGCCTACAGCAAAGTGATTCCACTCATTCGTGGACGCTATAGTCGTTTAGTTTTACATGGCAAAATCAATTGGTCGCAGGTGACAACACTGATTACCGCCGATGTTAAGCAAGTTCGAATCAATGCTGAATTTACTCACGAGATGGACCAAACAGAATACGACTACGTTGTCGCCTACATGAAAGATTTCATTCGCGGTCGTAATTATAGGTGAGTTCAAAGCTTGAATTAAACTATTGTATTTTTAATTTTTCCAGGTTTTCCATTGCCTACGAAGCAAACTTGCCCGGATATTTGGAATACAAGATACGCGAGGCTGCAGAAAACGGTTTATTACATGCTTATTGTGAAAGCAAACGTGGTTTCCATGTTCTTCATTGGTCTATTTTTGCTCTATATATTGTTAATTTCGGTCTATTCCTTGTTATTCCCTCGTTTGTTCATTTGCATCTCAAAAGAATCGATTCGCCATTTGAGGAATTTGCTTTATCTATGTTTTGGCTTGGAGTTTGTGTTTCATTTGCTTTTGTTTTTCGTCAATCTGACAACACTACTGATAGTATGAACGATAACTTTGTACGATCTTTAAAACCCTTACCTTTTCGAACATCTCGGAAAGGTCAGGTTTATCAAAAATGATTCCCCAAAGTGATTTTTATACTTTTGTTCTAATAAACAATAATAATATTGAACAAAAAGTTTGTTGACAATGAAGTTACGATGTTTCAAGATGGTTCGATGGTTCATAATTCATATTAGAAAAACTTCTAATTTATGTTGGCAAAGTGCGACGAAGCCCATTTCCGGTTGATCGTGCGCACGCGATTTCCGTATTGCCGCACATTCTTCAACAAAAACTAGTTCCGAAGCCGCAATTCCGAGTGATTCGTCCAGCTAATCTATTGTCAACGCTTCGACGGTTCTTCTCGACATCCCGGTTTTTGTCTCATCCACAAAAATCGGTCTTTTGCGTCCCTTTTGTGGCTTAGTTTATGCCATTGCGTCGACTGTTCGAAAACAAATTTAGTTTTGAACGTCACAAACTTTTGGTTCATTTTTGTAAGTTTTATTTGCATTTTTTAACATTTACACATAATGTTCATTGTATAATATATATGTTTTACAGACTTTCCACCATGTCTCGCGCCACCAAGAAGCGCTTCGTGACGAAGCAAATGGAAACCGAATTCGTCGAACCTACTGATGGTCAACGCGTTGCCCAAGTCGCCGGCGGTCGCGGCAACAATCTCCACGAGGTCGTCGATGAAACCGGTGAAAAATACCTCGCTTCGATGCCGACCAAGTTCCGAAACACGGTCTGGATCAAGCGGGGCCAATTCGTCGTCGTTGAGGCCATCGAAGAAGGCGACAAGGTCAAAGGCGAGATCGTCAATGTCCTCGACGAGGAGTCCATTTTGCATTTGGATCAGACGGGGCGTTGGCCAGCCTATTTCGCCGACGAAGCCGACAAGATGAAGCGGTCGACAAAGCGAAACCTTCCCGCCGGAACGAACAGCGCCATCGATCCGGATATGCTGCCCCCGAGCGACAGCGAAGAAGACGAGGAAGATGAAGACGATGCCGAAGACGAAGAAGATTGTTCTGACGAGGAAGATGAGAGCCCGATCAAGGTCTACAATCCGAATCGCGCTCGTTAAGGGTATATTTGTTGAATTTTGTTGATTTTTTTGATAAATTTATATATTTTTTTCTTGTCTGAGATGTTTTGGATTGCCAGAAGTTTGTAAAACTTGCGTACCTTTGAACATTGTACTTAAAAATGTGGACTTTATTCATTCTTTTGCCGTGTTCTGTTTCCTTACCAATTTGTTGACATACGCCCGTCGAAAGAGCCCGTGGCAACCTGCCTGTCAAACGCATGGTTGCTTGTAGTCTCTCGTGTTCCTTTAACGTATGTTATCGATTACGCGTTGTCAGCGATGGGGTTGAATGCGTTCGAATGTTGAACAATTTGTCGCGGGTCGCTATCTTTACGGATTATTGTGGTTTATAGCGTTTTTTGGTCCCCTCTGTTCCCTATTTACGATTATGTCCTGTGTCCTTGCAATCGGGTAGTGTTCCCTGCGGGCACCTCTTCCAAGCTTCGACATGAGGAACTCGCTTAGTTGGACCGATTCCACCAGAAAAACCATAGGCGTGTTTGTATCTAGGCTCGATGCCCGATATAAAAGCATTATTTTATATTTGTACCTTCCTCCCCAATGCTTAAGTGAGTCCATGCAGTTTGTTGACCATTTATCATATATTCCAGGTAGTTCCACCACTTCCATTCCGACAACATCATGGGTAACATGCAGGCATCGCTCATGCTCCAAAAAGAGGAGATCAATGAAATCTCTGAAGAGACTGGATGTATGTTTCATGTTTTCTGACTTTTATCCCTCGAATCAGTCCATTTTCAGTCACAAAGAATCAAATTGTCCGTCTCTACAGTCGTTTCCTGTCCCTTGACAAGCAAGGCCGTGGCTACCTCGACCGTGAGGATCTACTCCGCATCCCTGAGCTTGCCATCAACCCGCTCGGTGACCGTATCGTCGATGCTTTCTTCACGGGTGAAAACTCGGAAGCCCAGACGAAACTGAACTTCCGTCAATTCATCAATGTGTTGGCCCATTTCCGTCCGATCAACAAGCGCCGTCCGAGTGATATCAATTCGCGCGAATCTAAGCTGAGATGTATGTTTTTGCCTTGATTTGTTTTACTACTAAAACCTGGAATACAGAACAGTTTAAACCGCCTTCATTTCAGTCGCCTTCTCCATGTACGACCTCACAAAGAACGGCTACGTCGGCAAGGAAGAATTCAAATTCATTCTCAACATGATGGTCGGCAGCAACATCACCGCCGAGCAGTTGGACCACATCGCCGAGCGAACAATCGCGGAAGCCGATGCCGACAAGGATGGCCGAATCTCCTTTGAGGAATTCTGCAAAGCCATGGAAAGAACCGACATTGACCAGAAAATGAGCATCCGATTCCTGAACTAATTCCCCTTTTGCATGTTTGTTGAGCTTCCAAATTTTGAGAATCGTCTTTTCTGCCTTTAGACCTGGCGTCTATCTTCTTTTGTATCCATCCATTCATTCACTGTACACATTAATTTCACGATAATCAAAATTAACAAAGTTTTATAATAAAAACTACTACATAAACCCGTTAATAATTACGCTGAACAAATACAATTTTACTCTTCTTTTACGTTAATTTGCGGCTCAGCTTCGACGCCATTAGAAGTCGACGGTTCAGGTGAGGCTAGCAATTCAGCTGCTCTGGCTTCATCAAACTCGATTGGTTCTTCTTCAGGAACCTCGGTGATTTCGTGGAGTTGTTGCTCGAGCATTTGGAATCGCATTTCATAATGGGCGTGAAGAGAGTCGATGATTGTTTCGAGTTGCTTCTGAAAAAGGTTGGGTTTAATGGGGAGATTCTCTAATCAAACAAAATCGATGCATTTCTAATGTAAATAATACATAGAAGAATTCCCAGTTTTCAATACCCCGTTCGCGACGCCCGAAAATGATTGAAATTGGTCACCGACGACGACCGCGTGAAAAAGCTGCTCCCTTGCAAGATTTTACGATTTTAGTTGGCAATGGCAATTGAGGTGCAGGTTTTGGAGTGTGAAATGAGTCACCCAAATTCTCTGGGCTTCAGTGAACACAAACGTGCAGCCATATGGGTGTATGGTGGCTGATATTATAGGTTGGAACAGGCGAGGAGGCCAATTTTGACAAACACGCTTCTTCTGATTGCCTTCTGGGCTTTCTGCGGAAAAGTGTACTTTTCAAAAGGGCGCAGCAAGTTGTTCCGCCGACAACAATAACAACAACACCCTTGAACGGTGGATACGGATTCAATTTGAACCATGCGAGGAACAGCAGTATCGTGGTGGTATCGCGCCGGTGGTGCCATCAGTTGCTTAGCGGGATTGGCTGGCGGAATGGAGGCCTATTGCTTCAATACGTTTAACTTTGGGAATATTAATCCGATTCCGTTGTGAGTTTTTTTTTAATAGAAACCATTATTACAATACGAACCACAGTTTTTTGTGAAATGAAAATTTAGCCTTACTTAGTAAACAGATTCCGAAAGCGCCTTCAGTTTAAAAGCCCCCATATTTCAGACAATGCCCCCACGACAACATCCTAACGTACTATGACTGCTGTCAAGACATTCAGCGATGCTGTCAATATGTAAAATGGCCTAATCTGTAAACAGTTACAATATCATATCAGTTTTCATCCCAAAATATAAACTTTTAGTGTGGTCCTAATCCTAATCATTCTCGGCCTCATTGGTGGCTGTATTTGCTGTCTTTTCTTCATCATTACCTCATTCCGTTCAAAACGAAATGATTCCCCACCACCGCCAATGACACCAGTGCCTCAGGCAACGCAACAACAACCAGCTAATCACACAACTACGATCCATACAATCACACCGGTCGAGTATCCAGACTATTCTACGCGGCGATCGCGATCCCGGAGCCCTTATGGGAGAAGCTACTATGATAATGAGACTTTCTATCCACAAAATACATCGACTAATGTTTGAAAATTTATAATAAAGACTTACAATTTCACTTTCACCGGCTAACACGACCCCGGAACCGGGGGCAGTTTTGCGTTCGACGGCGGCGAGGGCTTCCTTTCGAAGAAGTTGACGCTCAAATTCCTTCCGTTCGGCTTGCCAGGCTTTGCTTTTCTCGCGGAGGAGGGCGACTTCATCAATGACTGCCCTGAAATGACGTTGGGGGTTAATTAATTATGACAAGATTGGCAATAATGACTCACTTATTAAGCTCCTTAAGAGAATCCCGGTCAGCTTCCAACTTTGCTAATGCGGGTCGAAGTGTTTTCAACTCTTCTTCGGCTTTGGAGATTCTGGAAATGGTTTCCCATAACGAAGAAATCATCAGTTTAACAAAAAACCAACTTTTCTTTGAGATTCTTATTCTCCTCAACGTAGCCTTCACACTTTTTGACCAATGCCGTATTCCGTTCGCTTGCGACCTCCAATTGTTGCCGGAAGTTGTCCGATGTGGCATCTGCAATGTCGCGTTCCTTCTTGGCCTTCAGGGCTTCATCCATGTATCGTTGTTTGTCGGCTTCGACTTCATCGACGCCTTGACGGAGTGCTCGAAGGACCTGAAATGTGTGTGGTTATGAGTTTTAAAACTCATTCAAACCAACCTTGGAACACTCCTGATAACTGGCATTGATCCTACTCGTTTCGTGTTCCCAATGAGCCGCCTGGCTCTCTGCTTGAACTCTTCCGACATTAGATTGGGTCGCCATGACGTGAAGTTGTTCGACTTGTATCCTGAGATCGCGATTCTCTTCTTGAAGGGCTTCGATTTCGATTTCATATTCGCGACGGGTCTTCTCATGTTGGCCATAGGAGCTAAATAGGAATCGTTACTCCTGTCTGTCAGTTTTCAACACAGAGAAATAAAAAATATATATAAAAACCAACCTTGAATACCGTTTTGGGGACCGGGATCGTGAACGTGATCTGGAGCGTCGGGAATGTCTGTGATCTCTCTGAAAAGCTTTTACTAGACACTCCAGTTTATACTATTTATGAAAACGTACGCTATGTCGACTGCTTTTGTGATGTTTATGGTGCCGAGAGGACGAGGCAGAGCTCGAATAACTATGGTCCATGAAATAGCTTGGCTTGTTTCACCGGGTGCATGTGCAAATGGAATGTCAAATATGTTTGTCAAAAGCAGTTTACAAACAATTGTACAAAATGAAGGTGTACAAAAGCCGCCCTTCAGCTTCACGGATAACACAATCCATTTTTACATTTTGCATTGAAGCCACTGCTTTCGTAGTGGGACCGGTTTTGGGGGTCGGGGGTCGTGCATTGGTTTTCTGCTGCGGGACTGTTTTTGGGGCTGACTTCGGTGCATGACGGAAATTTATTCACATCCGAAATCTGCTTTAATTTTATTCAACTGTTATGCACGTATCAATCAGTCGTTAGTTTGGCTATCGCGACAGTTTAAAACAATAAGATAACTTACATTAGTTTTAACCTTCAAAAGTGCGATAAAGCTTGCATCAAAATCCCGACATGACTGCATACCTACATCCATCTGTTTCAAATAAAATCAAACTCGAACAGTTTTCCTTCTCTAACCCAATGACAATAACTTCAACCTCCAAGTCATTGATGACCTTTGCCACCCAATCACGTCACGTCTGTTTTCCGTCTGCCCCAAATGTCAACAATTTGGACGAAGCCTCACCGAACGCAAACAGTTTCATTCTCGGAATACTCAACGGTTGTACCCATTGTACCGAAAATGTCTCACTTTATAGCCTGCTTCCTGCAAAACCCAACCCCGTGTCTTTCTATGGATAGCAGTGGCATACCCAATAAAGCTATTCTCACATTGATTCTGCAAAGTTTGAAACAGTTTTTGTAGTCAGTCATGAGAATCCGTTATATTCGTTCATTCTCAATAATTATCAGTCAGGCTTTGTCAGCCGGGTGAATAGGCGTGTTTATTTTGCTGTTATTCAGTCATTTTAATCCTCTCCCTGTGTAGTCAAAGGAAACTCGTCATCCTCGGCTCGTTATCCTTCTGAATACGCTATAAATTTGATTTGAAACATGCTGATGGACATGCAAGGTTTCTTAAAGGTCACGAATGTTGTTTACAATGAAGTCTGACATGGTTTGCGTGATAAAAATATTGAAGTTTCCCTTATTCTCAACAGTTTTATGTTTAAAAATGGATGCCTTATCACTTCTCATACCGTACTTATTCGGAAAATGCACGTTAGCCAATAAAAAAGTGATGAATTCATTCAAACAACTTTATTAGCTTTATTCAAAGTTTAAAGAAAACTAGTTACACATCCAGTTTTAAACCCTCCATTCCTCGTTGAACTTGTAATACTCATTTGTATTGCCGCTAACAACAACACTTTATAATTTGCATCAGTCGCCTCTTAACAAATGCCACACTCGCCATAGAGCAAAGAACATCAGTCAAGTAATGCTTAATGAAAGTGTTCCGTGCAATCATTCTTGAGAGTTTTCTTTGTTTCGTCGTCACGCCAATAAAACGACGAAGGCCTTTACGGAAGCCATTTATGGTCATTGTCGAATGGATTGCTTTCCTGAAAGTCTGTGATTTTTTGATTGGACACAAAAGCGGCGCCAAACAGAATGTTCAGTTTTAAACCTTATCATTGTTTTCCAATATTGACAAATTTTACGTCAAATGAACCTCCAGTTTTTTTTGTGTTTTGATCACTGTCCAGGATGCCTGTTGTAACTAATGAAACAGTTTTACCACAAAGCTGTTAGCTTCACGGAATTCTTAACTAATTTAATTATACTTGGAACCCACATTTGTCCAAATGAAGTCTTTTTGGTCTTCCTAATTGCCGCAACAATTGTAAAAGCACTTAATTTTGTATATGTCGTAGCTACGTAGTGCATTCCACGCATTTATGTAGTTAAAAGTGCGTCTTGGTTTACCGACGTCTAGCCAATGAAACAGTTTATGCCATTAAAAATATGTCCCCAAAGCTTACATTCATTAAAATTGAATTATTTATCACCAAAATCTTTTTTTAAGTTAGTGCTAAAACTCCTAACTGAGAATCCCTCATTTTGTATCATTCCGCGCATTCATTTAACGCGACTATCAAAAGTTATCAATGTTATCAAGAACGTTTTAAAACCACATGTTCTAGGGTACAAATTCATAGAATTAAAGTCGCACAAGCGTGTGAAAAAGCGTAAAATGAACTTTTACCCTACAAAGTTTTCAATGAACTTGAAACGCGTGGCAAATGCCATATGGCTATTCTTTTTTTATTTTATTGTATTACGTTATGTCCCTTTTTTATTCTAGCAGTGCATAATCCTGTCAGTTTACTTGTTAAACTTTGTCAAAAGGATGGAAATCATGTAGGGTCGCATGGCACCCAGATTTATGCGTGTTGTTTTGATTCATTTCCTGAATGTTTTTCATGGTTGCTTTTCTTAATCCATTCATATCAGTTCCTTTGTCTAAAAAAAGGGGTTTGGAATAACATGGATTTTGCTAATGCATTTTTGGTGCCGTCTTGACTTGTTTCGAACGAGAACTTATTTTTCCAGTTTTTTTTGCATTGTCGTGCGTTATTCGATAAGGGAATAATTTATAGATAACTATGGGCTTTGAACTTATAAAAAGTTTTGACTACTTGCAACATCATTTCTGAAAACTTGAATGGACAGTTTTAACAATGTCATGTTTATCGGGTATCACTACTAGGACATTCGTTTGTTTCTTTGTGACAGGTCCGACAGTCTCTAAGAAACTGCCGACCGATCAGTAGCAGAGCAATCGGTAGCCGCTTTCACCCCTATGCCGATGCTTTGGCTGGGTTAGGTGCGGAGTATTCAATGTGATTTGCTATTTCACGCATGACAGATTACGGGTAACGCCAGTTTTATAAATCTACAGTTTTTAATAAACTTGTTATAAAACATAGTGGATACGTTATAACAACTGGCGATCAGTTTAAAAATCCAAAAAACTCACTTCCGCGTCTGTACCAACCATGGCATATATGCCTTTCCCAGAGCATAACACAACGTTGTTCTGCATAATAAAGATCCTCATAGTGTTGCAATGATTTACTTATAAGGCCGAACCACTTTGAAAAAGGCTTCCTGCATGCATCCACAAATGTATGATGATGCTTTATTTCTGTCATCTGCATACATAGTTGCTCATCCATGACCGCATTCTTTTACTATTCTACACACAACAAAGCATTTACCAGTTTTTGAAGTTTACGTAATTGGTGATTTGAAAGTTACTCGTTCAATCGTTTCAAATTTTAAAATATTAATTTTAGCTGTTGTTTTTTCATGCCTTATATCAGCAGTTTATTACCATATCACCCTATGTGAGCATCCTATTCTTAGTCACAGTCTACACATCTGCAATTCTAAGCATCTTAAAAGTACTATCCTACAATTATATATCATCTGCAAAAGAAGAGATTTATTTTAAACCCCATTTAGTAATTTAGCCCTCCAAAAAGTGTCACTTTTTCCCCAACCCATAACGTCAAACTTTCACACCGCACCCAATTGATGCACCATTCATAACGAAACATTGATCATTTCACAAAGCTCGTCAAGAACTTTGTTTCCGGAAACCCATATCGCCCAAGTTTTCAGTTAGTTTTCATTGAAAATAGCAGCTCAAACAGTAACGGATAATCTCTTCGGCTCGCGTTTGCCAATGTTCAGTGTCATTTGCAGAATGAGGAGAACAAAGTGTTTTCCTATGTGTGAAAATTGATAAATTGTGTCTCCCCGTCCTCGGGCCTGCTGCATATTCCACATAACTTCGATGAGTTGAGCTTAATAGTGCCCTCGGGCACGAGTTGAGTTTCGTTTTCGTGTTTGTTTCACATTTTTTGCGCATTTTTTGCAGGGGAAGAAGCGTTAGCGTAGTAAAACGGGGGCGATTATAAAAGTTTTAATAAGCAGCAACAAACCACGCAAACCCCCATCCAGGCTAGGCCGTTGGGGTCGTCTATGGACTTGAATTTCAAATTCATATCAGTAGCCATGGCCGTGGAACTTGTACTATCTGTGTTTATTTTATTTTTCCATATGTGCAGTGTTGTTAAACATGGTTTAACATACATTGAAAGCATATTGTAAATGTTAATACATTCTATTCAGGTAGTCCACCTCCAATGCCCTGAGGCCATGAGAACGGAAATTCGTCATCCAAAACATGCAGGCAGGGGTTTTTTTGTTAAACCGCTTGAGAACGGTAGTTTCGGGCTGGGAATAGGATTGGAGTAGACGGGAGTGCAGGGAAATCGGCTTTATGGGGCTGGGTTTTAACGGTGGTATTTGCATTATTTTTGATGTGATGGCCAATGGGGTACTTCCGCGATGTTGTTATGATAACTTTTTTGGTCTTGATTGTCTTGGGCTCTCGGCTACTAACTTTTATCGCAGATCTAGGGTCTTTGTTGTTCAGTGCCGTGAGGTTGGGGATAATTGCTTTGTTTTTAAAACATGGAAATGTACCCAGTGGGTGGGGAACATAATTTCAAAGAGCATAGTACGCCATCGCCATGTGGACTGGGATCACGAGCTGACATCTTCTTGTGCCAGGTTTAAAAGTCATTCAAGTCACTCATTTAACGATATTAATGATGTAAATAGGCTACATCAATGATCTTAATTGCATTTTTGCAGTTTTCATTATAACAGTTGTGCTTTAAACTCACGTTTTTTCACATCCTTTATCCTGTTCCCCTGTTTTAGACAGCTAAATTAAGGTAAGCCTCCAGACACAGCTCAAACTAATCCAAACAAAATGTATTATATTGTTTTCCGCATTGTTATTACATATTTTCGCTTCCTATTATTCCCTAACATCATAATTGGACAGTTTTAAACCATTAAACCACCATAAATCAAGCCCTTCCATGCCATAGTTCACCTAATTGGCGTCATTATGACCGCCTTGGTGCCGTTCACTTCGTCACAACATGGCTTAAACGTAACCATCTATCATCCCCCTGAAATCTCTCAACTGTCTACAGACATCCACTTACTCACTTGCATTTTGTATTGTCATAAAAAAAGATCATGCAAAATTGTATTTATGTTAGTCCTCCAAGGCTACAATGGCCATCCACCAAATCTCGTTGCTCATGTATGTACCTTAGCCCCCTTTTTGCAAATTGCAAAGTTTTTTCACCCAATTATGATCCCTTCTCCTTCCATTGGACATTTTAATGAGATCACAATGACGCGAACAATTATGTCCCGCTTTTTTTGCTAATAATTCCGCGGTGCTTTTTGGTTTTGGACGTCGAAAAGGAGAGGGGGGCTTACATTAAACGTCGCTCCGGTCGTGGAAGCGCATTCTGTGGTTTTATTTGAAATCCATTAACTTTGAGAAAAACTAACGTTGTATGTATATGTGCTTCCTTGGCTCTTGAGCCCCCATTTCGAAGGCCCCATGACGTGCAGAAACCCTTGTAGAAAGGGTTGTTTCACTGTTTCACTCCTCCAATTTGTTTGTGTATGAACTTTTCCGAAGAATATTACATACAAACTACCATGTCATAGTTGGCATCGGGGGGAAAAGCTGTCAAAATAAGGGTGGCGAGCAGCTGCTTTTCCTTCCCCGACCGACTCAGTGTTCCATATTTATAGAAGTTTTTTGACGATTCTACAGTCTGGCAACCCCCAAACTCCACCTGGGATTATACGAAATGCGTGCCGTGTGCCCACGGAATCGTTCCATTTTGCCTTTTGGGCAAAAGTACATCGAATCATAAAAATTTACGATTTCTTTGTTCTTTAAGACCGCCGTCGGCGCTTCCTTTCAACCATGGAGGCGCTTATCGCCACGGCATCTCCCAGTACATCGAGCTACGGCATGGTCGGGAACGTGGAAGACGGTATTGGCTCCCAGATGGATGACAACGGTACCAGTTACGGTAATTCGACTGAATTCAGGCCGGAGAGGGCACTGTCGCCGAGAATCATGAAGTTTTCGCTGTATTTTATCTGTGTCGTGGGAATTGTTTTGAATTTGGCGGTCTTCTTTAAACGGAAGTTTAGATCGTAAGTCAGAAAAATCACAACGCCAGTTTTTTAAGTTGTAAATTTTCAGAAAAAGACAAACATACACGACGAGGATATCATTGAAGTTGCTGTGTTCCATGGCCATGGCGGATACGTTCAGTTTGAGTGCGCTGTTAATATTGCTGTGTACGCCGTATTTGGGAACGTCTGATACTGTTATTATGAATCTTATTTGTAAGGTGAGCGAGCTGTTATGATTTATCACTACTGATTGTGCAGTTTAATTTTTTGGTTTGCTCTGTCTGTTTCTTCTTTTGTTTTTTTTTGAATTTGCCAAAAATGGTTTTTGAACAACAGTTTTACCGTGTTATGATTCCAGATCGACCTCTTTGCAATCCACACGGCATCAGCCTTCAGTATTTGGTGCTGGTTGGTCCTTTCCGCCATGCGCTATGTTGCCGTTTATCAGCCCTATGCCCATCTTCGCCTCAACAGGGAACCCATCATTGCCATTTCATGTATAGCTGTTGTTTGTGCCGTCCTGGAATCCTGGATCCTCTATGATGCTACCTATATTCCCGAATACCGGGTCTGTGGTGAAGTTTTCAGTGAAACCTGGGAAAACCGATTCCAAGTCCTTGAAATCTCGTGGTCCTACTTTGTGCCCCTGATCATCATCACTGTGCTTGATCTCCGAGTATTGTGTTGCCATTCCATCTGGTTTCGGGATCATACCCCAAAGTATGACGTCGCTCGGAGCAGTTTCCGTGGAGGCAGTCGGCACTTGCACCGATCCCTGACAACCGCCGCCACTGAACCCCTCTGTGAAGTCGGCACACCAAAGTTTGAATCCACATCGCCTGAAGGGTTTGGCAGCCATCCCAAGTCAGCCAAAGCGAGACGGGAGCTTTTTCGACGTGACACCAGTTTTCTCGACAGTCCTGTGACCACCGTTATCCACACCAAGTCACCTACCGTGTTCAGTTTCTCGTCACTGACGCAGACGGCATTCAACCGTCAATCCGGAGTGTCAACCAAAAGCAAAAAGAGGCAACGAAACATGAAAATCCTTCGCCGATGTCTGTGTATCACCCTACTCGATCTAGGCATGAATCTCCCCAACCATCTGTTACGATTATACATGAATCTCGTGCCTGGGGACCAGCTCCCGGATTTCGATGACTTCTGGCTCGGACTCTTTCAGGATATCAGCCAACTATTGTATTTTGCTCAGGTAAGCTCATCAATTCTTTCGAACTCACCATAATCCAATGAATACTTTCAGTTTTCCCTAAACGCCCTCTATCTCGTGTTTATCATCTACGACGCCCCAAAGAACCGATCCACAACCATTCTAAGCCAAGCTTCTCGAACGAACTCAAAACCCTTATCATGAACTAACTTCATGACGTCAAACATATCACGTGTGTTATTGTTAAGTTACAACTGCCATAAACTATTTAATAAAGTGCTGTAAATATGAAACAAACAACAGACATCACAATTTATGATAAGACAAAACCAAACCCAAAAACAATAGTTATAAAAACATGGAATTTACGAACAACAGAGATCAATCTCCTCAATAACCCCGTTGACTGCGCTGAAGTCGTGTCGCAGCCTCGAGCGACTCAAAAAGCGTTACGACTTCCGTAGTTCTGGCGCGGACTTCATTGATACGCTGGAAGATGGCATCGGTGACATCACGGTTCTTCCGGGCATGGGCCACGACTTGGTCAAACATTGTGAACGGCAAATCCGTTCGGGCATTTTGGAGCTCTTCCTTGAGGCTTTTCTCGAAGCGATCCAACGTGGCATCATAGACGTCGAGGGCGTTTTCGAGTTCGCCGTACTCAATGAACAGGAACATGAGGTCAGCGGCGTGACGGTTCTAAAATATCAAAACGATTATGCAGACAGTTTAAATTTAACCAAAAAATAAAAACCTACAATGTACGAAGTCCTGAGCCAATCAGGAATCGGTTTACTGTATTTGAGGCACTGACGAGCAGCAGCACGGAAAGGCGCCGTCGCCGGCTGGATGGAGTCGGCATACTTCAGGTAGCTGTAGACCAGTTTCCAGTGGGGTGGCATTAACCTGTAACAAGACAGGGTGTAAGTTGAAAACACTTCAAGACAGTTTAAAAACAATTATTACGTTGTCGGGGGGAAACTTTCCCGCGGTTGATTATGAATTTTTTGAACCGCGGGAAATTTTCCCCCCGACAACGTAATAAATAAGATCCAAAAAAACTTACATTTTCTCGCCATGAATGACAAACTGCCTATTCGAAATGATCCATTGGGGCTGCGACGTCAAGGGCACCGACTTCGCTTTGTTGGCCATAATCTTTAGCATGCCCGGCTTATGCTTCATCTGCCCGAGACGGAAGTCAATCTCGTTGCGAACCTCTTGCTCCTCATGATCGACGATAATGGCCTCGTAAGTGATTTGTTCAATCAGCGAGGACACATCCAAATGACACTTTTGGCAAAGCGTGAAGGCAAGATCATAGAGCTTATACCTCACTGCGTCCTTGTACAATAATTCCGTATCTGTCGGCGGCGGCACATACACAGGGTAATAATTGAGCAATTTCATTCGCAGCGCCGCTTTGATATGCTCGATGCGAAGCCATTCCTTGTCAATCAAAACCCCGGTGATCGGTTCCAGCTTGGATTGACGAATGACAACGACGAAATCAGTTCGATTCGACTCGGCAACTGATTGTGTTTCCCGCAACTCAAAGGTGGTCGAATTCAGGCATTGCAGCAGTCCCAAAATGGCCGCCAACACATGGCATCGCTTTTCAATAATGGCACGGGTTTCGTTTTCCTTCGACAGACGAACCGAATATTCAATGTAGACACGAGCAGCGAGGTCGTACATGTACTTTTTGACGTAGAAGGAATACACCACACTGATGATAGGGTCATCCCAAGCAACATAGTTAGCCTTGCAGTTGCGTTCCAAGATCTCAGCGACCAGCTCCGTCAATTCGCCGAATTCCAAGTTGACCAATTGGGGGAACTTCTTCAATCGCAGCATCACCGAGACGAGTTCACGCAGACACATTTCACGCTCATGCTTGCCGGGGTTGTTTTGAACCATCTGGACGGCTTCACTGTACTCATCCTTGCTAAGATGGAGTTTGAAGAGATCGGTGTAGACAAGGGCGAAGAAGGCCTCATCGTTTTCACAGTTACCGCTGTCGATGATGACTTTGCCCATCTTCAGGGCATAATCAAAGTGTTTGTATTTCCTCAGGAGATCCATGGCAAGCTTCAGGTAATCACCGGTCGAATGCTTCGTAACCGTGACAGCATCAACGGGTTCATTCAGCATTTGGGAGATGGCAATGTTGAGGGAGTTGTCGTGGGCTTTGATGCCATCCAGGACACTTGTGAACTTGGCAAAAGCCTGCTTGCCATCACCGTGAATGGCATTAGCGACGGCAATGTAGAAGGTGAAGGCCTTTTCGAGTTCGGAGATGAAGGGCTGGTTTTCGAGACAATAGGCCTGCAAACACGGAGTAAATTTGTTGCCAGTTTAAAACACAAAAAACCCACCATCAAAGCATCGGCATAGCCCTGTCGCGCCAAAAAGCACGCCAGCGTCAAACTCGTTGATTCAGGCCACAAGGAGATAATGGATCCATCAACGACTTCACGAAGGAGGATGGCGAAAGCGCTTTCGGATTCACTCATGAGTCGGAACCGAGAGCCAGTGCTGCTGGCATCTTCATCGTCGTCGGAACCATTGCTACCCAGCGCAGCGACAACATCAAACTTGGTAACAAGATCTCGGCCCAGTTGGAAAAATGCTTGACCGACCGTAACACGATGTAGGCCATCACTGGACAATCTGTGATCCTGGCGCGTCAGCCGATAGGATAGTGCCGACCAGACCTTCCGATAATTGTCAGCAATCTGGAAGATCGTGCCATCATGGGTCTTCGTGACGGAATTCCAGCGCTCCGAAATGCCATCCTCGGATTGGAACCCAAGTTCATTGACGAGTTGTATGAGGTTGCGGATGAGCGTAGCAAACTTGAATCGTCGCATGAGTCGCCGACGAAGCACAATCGACAGATATCCCGAAGTGAAGCTTGTCGCAATGGTCGGAGTACCCGCAGATGCCATCTTGACACCGTCCAGGGGGCAATGTTCAGCGAAGAGACGGATGACTTCGCAGAGTTCCAGGGTTATGTCGGAGAGGATGTCATAGTCATTGCGGATACGACCCTAGAAAAGACTATTAGTCAGATACTCAGTTTTAAATCAACTAAAACCCACCACTTGATTATCCACATACTCCTCAGCAATGGAAAAAGCCCGTGAAACACCGGCATCTTGATTCTGAACACTGCCTACAATCGCCATCATTTGCGTATCACCACGTGTGTAAACAGTGAACCGGCAATTTTGGATGACACCGACCAAATCCAGTGTTCGCGAATACCACAATCCGAGGGGTGCCAAACCAGCTTCTTGGAATTCGTCACAATACCGGAGCAAAGTTTCGTAAAACTTCTCCGATGCCGCAGTATGGGCATTCGATGAGACGTAGCTGAACATGTTCATACTAACGTCATCATCCTTTTCGATGTATTGTTGGATGAAAAATCCGGAAGCGACGTATTCCTCGACATAGGTGACCAAAGCCGACCAGTCATTAGGCATGATGGGGACAACGGGGTCTTTTCGGCAAGCAATTTGGATTGCTCGATGGACGACATCGAAAGAGTAGCATTCTCCGTTGAATATGCGATGCTTGATGGCATTGAGGGATTTCGGGAAGGCAAACTTGAGCTCATTGAAAGACTGGTCCTCGACGGCGGACTGGACACGGTCCCAGCGGTAACTTCCGAGAGTGAAGATGGGGCATCGCCAGAGAGAGTACGGCTGGAAGGAGGAATCCATGCGGTCCGGATCGAAAACCTCATTGGCTATGACCCAGAGGGTGGCGAGTTCGTTTTGTTTTGCGGAGCCGAGGACAAGGTAGTCGAGGACGCTTTTCTGAAAACATAATCAATTTTATTAAAACCAAAGTATGCTTTAATCTTCAAACTGCCAGCAGTTTAAAACAAAAAACTTACACTTTCAAATTTGCTGGAAGAAAGCAACTCAAACTCCGGCTTCGTAATCGTCCCAGTGAGCTTCAAAAAGTAAAAGTTGGTCGTATTTCGTGGCATTGTCGCCTTCAACACAACAATGATATCGTCCGTGTCAACGGCCATCTTGACAGTGACATGACTGGCTTTGGCAATGCTCCTATCATCGATGAACTGGGCAAATGGTGCGGAGAAGATGACTTGTCTTGACTGAAACCAACCTAACGTATATCGGTCAGTTTTAAAAACAAAAAACTCACGTTAGTGGACCAAACCCGAAACTTGTTATCCTGATACGCCGCAAAAACGAAAGCATCATTCTCAACGAGGGTAACCGCGACACTGATGCACTCATTCGAGTCGACGGGATTCGAGAAGAACCGTGAAATACCAGTCGATTCGAAGAGGACTGTTTCTATCGGCAACTCTGAAGGACTGTCTATTTTGATGGTGAGTATATTGGGAGTCAAAATATACCTACCTTGGAAGGGGTTCGTCGGGAAGCTAACCAAAACGAGAGGGCCATCAGCCATAACTAGCGCGATCCATGTTTTTCCCATATCAGTCACCGTGATAGCTGCTTGGACGGCAGTACCATTGGTTTTGAAGCTGTGGACGTCCCAGTAGAAAGGTAACTGACTCGACTCTCGGGGAAAGTATGCCAAGATGGAGCGTCCACCGGTGAAGACTTCATCCCGATCGACGTTAACGAGGATCCGATGAAGAGAGCTTTGTGTAGGGATCAACAAGACGAACATTCCAGCCTTGACAAAGGCCCTCACGGTCGGGATGACATTGGATTGGGAAAAGTTGAGGCATATGGAAGAGTCTCGGAGATCAGACGTCGCAGAATACTCGTCGAGATAGAGGTTAGGACCATCGGTGCGCCTGGAAAGCAGAATAGAGGGCAGTTTTATAAAAATATATAATTCAAACAAAAAAACTCACCAAAGAATGAAACGCCCCTCGAAGCCCGGCATCGTCGACGGGTAGTTGAAACATCCCGAGGATTGCGGGATCTCGCTGCTGGTAAAGGTTTGTATGTGGGCATCTGAAGTTGAGAAGGTCAAATGTTGAAACAAATAAGATGAGAAATAGGAACCATACCGGGGATTTTGACAGATATCGGATATGTTTTAGCAAAGAAAGACTTATTGAAGGCAAGCTCCGAGGCGCCGAAGATCTCCATGGCGTTCTTCGGGAGTAGATTTGTGGATTCAGAAGGTCAGGAAGCGTCTGAAAAGGCTCACAGAATCGGAAATCGGGGGAAGAGCCAGCTAAGGTTTCATCGTTTGTAACCCGCCCAACCGACTTTTCGTTGTGGGAGTTACTTTAGGGTCAAAGTGTGCATTGTCAATCTATCGCTATGAGAGAGGTGAACAACACAAAAGCAGTTTATACTTTTTATTTAAACGTTTACAACATTATCACAAATTTCAACCAAAAACACAATTATAATACAAACTGTAAGCTTGAAAACCTTCGAAATACAAAACATATATATAAATTACACGTACGAATCCCTGATTAGAATCCAACATTGCCATTCACCTGCCGATAGACACTTTCAAGTTCGAGCAAAACCGGCTTCAAATGACCATCGAGAAGGGTTGTCAGCGTGATCGTTTGAGCCTCGGGTGTTGCCAGGATGTAAATGTGGAAGGGAGCTCGAGCTAGGGCAATGATTTGCTGGGTTTCATAGACGAATGTCCACGACTTCAACTCGCCGAGACCAAGCTTGTTGCTTTGCTCCAACGCCGTCGCGAAGGCATTGGTCAGTGTATTGATGTAGCGAATCTTTTCTCCTAAACCTTATTTCCAGACTTAAATGTGTTCAATGGATACAGCCAGTCAGTTTATATAAACCTACCCTCTTGAACGATGGGAACGCCGTCAAAGTCGGTGATAATGATCGTGTTAATGTTGCTGGTCGTCGAGAGGATTCGTTGAAGGGATTGCTTGATCGGGACGCCCATGGTGAAGGGTTTGAAGGTGATCGGAAGGGAGTTTGATAAGCTGGGCCCAAACTTGGATATCAATTTTTCGTCGATGGAGCTTGAAGAGGTTGGAGACACAAGGCCAAGGGTTTTTGGAGATAAGGTCCAGTTAGCGTTGAAGTGACAGACAAACACACGCACATTGTATCTCATTGTCAGGAGGCACATGTGGTACACTTTGTCCTGTCTGACGTTATGTCCCTGTAAAAATTCACTTTTCGAGAGTCGAGAATTTTGATCAACCAGCAATCGTTGCTTTTTTAACGTATTTTTACAACAAACAGTTTACAGTTATAAAGAACGATTACATCAGTTTGACTTTGTAGCGGTTTTGATCTTCTAAATGAACTTAATTTGCTCACATTTTGTTAAAATCGACTAGCCTTCGATCAAGAAGCTAACTCATCCTCCAGTTCATGATGATCATCAACCATACAGTTTTAAAATAAAATGTATAACAAATGAGAGCGCATAAATTATGCCTCACTGCTTGGTGACCAGATATACGCAATCCGCAGATGCAACAGCAGCTGCATAGAACCAGTTTTGACCGTGTCACCAAAAAATGACAGTCCGGAATCGGCGTCGCGCAATTCACTCCGGCAAACGAGTAATGTAATGTAATGTAATGTGGACAGGAATTGATGCAAATGAATGGGACTGATGAATTGAGTAATACTTGATTATGCCATGGTTGCACAACGGTGTTAACTTGCATCAGTTTTTATCTAAAATTTTGATCATTCTGCAGTTCATTGTGCGCCAAAAGAGCACAATGAACAAACCGTTACATTAAAACGGACAATGCCTGGAATGAAGGCAAGGAGCTAATCAGATGTCAGTTTTAAACTTTTGTCAAAATTTCATGTCACACCTGCCAGAAAGACAACTTTGTTTCCCACAACACAGTTTTCATTCATTTCCACCTTCCAAACCCCCCCAGACATCCGGTACCGTCTCAATCATAACCATTTTCACTCTCCCGTCCATTCCCTGAGGGCGCGATTATTGTTGCAGAATGTCCTGTGGCAACAAACACCAGAATTTCCACCCGTCTATAGTTGCATAACGCTGATGTGAGCCTTGACGGTCCTGTTGTCCGTGGGCCAACGTTTTGTGTCCCTTCCCTTCCTTTGCCAGGCCCGTAGGCTGGCCCTGTTTGTTCCACAAGACCAGACAAGGACCGGCTGGAACTTCCATTCTCTTTTTTTTCGCGGGCTTTTCTGACGCAAATAATGCATCATTTTCGAGTTTGCGTACATATTTTTGGACCCAGGGGTTGCCCTTCAATACAGTTGGGGTATAGTAGTGAAGGGCATCCTCTAACACGTCGAGGCGAGGCCCTCGTGAGGACAACAACCATGCATTGAGGCATTGTGATTGAAGAGTTTTTTTCGTTGTTACTCAAGGTTGCGCATTTCAGGTGGTAGAGCTGTTTTTGGTTTTTTGGGAGTGTTGATTTGATTTTGATCAGTTCGATGGCATTTATGTCAAAAGCGTGGCAGTTTAACAAGTTCTAACTTTGGCACTAAAGATGGATGAAAGAAGTGAGTTGGCTTTTTTTAAACAATTTAAGTCAAGAAGTCAGTTTTTGTCGCACAACCCGGTCATTTGGCTACATTTTCATAGACCAATCTCTATTTTAACCCCTACATGACCCATGAGGAAAATAATATAGCTTTGTTAGTCCGTAAAAAGTGCCTCTTGCGTGGCTTCCACCCTTTTGTGACGTCGAATTGGACAGCGGAAGCTGGCTTTTGACTGCTGATCTCGGCTCATTTTTGCTTTCGCCCCCATGTCATGACGTACATACCTTGTGGATTTCGAGACGGTGCGAGGGCCAATGTTTTCCGTGAAGGGCTATAAGGTGTCATTTTGGCATTTGTTTGACGGTGACAGCCAGCCTAACTTTTTGGAAGCAGTTTTTGATTATGGTTTTTACTAAGAATGGTGCTCATCTACGCCGGCGGAAGATTGTTATAGGTTTGTGTTTGTTTCGATGGCTATTTTGGGTTTTTGTTCTTTGATAACAAATAATGTCGTAAACTATATCAGTTTAACAATATTGACAAACCCATGATCTTTAAAATGATCAAATTTTACACACCTCTATCAAACTTCCTCGTCTCGTCTCACCCCACGTGCTTCTTGTCGGCTTCCTTTCCCCACTCCCATAGGTACACCCGTTCAACTCTCCTCTGGTTCGGGCCAAACCCACACCCGCATCAACTTTACTGATCAGATTCCGCTCGATCCGACCCCTCTCCCTTGCCTTCGTCAAATAATCGAAAGTGGAACCTGTTTGAATCGACCCCGAGGTTATAGGCGTGTTACACGCGCCCTCATACCCCCACAAAAATCAAGAAAGCATCTCAGCCCCTTCTAGCTGTACGGCCAAGAATAGCAGCACCTTCGTCCCTAATAAAAAACACAGGGGGAACAACGTACCCACAGGGCAAAAAGGCAAGAAGCAGGGCTGCAGCCACCAAAGAGCTCGTTTTCCTTTCCGCCTTTGTGTGTCTTTGCGCAACACAAAAATCACCGAAAAAAAAACTTTCACCCGGCCGGGCCCTTTGTCTTTATTTCCGTCTATTTGTTGGGGGAGGCTGTTCTTTTTTCGGTGTGCCCCGAGGTCAAATGTCGCTTCAATTGCCGATTCGAGGGGTTCTGAAGTGGGGTGAAGAGGTTGCCTAGAACATTGATACTACGTGAATCTAATAAGTACGTGATTAGTTGATTTCGATTGTTTTGATGTTCCGTTTTGATGTTTCTTGATTAACTTTTTTGTTACTTACAAACGAAAAACAGTTTTTACCTTTTGAATTGGACCCATTAAGGCAATTATAATAATGGAAACCCTTCAAAACATTCATTGACGTAGTTTTGTCTAAACAGCGGTAAACCGACCTCTGCTGTTTTTTAGGCCGTTTGGAAGCGACTTTTAATTTGACGTCAGGAGGGGTTTTTATGTTTTATGTTCTTTTAAGAAATTCTAAGACACTTCGGGACAGTTTCAACGTGTAGATGCCATTGGGGTTAGTCATGTCAGATGATCTGGGTTTAGAGGGTTCGGGATTGTAGCCGTGGTGGGAATTCTTGAAATGTGGCATAGGTCGTCTTCATAGTGCATTTCGAAGTTATTCACACAGCTCACCTATGAGTTTCAGGCGAAGCGTGGGGGCGATTCTGAAGGTGAAATTTGGCTGTTTTAAACTGTCAAAAGTTTTAAAATCTATGAAATTTGATGAAACTCAGAATTGTACATCTAGATACCTATGAGCATGTCTCATGGAAATTTCAAATCTCTCGATGCGCTACAAGCTTCAAACGAAGCGTTGGGGCATTTTTATGATGCGCACGCACTTTTTGTCGCTTTTTTCCACTACCCGGTGACCCGTGCCCCAGTTTTGTATCCTCAAAAATCATACCCAACAAACTACTGCCAAAACCAATAAGCAATTTTTGCAACATTATCAAAAACTTCGTTTCTTTTCTGACTTAACCTTGTTCGTACAGTTTTTCACTCCCAAAACCTCATCTACCCAATAAACTGTCACTGTAACCTAGGGGCCAGCTGCATCTGAGTAATGCGCATCAATGGCGGGGATGGGCGTCGAGTACCATCACCTTGAATGGCCTTGGTTCCGACGGAGACGCCATTACGAAGAACAAAAACAGTCTTCAGAGGTCTGTTGCGACGATGACGACGTCGTGTAGCGGACACCCGAGGCAATTGCACACCCGGGTTGTCTGTCTAAATAGCTTTGTTGTTGCATCCGTTCCAATTAGGTGTACTACTTTACTTATGACATGTTCTTTGCCCAATACGTTCAGTTTTTCCAATCATTATGCTTGTTAGAATGTTTAATCTCTTACTATCTGCATGCAGACAGTTTATTGTAACGAATTCCTCTCTATTTTGCAGTTTATCATTTTCATTACAACATTTCCAGGCTCCGACTCCCTTCCCCCCTTCCACGCCCTACGCTTCTCCCCCGAAACCTCCTCAGTCGAACTGCGATGGCTTCGAAGCAACGGTAATAATCTCATCGCTGCTCCTGTGACCCCTGTGACACCGGCACCACAATTGGAATTGCTCGACGGAAAGTCAAACATTGTCGACGGTGATACGGGAACGCCGAATCGCATCGATCCGGGAGCATTGTTGAATTCCACTGCCGCGGCAATGTGGCCATATCAAAGTTATAAGCCCATTTCGTGGGATAAGTATTATGCACATAATTTACAAGATAGTGAGTTGAATTCGCAACTCTTTCCAGTTTTCAATCAAAAATTACAGAACATGTTTCAATAACCTCCGGACTTGCAGCCGGCATCACAATTGGTGTCTTTTTTGCCGTGTTTTTGCTCACTTTTGGGTGCAGATTGTATTCACAGCGGAGTGAGAGTAGACCAAGTATGTCTTAGTCAGATTTTTATTACTTTGTTGGCACTATTGTGTTCAACATCTTAACAGTTTTATAAACCCAAATTAATGTAAATCTGCCTACCTTCAGGAAGCTCCTCTCGCCGCCGCTTATCAGTAAGTGATCTCCTCGGCTGGCCCGTAACTCCCTGCCAACCGCCACCACCCTATGAAATCGCGATTCGAATGCCATCGGCGACACCGACCCCCACAACTTCCCCATCCCCACCCTTTCCGGGAACCGCAGCCCCGGCCTATGAAGCCACTTGTACAGACTCGGCTCCGGCATATACCCCTCGGGCTGTGACGGGGTCAACATCGACGGTATCGGTTGCGTCGTCGAATTCATCCTCAAACACGTCTACGACGACGATATTGACGCCGTATCAGGGGAGAACGTGGTCATCGGAGGTCATTACGATATAATTTGAAACGAACGTCCATCAGTTTATACATGCCATTAACTTCACCCCGGTGCATATTGTGTTTACTACTGTGATGTGCTCCACAGTTTAAACTTGTTGAAAATTGTAATTATGTTCATAATCACGGGTGTATCCTGCTCTTTTTCAAAAGGTTGTGTCTTTGATGAAAGAACGGGACCATTGCCACTACTGCCACCTCTATTGTTCTTTGATTGTTGTGTTTACATATTTTGTTTAATTTGGTGTGTTACGAGTTTTGTGCCTTTGAACCCGATACGTGCGTCATAAAGTTTTGGCCTTTTTGAGCTTGGAGATGAGGGTGATTATTTTGGTCTTATAACGTGCCATGACTTCATACACAACAGTTTTTTAAAAACTTAAACAACAAAAACGTATAAACACGGAAAAGATAACTAAGTCAAGGAAATGTATAATATTAGAAAGTATACATTGTGAGCGTTGATCGCCACCGGCAACGGACTCCCGAAAACCGAAGAACATTCATGGCGTTGAGAGACATATTGCCAGCCGTGGCATTTGGATCTGTTCTATCATCAAAAATGGTTGTCCACCCGGTTTTTCTGCCCTTTTCATCTCCCAGACTGCAATGAGTGTAGGTAAAAGTGCATCTGAAGCCCCCGACGTTCCCCTGTCATGATTCCAACATGCTTCAGCCGATATGCTTGCCATTATTTTCACTCACCGTGCACCAGTTTTTGCTTTAATCACAATCCGATTAGCCCAACTGCCCCCGTTATCACTACCTACCGCCCTACCCCTTCCCTTCCAGCTCAATACTTCAAGAGAATCAATTCTTGGAGTTTGTTCTAGCAACCTGCGTTTTTTCAAACCTTTCCGACCACGTTTTTTTTTGTCCGCGACCTTGACAACGAAGAAAGGTACAAATAGATGACAGTTTATATATATTTTCCATCCCTTCCAGGCGGCTCACTAACCATGGACTTCTTCCGGGACCATATCCATCCGGTCCTACATCATTACAGGATCTATCCGCTCTCCACGGCCGTCCTCTATTATGTCTTCGTGTTCGGTGCCGCTGAGGTGATTCGACGGGAGATTGAGAAGACGAGATGGACCTTGAAGCATCCCTATCTCACCCGGATCATCTTCGAATTCGTTGCCACTGTCCAAATGTGTGCATGTGTCTATGAAAACGGCGTAATCCTCAGGAATTACGGAGTTTTCGGATTCTTCGTCGTCGTCGTGTTGTTGTTGCTGTCGGCCGGATATTTGAATCGGGGGGCTGCGGTGAATCCGATACCGATTCTCAAAGAACTTCACGATGAGAAGATTGAGTGAGTTTTTGGTTGATTGTTGAAGCCGTTGAAAGTTTTTTTGCACTCGAGATCCGAACGGAAGTTCAGTTTTGATACATTCGCACAACAAAGGTGTTGAACAGGGAAAACGTCATTTGCATGTGTGTGCGAATAGTGTTACATTGCAAATGCTTTTTGTTCTGACAAATAGTTTTTTTTGTGGCAGGTACAGCCAGTTTAATCCACTTTCTCATTTCAGAATCCCGGTCGGTGTTGCCCTTATCGCGGTCCAATTCGCCGGCGCCGCCCTGTCGTCCTTCGTCGCCTATGGCATCTGGCACGTGTCCTACGACTATTTCCTGGAGCATCGTCACTTTTACCACAAGCTTCCCTGTGCCTTCAACTACCATGTTCCCTTCCTTGCCGTGGTAGCCTTCGAATTCGCCGGCAACTTTGCCATCTATTTCATTGGAGCTCGTATCGGCTTCGAAAAGAAGCGCTATGCCATGCCATTCATCGTGTCATTGTTGTTGTCGATTGGTAAGGAGGAGC
The DNA here is from genome assembly GCA_024447235.1 of Panagrellus sp. LJ2285. Lineage (NCBI taxonomy): Eukaryota > Metazoa > Nematoda > Chromadorea > Rhabditida > Panagrolaimidae > Panagrellus > Panagrellus sp. LJ2285. The sequence goes on from JAMRYB010000021.1 coordinate 306,609, forward strand.
GTTTATAATAACCAGTTTTGTAATACCTATCATCTTTCAGCCTTTGTCTACATCGGCGTCCCCGGCTTGAACCCCATCACGACGACCGGGCGCATGTTCAACTGCAAGGGCCTCAACGACCAATGGTTTATCTTCACGTACTGCCTGATCCCCCTCGCCGGTGCCCTTGCTGCTAGCTACTTTGACCCCCAGCCGGCTCCTCCCACGCCGCCGAAACCCAAGAAACACAAGAAGCAGTATTGGAAGCCGAAGGAAGGCGGCAAGAATCAGAACAAGAACAACAAGAAGAACAAATAAGCCACCATGATGTTCGTCAGTACAACTCAAACTGCCTTTACTGTGATATTTTAACATTTTCTGTGCCTTTTGATTTATATATATTTTACTGGTATTGAATTCAGTTAACTCGAATGAAACTTTGAATCCTTGAAATCAAACTCCAATTAGCATAAGTCGCCTTCTTTTGAGAATACCGTTGGAAACCCTTTCCCGAGGATCTTGAGAACCTTCACGGTTGACATTTCAGCGAAGACGACCATGGAAAAGATTCAAAACATCCGTTTCGATGACACTCTCCTCTCATCACCCTACATGAAGCCAATTCGACTACACTTTGAGCGTCGTGGCATGAAACTCAATTGGGACATTGCCCTGGAGCATGATAGTGTCGCGTGTATCCTGTACCACCGAGAAAGGAAGGCTTTACTCTTCGTTCGTCAATTTCGACCTCCCGTTTTCGTGCGAAAAGTTCGTCGACTCCCGGAAAACATCGGCAAAGGCGTCCATGACATCCAATGGCAAGAGTATCCAATCTCGCTCGGCGAAACCCTCGAACTCTGTGCCGGATTGATGGATAAGCAAGCGTTGAACCCGCTCCAAACGATGGCCGAGGAGATTGCTGAGGAATGCGGCTACAAAGTGCCGGAGGATAAGATTAGGTTGATCAAAAAGTTCATGTAAGCGACGGTTCCAGTTTATATAAGACCATATCAAACCCCACCCTTTCAGACCGAGTGTATCCATCTCCGGAGCCCAGCAATACATGTACTACGCCGAGATCGATGACACCATGAAGATCAGTGAAGGCGGTGGCAATTCACATGAGGGCGAATTCATCGAGAAGGTGTTCATGACATTGGCCGAAGCGAAAGCCTACATTGATCAGGAGGCTGTGGCATCGCCGCCAGGCTTTCTGTTCGCCGTGAAATGGTTCCTGGCTAAACAGGCTGAAAAGGGATCCAAACAAGGGACACCGACTTCATCAGGTACGACAACAAAGCCATAATCTGTTTATTTTTTGTTATACAAGTGAACATTGTACAGTAATCAGTTAACCGTAATCGATGTTAGCAAAACTATATAAAAACTAACGAATTCACAGTGACAATGTACTCTTTTTCCACATATTGCGCTACTTGATGAGCGAATCCATCTTGTCCTGAACGGTTTGAAGCGTGTAGTGAAGCTGCACGAGTTCATCATAACGGAGTTTTTGGAACTTGTCCCCTTCTGATGTATCGAGTCTCAACAGAGCTCTGAGGTCACGTTTAGCTGGAGTGTAGCTTCTGAAAAACTTCTAAGGTGAACCAGTTTTTATACACAAATTTGATAAAACTAACGTTGCTCGTTCGATGCCAATGAACCAGTTCACGCCGTTTAGTCTGGGTGTTCCGGAATGCGAAATGTTGCGTAGCCGTTTGAGAACTTCATCGCTTTTCTGGGACCAGATGGTCGTCAGTGTTTCTATCTTAGCTTCGGTGAAGTTTAGTCGCGTCAATTCGGCTGCGAAGGCATCCTTTTTGAGGGAATGGAAGGCGGCTTGTTTCCAAAGGGCTTTCAACATGGAAATCTAGAAAGTACCAATTTTACGCTCAGTTTTTATATATTTACTTCACAAAACTCACCACCAATGTTAGCTCCGGCTTGGGGACTTCATACTTTCCGGAGAATGCGGCCAATTCGGCATCACTGAAGAGATCATTGGAAAAGTTGGTCGGGAGTTCATTCAATATTCGTTCGGACACCGTGGAAACAAATTCTCCATTCAGTTTTTCATTCCCAAACTGTTGGATGGCATGCGTGGAGCCGAGGGGAAGCTTTATGGAGGTTGCCATTAGGGAATGCGTGGGTTTAGAGAGCAGAATGTGGGTTTAAAGCAGCCAAAGGTCGCCAGCGGCAGCAGCTGTAGGAAAAGTGCGCACGCGTCGAATGAGAGAACTCCCATAGCGAAGGATGCGCGTGCTCATCGCTTCGCAGCTGACATCGCTCGCTTGACAAGTTTGGTGCGACGCGTCGGATCGGACTCTTCGCGACTTGGTTTTCTTGATGTTTTTGGTTTATAACTTTAAGCGTATCTTATCTTCATTTCAACGAAGAAAGAAGATTGCAGTTTAATATTTTCTTTATAATCGAGTCCATTTTGTTCAGATGAAGGTTGAACATCGGTGCTAACGCTTTTGCTTCCCTAATGGCACATATATATATTTATATATATATTGTTTCCTACTAACACATGACAGTTTACCCAAGTTTATATATATATATTGTTTTCTACTAACACATGACAGTTTACCCAAGTTAGTGATGATTCGATAAATACCTTTTTCTGGTATGACAAGTTCGAAACATACGTCAGTTTTAACGGTATGCATAACGGCACTGATAAACATCATTACCGGAACGTAACAGTTTTATATCCAAAAACATATCCCCCATATCAGTGCCCCCGTGGATCGCGCATAATCAGTTGAAAAAGCCCTTGACGGGTCAGTGTGACTTACATCGCCGCCACGACGGCGACACCAGCTGTCCGAACTCGCGATGCACTACCGACATTTCACGTGCTCCCCGATGTGCACTTGAGTTTGTTATTGGCTACCAACAGAGCTACATTGCTTTTGTTTGGCATCGATCGCCGTAGCTTGAACCAGTTAATTTATATATTTTTTTCGACATATGTATCAACCTTTTCGGCCAGTTTTTTCCAATTACAAAAGTTAGCATTTTTATTGCAATTGACAGCAAAGCGCAACTGTCACTGTAATGTGTCTTTTTTAAGCATTACAAAATCTTAATAAGGTCATGGAATAGAGGGCGAGTACGATTCATTGCCCTTTTCATTTCGTAAGGCCTCCAGGGGCCTAATTAGTTCCTTATTAAGTGGCGGTGTTGGGGCGTATCTAAATAGACTCTGCGAGAAGCCATTGTCGGGCGGTGCTTCTAATGATTTTGAAATGAGAGGTTGTTGAGAGTATGTAAAAGGTGCGAATAGCTTGATTGAATGTGTGAAAACGGTCTCTGGAGTGGTTTAGGTCATGATGGACGGCATACGGTGCTATAAATACGGTCGTCTGTGCTCGCGGTTGTCCATTTTGCCCACCCCTATCTTCTTGGGATAGCTTTTGGCGCAGGATTAGGATCTCTGCTTTTATGTGAATGTTGTATAGGGTTAGGCATTTCACGGAACTTTTTTGTAAGTAATGTTTTTATGGAGGCGCTCAGTTTTTATCCATACACTAGCAGTCCGAAACGATTGCCCCAAACAGTAGCGTTTCTTTTTCTAATAACAACCCCCCTGACCTTGGAAAACTTCCCTTGAGGGCCCCAGTGTTATGATAGTGGCGTGATATTGTGATCGTTGTTACTTAATTTCCGTAGTTTATAACCGTGTTTTTGCAACTTTTCTTACTGAAAGTCTCCGTTTTGCAGGTATAACCCCCCTTCTCCACCATTTCGCCGGACCCATAACCAGGATGGGCGATGCGGCGCGTAGTGTCGTGATGACATACACCGCGGAGTTCTTGAGGGGAATGCGCGATTCGCTCTCCGGGTGCCTGGCCATCTTCCACCTCGACGACCAGCCAGCAGTCGTGCCTCGGCGGGAGCAGCCGACCGAGGCCCGACAAGCCAAGACGGTCTTGCAAGCCCGGAGGGCGTCGGCCGCAGCCAAGTCAGCCGTCAAGACTGAGGCCAAGCGTGAGAGCCGGCCGATCGCGAAGCCGAAGAGCAGCAAGTATTTGCTGTTGAGGGTGAGTTCTATGAAGCACGCTAAGAGCAGTTTATAAAAATGGCAGTTTCAGTGCGTGTCGGTGAACGCCTCCATGTGCATGTCCATCGTGTTCTTCCAGTGGTTGGTGGACATGCTGGACCACTCCGGCTGGCTGTACTACATCCTCAACGGCCTCCTCAACACCACCTTCCTCCTGCTCTTCCTCATCATCAAGATCGTCTCCGTGCTGTGGTTCGGAGACATCAGCAAGGGCGCTCTCAACTACCGCCGCATCCTCCGTCCAAAGTCCGAGAACATCGACACCAACAACACTGTCTCGAACAGCATCGCTGATCTGTTCTTCGGCCTCCTCCTGGAATTCATCGTGTTGGTGTTCGGCGTCATTGTGTACTCCCTGCCAGCCGGATGCTTCGCCACAGTCGGCATGTACTTCGTCAACTCGCAGTTGAACGCTCTCTACTGCTTTGATTACCTGTGGATGACCCAAGGCTTCATGACGAACAAGCGAACCACCCTTATTGAGAGAAATTGGCCCTACTACGCTGGATTCGGCTTTCTCCTGACCTTGGCCTCAACGTATACCGGCAATTTCATCATTGACGGTGTAATCTTCTCGGCCCTGTATCCGGTCTTCATCGTCAGTGCTTACATGGCCGTAATCCCTCGTACCGAAAAACGTGCGAGCTTGCACTTGTTCGAATTCTTTACGGCCATCACGGATAAGTTGTTTAACTTTGGCCTCAAAAACGCGATGCGCTACCTTGGCGGTTCAAATTTGACCTGATTCACCCTTCGATCGATGTATTCTCTCTCTAATCACTGTATATATGTAAATAGCTCTGCTGTAGCGTCCCATTGTGCCTGTTTTTCAAACAATTGATTGTGTCTCCGGCTAATCTCGAAGTCATTTTTTTGTCCTTTTGACCATCCACGGGCTTCCGTTACTCCTTTTCATTTGTCATATCCGTGCGGGTTGCTTTTGTTTATCTTTCGATTAGCCTTTTTTTGTGATTACACATCAGCGGGATCTGCTTGTCATTGTTTTTTTCATGTTTTTGTAACCCATTTCTGGGATGTATCGTGCTATGAGTTTCATCTAATCAGTCTTTGACGGCCAGTCTTTTCCTGATGTGCTGACTTCTTGTAAAGATTTTTTGAAGAGTTTGCTCAAGTTGAACATGTTTTCTTTGTGCGTTGTTGTGAAATGAGATTTGGTGAGAGTAATAAAGCAGTCTAACTGTGAAGATGATTGATTTTTGATTGGATTAATGAGCAAAAGCAAAATTGTATCAATGGGATGGAAGGCAGTTGCTTTTGGCTACCAATTGTGGCTATCACTGCCGCTGTTGGTCGCCCCCGCCATAAAAGATGCAAAAGCATGGGGCTTTTTGTCAACTTGAAGCACGACAGAGGGACTGTTATCAATGGAAGACAGGGCTCATGGCGCTCGGAGCACCGCACCTTCATCATTATTCGATGCGACTTTCTATTCTTATTATGTTTGAGTGCTATCAACGAAGAAGGAAAAGGCGGCGGTTAGCGCCTCACCGAGACACTCCTCTTATTGTACGTTTATTGAATTTTTGGAAAACGTAAAATTTTGAGTTGTGAGTGATATTGGTGCATTGGAAGTTGCATGAGGTTTGGGTTTTGGGTCTTTGGCCTTGCTACGGTCGGCGGAGGTTTGTAAACTGTAAAGCTGAATAGCGAAGACGAACAGTTTTTTGATCATTCCCAATGGCCACCTCAACCCTGGAAGAAATTGTCGCTGAACTCATCGGTGAGTCCGGCAAACTGAGATGTTATCAGCAAAAGTTACTTTGGACCCCGTTTTGGCAGGTCAAGCATGTTGTTCTTGAGGTTTGTTCAAAGATTCCTGTCTTTTATTTCGGCAGTTTACACTTTTAGACCCCCAAAAACGATCGATTCCTCATGTATGCCGTTCCGGAACAGCGCCTGAAACCGGGCGAGGATTTTGTCAACCTGCAATACATTGCTGACCTGGCTGGCTTCTACAATGCCCGGTATTTCTTTGAAGTTGCTCGTTATGAAGCATTGAAATTTCCGATCGGACAGTTTGACTTTTTTACGAAGCCATTGGTGGTAGGATCAAAGGAATTCACCGTTTTTGTGTCGAGGCTTCATAGAAACAGGCAATTAGAAGGATCAGTGTTGGATGCCGATGGCCATCCAAGATCAAAGCATTATCGTCGATTGACTATTAGCATCGAGGAAGCGTATATTGTTGCGGATAAGTTAACCTTTTTGCATCAACAAAGTTTACATTTAGCTAGTGGGTGTCCGAAAAACCATATCGGTGCAGTTTTAACAAAATATTAAAAAATTGTAGATGACGATGAAATCCGAACAATAGTTCAGGAAAACCATAGCCTTGTGGCGGAGCTCATCTCAGCAAAGCTAGTTGATAACATTAACAATTATCTGGCTGACACATTGGAGGATAATGGGAGGTATTTCACTTCGCCAGATGCGTGTTTTGAAAAAGTAAGTTATCGAAATGACACAGTGGAAACAGTTTTTGCTTTGTTTCATCAAAAACGGGATTAAAATGTATCAAAAAGGGCGGGCCTTAAAAAGAGGCGTGGCTTTTATCATGTTGAACTTTCGTCATCCCATTCTCCAAACCTCAGCACAACGAAAATTACAAATTGTCAGTTTTTTACCTAAAACAAAATCTTCAACATTCCAGATAAAATTCCTCTACAAAACATTCCCAAAACTCTCCGAAGCCTACCCAGCATCAACCGAATTGCCACTAGTCCTATCCCATGGCAACTTGACCGCGGAAAAGTTGATCTTCACACAGAAAAAAGATGATCTCCACCTCATTGAACACTGGGAAATGGTTCATTTTGGGAGTGCTGCCGAAGATTTGGCCCATTTGATTATCACATCTTTGTCAGTCAGTGATCGACGCTCGAATTATTTGAAAATTCTACGAAAATACTACTACGCCCTCAGGGACAAACGGGCAGTTCGATTCAAATTGGAGCACTTGAAAGATTTTTATTTGAAATATTTAAAGTACTCTGTGTTTTTGAGGTTGTTGTTTACGAAAAAGAGCGACAGAGACTACAAAAGTTGTATTCCAGCTTCCCAACACTAGCCGCAGTGCTCAAATCAAAGGCCTACACAGACACGGAAAAGCAGGCCGCGGTGGATCGGTTCGAAGCAGCCCTGGAAGACGCTTATCAGGTCGAAACTGGCACGTATGACAGTGATGGCGAAGATTTACTGACGGCACAGAATACTGAGCATAGGCACGTTGCTGCCATGGTTGCTAGATCTCGGCGATCTTTTGAGCCTTGTTTGTCGCCGATTTTTTCGGAGTAAGTAGGTCGAAAAAATAAACAGTTTAAAATTTATGTTTATAAATTACCAAGAAAAAAACAGTTTTGTTTTGTGTAGTTTATAATGTTGGTTGATACAAATGTTTGAAAGAATACTCGACACTCTATCTTACCGACCGTCCTGGTACCGTGCCATTACAAAACACTGAAAAACGGCTATGTTCTTACTTGTTAGCATTGAAACCGAAAAAAACCCCTAATGTCAATAAAAAGGAGTTGCAACCGTTTTCATGGCTGACAGACAAGCCTGATAATGGCCATACCCCCTCGTGATATGTCATTGATTAATGCACAGCAGTTTGCGTTTGGGTCGGCTGTACACATCGCACTTTCTTGTGAAAAGTGAACGGACCCATTTCTATTTTGTAATTCAAGTTTTCTTTTAAACGCGCCACTGCGTAGACAAACAAATTCGTTTTTAATCTTTCCTTTACATTAGCGTCAATAATTAAAACATCAGTTTAGCCATGGTAAGTATGATACTTTTAGTTTGTATTATTATAACTACTGATTTTAGGCGGTTCATGCCAAAAGCGCAGACTACAGAACATTTCTAACCGAGCACTCCAGCCAGCCTATGGCACGATTCTACACGGATGCCCATTCACACGGGACTTATCAGTTTATCAAACACTTGCAGACAGATAATTATATTGAAGATATAAAGTCTAAATTGGTAGGGAATCTGACTATCTACATCTAGGCTGAAAATTATATATAAAATTCAGGGAAAGGATAAAAACTACGTCCAAATCAAGGCAGAGGACCTGTTTACTAACTTTAACAAAGAAGTCGTTACCTACACGACTCCTCGACATGTTGGAGCCTTTACGCATTGTTGGTATACTCTAAAGTTTCATGGGAACAACAAATCTGAGGTAAGGGGGCGGTTATTCTGTGTAGCAGTGCCATCTTACAATTAAACAATGAATATATGTTTTCAGAAAGAAGAGTTCTTCGAAATGGACTACTTTATCATTGTCACCAACCTTGATGAATACACTTCCGATGATGGATATGAAAGGGTTGCGAACTTGATCAAAAAAGACAACTTGAAAAAATACACCGATGACGCATTGCCCGGACTGGTAATGAACGCCTCCCGTGTAAACTTTGTTTTCGTTTGCAGCGAACTTCCGGAACTTCTGGTTTGCCGACTTGCGGAAACTTCAAGTGATAAGTTGAAAGTGCCTGATTCAACGCCACGTAGCGGTGTTTTGAAAGCGATGAAGGAAGCAAAGTGGCAAATTACCACTGTTAATTGTGGGGCTGAAGTGACGAAAATTGTTCTAGGTAAGTGATAATGTTAAATTTCTCAGCGAAAAAGAAAACGCAGTTTTTATTGCAGATACCATGCGCATATCGCATCCAGACTCCGCCCATTCCAGATGTGATATCCCCACATTTGAAAATGTAAAAGAACTACAAACGGATCTTCAAAAAAAGTTGCCCGGTTGGCGGGTCTGCTGGTATCAAGAAAAAGAAGTAAAGAAGTGGCATTTCGCAGTGCCTTGCTTGATTTTCAAGAAGGCAGGCCCTACTTTTTGTTATTATTTGGCTTTTTATCTGCCGTTTAAATCAAACAAACTTCCCGATCCACAGAACGTTGACTGTCTAAAATGTGGTGACGACATGCAAGAAGTTTCCAATCGATACGAAGAAGAATTTGATGAACTTGGCGACAATGAACAACATCTGACGTTAATCGACATCGAGCAAATCCTCAGAACATCACTGGGTTTCCAGGTCTCGTTTCTCCTCCATCAAAAGGACTCCGTCATCGTCCGGCATCGAGAAGCGTATCGAAGCATCGATGTCGACTTGGAATACATGTCTGGCAAGCTGAAGAAAGTCGCGGCCAAGGTATTGGAAGAAAAGAAAGAAAAAAGCGAACCAATTCTATCAGTGTTGCATGCGATTTGTCAAGTCATCGATGCACGCAAAACACCAAAATCCAAAGAAGTGTTAGTTGAAAATCCGGACATTCACGAAGCGATCAAAAAGTTGCTGGACGGCATTGACGGTAACAGACATCTCAACAGAAAGGTTCAAATCATTTTCTGTAGCCGAAACACGAAAGCTGTTTTTCAAGGCGTCGAAAGTAAGGTTGTCGAGATTGGGCCGATCAAGCTGGTCGTTGTCGTTTCATAAAGTTTATTAACTTTTTTTTATATTGTCACTTTACAGTATGACGCACAGTTTTTGGTTTTTTTTAACATTCTGCAAATGGCATATCCAGTTTTATTTGCACAGTAGTAATCGAATAAAAATGTAGACAGCAGCTCGAAAGCTTCTCAATTTGGTTTCTAATCATAAAACTTGCTTGTAAATGGACTGTAAAAGCATCTTCTCACATTAACTGAAAGTGCCTCCTGTTTTATGACTTACGATTATCAAGGCTTACTCCTGATGTATACGTCGTTTACAACTTTTTAATCACTCTCTATTTTGTTAACAGTAGAAACAAGAAATGTTCCCACAGATTCACACTTTTTACGACCAAACTCTCATGTAAACATTGTTTGATGTGTTTTTTCAATCGTATATAAAACAACATTTACCAAGTACCATCCCATACCACAAACAACATTGCAATCATGCAGTTTGTGAAGCCATCGTTCGTCATTGTTTTCCTACTTCTGTGTTGTCTCGCTATCGTTGATGCCAAGCCTGCTAAGGGTGGAAAGAAACATGTACCCAAAGATTTGCCCAAACCTGTAGACAAGACTGATACTCGGTTACTTCACCCCACGGTAGTTCCTATTCCTCTCCTAAAAAATGCTACGGTAAATTGACAGATGTTTTTTGTAAACAATCGGTGATAATGCTCGATTGTAGGACCCTGTGGTAAAGCACAAAAATGGAAAACCATGCAAGTGCAAAAAGGGAAAACAATAAACGAATCACCCCCTCCGGTCCCCCAACCCCAACCGACAGTAAACCTTTGAATCAAATAGTTCATTTTTATTAAACATTGCGATACTTGTACGATGGAATGAATGAGTGATAATAACAAAGTACACATTGTGCACATACAAAAACTGAGATCTGTTATTTTGTTCAAATTGAGTTTAGCAATCATAAGAAGATGTTTACAGTTTAAAGAAACAAAAATTCAATGCCAAGTGTATTACTTATACCTGTAAATGCGGATTGGAGGGATATCAAAGTACTGTAGGTACTGTAGAGCCATTTTGTTGATCAAGTTGAGAAAAATAGAATAGATATTAGGACGAGTGAGCTACCAGTATGTGATCAATCTAATTAGAGGAAACGGCACCGCTCAAACGGCACAACTCATTCCATCCTTACTGATTCGGGTAGCTGTGGACATGAGGGGTGTACTTCTCGAACTGGACATGGTTTTGGAGCCGAGGGGTGGACTCGGAGATCCACTGAGAAGGCCATTGGGCACGGTGACATAGCGGGAATCCAGACTTTGGGGACGGATGTTTAGGACTTGCAGGAGTTTGTTCCTAAAACGCTACTTTCATATCAAAAACGGGGCAGTTTTATGACAAACCTTATAATCCCGCTAAAAAGAATCAAAAGCAATGGATTAACAGCGGCATTGCACGAAAAAAGTATCATGACAGTCCAGGTGGCCCATTTGCCTTCGCCCGTGCCAATGGTGATAACCACTTGGCCAATGATGAAGACTACCGAGTTGAAGATGCACGGCACGATGAGTCTCGCTTCAACGGAGGAATGGGACGTCGCGGACATGGATTTGACGCCGTTACGGTGTTTGAAGAGGAGGATTATGGCGAAACTGTAAGAATATCGATTGTTTTGAACGAATTTGAACAAATAGGCCCCATATAAGGTCAGATAATTAAATGAACAGTTTAAAAAGCCCCCCAATTACCTGTAGAACCCGATAGGAATGACCATCATTAACAAGTGAAACGAAAAGAAAAAGAAGCTCTGCCCACGCGTGAGATACTTTTCAAAGTCCTCAGAAAGCATGCCATAATGACTCGGCTCATAGTAGAATGTCACGTACCAGGGTTGGAAGTGGGTGCATAGAACCTAAACTTTGGCTATTAAGTTGTACAGTTTTATTGACAACCTCATTAGTCTTACCTGTACCAATGCCGCTACATAGCATCCCGCACAAATGCTATAACTCCACACCCTTGATTGAATGCGAAAACTCGTCGGATACCGGATGGCAGCAAACCTGGACCATGCGATGACCATGTAGTGATAACACATGCTGAACCAGGCCCAATCAAGATACATTTGCATGGCAGACCTCGTGTATTGTGGGAAGACTTCACTTTTGAGCAGGATGGTGATACCCGGCCACAGGGCATAGTTCACCATGAGCATCATGTCGGCAATGCTGGCACTAAAGAGGTAACGGAATCCGATGATATCTTTATCATTCTTGAACATAACATAGGCGACTAAGGCGTAGAGGGGTAAGATTGTGGCCCCAAACATGATGAGCAGGCTGCCGGCAAGGATGTCATCCAGGCCGAGGGGCTCGTTGTACCAATCGGCGTGTATTGTGGAGGTGTTGGGCATCTGGAAAGATATCAGAACTTACAGACAGTTTTCAGCAAAGTTAAAAAATTAGGTAATGGTCAAAGTGATAAAATGGCGTTCATTCAGCGTTAGCGAGCAGTTTAACAACAAAAAGTAACACGAATTGATTAAAACCCCCCAACCACGCCGTCAAAAGCAATCAATGCAGTTCTGATTAATGACGACTCAACTGTCTAATCGGCTTTCCCGAGAAATGTGCAATGCAAACAGATAAACGAATAATGTCACTACGACGGAATGTCGCATCAAAACACGTGAAATGGACATGGTTAACGTGTCGTTAACACATACACATTTTTGGGAAATGCGCCAAATTAGGATACTTCAAACATATCGTATTTACACAAACTTCCAAACATTCAACTACAGTACCCCCCTAGGACAATGCAATCTGTATAATGCTTTCTATAGCTTTATATAGTTCCAAATATACAATGAAGCCGCCAAACAAAGACAAAAAACCCCCTGGCACAAAGGCAGACATTGTTGTTAATCAGTTTGTGCCATCCCTTTACGTGAATGAGCCGAAACCTGAAGCAACAGAATGTCGTGCGTCAATGTTTGAGTCAGTCAGGCCCATCTCTCGAGAAGGCTCTTCTCACTCGAGATGAACCGACGACGGCCCAGGGCTAGCACCGCTTCGATGACAGTTCCGAGGCCTTGAACCCCCTTGAGGACTCGAAAGGGGGGTACTGCGCACCAACTTAAAGTCCATCTCTCTCGAAAGAACGAAAAGGAAAGGTGCCGAAGACCGAAAAAAAGGAGACGGTCGGAGAAGCGTGAATCTTTAAATAACACACGGTTAGGCAGGAGAGGGGGGCTTCTTTGCTTCGGTCCTTCGGCCCTTCGTTAGCACCGAAGCACTGAAGGAAAAAAGGATGTTCTGTGCGAGGGCCAGTGGCAATGGCACAGGAAAGGACGTAGTCTTGTCTGGCGCGGGCTATGGTGGCACTCCTCCGCATTGTGGAGGGGGGTTTTGGGGTGGAAGTGGGGTTGGTGATCGTGGGTGGTCGGATTGGTGAGGTGGATTTTGACCATTTTCGACAGTAGTCAGTTTTATAATTTTCGATAACTTGATGGATACAAAAGTTTGATGGAAAACTTCTTGAGGGGACAATAGCGATAACAGTAGTGACGACAGTTTACAAATGCCAGACTGCCACATTTATTTCTACTCAACAAAAAGCTAACAGTTTATTAGACAAGGCTTTCAGATTTCCTACAATGCAAAAAAATGAAAAAAGAACAGTTTTTTCTCATCCCAAATCTCTCAATGAAGGAGTAACCCGTTCAACAAGTCCTCCCCCTGCCGAATCGCAACAGTTTAACCTGCAGAAACACCCCCCGATGTACACGATAAATATTTAATCACAAACGCAAAAAAAACCAAAACCGTACTGCAAAACGTGGGGAAGCGCATTGCACGTTCTCTCCTCGGCATCTAAAGCTACATACATAACCAGGCCGGCGGGGCACAAAAACTTTGTGAATCTCACGAACTCGCCTAATTTTAGACATAATTAATTGCGGAAACTAACAAGTATAAGATGCGCGTCTAATTAAGTATTATGAAATCACGCCAGAGATGACCAACCCAAAGGCAAGGACAAGGGATGGCACTACTAAATATGGGTCAAAATGAGGGGTAGTAATAGACTTCTATCATAGTCCGGGGGAGAGAGTGGGCATGGGAAAGTCATGACTTCAGATAGGGCATACAGGAGTGCCTTTCAGGGTTTCACAGCCACGGCTGGTGCCGACTTCGAGCGTTTTCCTTTTCGATCTCGAGAGACAAGAGGCAGTGAAAATTTTTGGAGAAAGAGGTCCATCTTGAAAGTTTCGTTTCCGGAGGACCTTTGAAACCATCGGAGCCTCGAGCCGAGGCACAAGACGCTGGGCTGAGAGGGAGACGAGACCCCTCTAAAAGACTGAAATTCGATCGCGAAAAGCTTTCACGGAGAAAACCGCGACGCAAACCGACGTGGCTGTCACCGAAGGCACGCGAGCGGCGGCTGCGGCAAAAAGCTTAATTATCATTGTTTTTATATGTGTGTGGTTTAAGTTTTGAAAAGCAAACCGACAGGGATATGTTAAACATGCAAGAATGAAAGTTAGTCTAGTTTTAGGTCTAGGTCGAATTGGAGAGACATAATCGATTCAGTGTACTTGTTAAAACAAATAATTTGGATACATTTTAATTTATAATTGCTCTTTTCTTAGTTTAGACTGCATTTTCTAGTTTAAACGGACACCAAGGACAGAGAACAAAGCATAAACGCTTGAAAAGGAAGGAGGAAGGAATACAAATCTGATGTGCACAGTCGAAACCCAATTGGATGCCATGGTCCATGGCATGGTTCAAACCATGAGAAAGAAGACGTGCATATTTGGTGGTCAATGCCATGGCATACCGGCGGAAAGGTTTGGCGCCTTCTGTGCTGCCTGCTTATTGCGAACACATCCGGTTGGCACCCCGGGAAAAAGACTGAAATTAACGTCAAAGCAATTAGCTCGATGCCCTCGGAGTAACACCCCCATTTGACATCCGGGCATGATGGAGAACACATGCATGGAGTGCTGCACTAAAAATAAGATACTTGATAGGATCTGGTTTTTCTTGTTGATTCGAATCTAATGGGGCAATGCTCAGGAGCATGAGGCATGGGCACAGGCACGGGGGATTGAACACGGTAGTAAATATATTATGGATCTATAGTATGGGGAATGCACTATTGATAATCTTTTATCAATTGAAAAGAAAACAAAACTTTCGAACAGTTTATATCAACAATGAGTGTACTGTATATAAATAGTGATAACTGATTTTAGAATGGTGAATTGGTATAATAATGAAACAAACATAGTCAGTTTTACTTATCAAAAACAATGACAAGGACGAAGACAGTTTATCATCACAAAGCAAAAAAGAAACATCAAAATCCCAAAAACCCCCAATCTCAACAATGACCCCCATCCAAAAAGTGCCATTCAGAAAAAAAAGTGCGCTCCTCACTTTTGTCGTCGTCATTGTGTTGAACGTTTTTGACGGTTTGGAAGTGCTGTTACGCGTCAAAGCGTCCGTAATGCATGGCCAAACTGACGGTGGGATGCCGCCCGTCCTTCCGGATCCACCATCCATCCAACGTGTTGCCCCCCTGTTCCCTGCAGAACTGAACGGATGTCTTCAAAGTGTGGGCCTTCCTGGGCCCCTGGGCTCCGGGCCTGACTGCTTCCCCCCAGGAAAGGCTGCAAAAAACACGCCGCTGATGCAACTATGGATGGCGCGGTGCATTCTGGCAGGGCATTGGCGTCAGAATGCACCACTTCCAAAACAGCCTAGGTTGAAAAAAAGTTGCCAAAAGTTGACCAAAAACCTCATGATGGCTGGTCAGGTAATTTGGCATTCAATCATCAATCAAACCGTGAGACCTTGAAAGTTCAGCCCAGTTTTATCACCAAACCCCCCTCCATCCCTCCAAAACCCTCATGATAAAAATTATAAATGAAACTTTAATCCTCGAAGCGCACATGTGCACAAACTTAAAAACAAGAGGCGGGCGGTGTCTTTTTCGTAAAGGAGAAGAAAAAACAAAACTTATTAGTTTTAATTACGCTCTGCAAAGTTGTCACAGAGCCGTGTCACGTGGCAAAGCGCCAAAGTTTACAAAGCGTCGCGTCATTAGAGTTGAAAGTCCGCCGAATTAGATGACCAACCTACTCGAAAGAACTACTTTCCACCCCTGTACATCATGGAAAAAGTGCAAGCGAAACATAAAATTTCTTAAGTCAACACGGGCAATCACAATCACAGGCACCACGTGCTAACAATGTTCAGCGGTTATGTTTATTTTAGGTAGGACGGAAAAAGAAAGTTGTCTCGGACAAATCAGGAATGCGATTATTGATGGTGTTCGGTCGTGGAAGTGGAAAGTTAACTTTTGAATTGACTTTTAAAAGCATGGTTTTTGAGTTTTATTTATAAAATCTACAGCTTTTAGACTCTATTGTTGCCAAATAGTGATAACATGTAACTTCACCCTAATCACGTAAGCTATTAGGATAGAGTCAGGAAAGGTTGCATGTCGACCCAGATTTCCAGAAAGACAAGCAGTTTTCAACAATCATATGTGGAGAACCCTGAAGCAGTCCTTAAAAGAATTTCATTTCCTCAAAGGGCATAAGTCATTCAAAAAAAAGAAAGCCAATGTCATAGCTGAAGTTGATATTCGATCGCTAAAAGCTTTCAACAATGACGCTATCAGTGGTCAAGAGTATTTTGACTACCTTTCTTTTTGCACACCAGAAGTCAAAAAGGCAGCACTTGCAGTTTAAAAAAACAACAAAAGTCACGTAAAACATAAATAAAGCCAAGTTTGAACACACACCATTTCCTTATTCCAACAATGAATAACCCCGAAAGGAAGACATCGAAAAACACAACGATGGGTTTTGAAATATTGTTTGTCTTTGAAAGCTGTGTGATGTCATGGTAGCTAAGATACCATTAGTGTCGTCAAATTTGTTAGACACATATATCGAATCAAAGTAAGGGCAGTTTTTCTTATTACACATAATAACCCCGACAAATTTCCTTTTTAGCGCGCTTCTGGTGTCATCAGCAAAAGTGAGTTTGTTTCGGGTTGGAGTAAACCACTAAAACAACAATGAAACCTGGCATAATTTTGGACAATGACTTGCTGGAAGTAGTGAATGATTTATTACAAGACTATGACGACAAGTAACCTCATCTTTCAAAAGGTGTTATATTTACTTTTCGTGCCATTGGTATCCCTATTGAATTAAATAGCATCACAGAGTATTCGAGATAGAGGCCAGTTTATTACCACGATTTATGGTTATGTAAAAGTTTGCTGATTCCCACATTTATAATTCTCTAACAAGTGTGGTGATCAACTATGCATAAGGTTATTCATTGCCGAAACCAGAAGTGGCAAGAAATCATCTTTTTCGGCACGTTTGTTGCCAACAATGTGAATTGTGAACATTTGTTATTTTGCTGATAGCAGAATTAATAATTCTGTCAAATATCTTTTTTGAACAAGCCCGGTATCTTTAACTTTTGAAGTTAAGGGATTACAAAAACATGTTGACTCGCCCCAACAGACATTTGAAATAGGTACAACTATTTGGAATTTCCAAAATTGCACACAAGGCGTCTCAGTTTTTTTAAATTTACTTCATTTTTAAAGGGTCATGTTTCTCATTTCCATCAATTTATTTATACATGTCAAAATGCAGTGTTAAAAGTTGTGCAATGCTTGCCTGTGTAAAGTTGATCATCGTTTTATGTCTTCTTCTGCACTCTCCTCAACACTTTCCCAGACTTTGGAATGTGCCCCTTGTTCCAGACAATGGCGCCGGCGCTGCGCGACTCCTCTGCCTACTCCGATGCCCATGCCACAGCAACAAGTCTAGGCTCCAGAACTGATCAGACGTCCAAACATCGACTCCATCACTACATTTAAACTGACTTGCCGACCCGCGACTGGCACCAAGCTTCTTCTAGTCCGAGTAGGAGGCGCCATCGTTCCTGGCACCTCCCCTTTTCGGTTGATTGAACCGTATATATAGATGTTTGAACTAATAAACTTGGGCTCCAATCAACTACATAGCTTTGAGTCTCTGTGAACACCTTGTGATTCTAACGCACCCTCCCTGAGGGCAGCCAAACCAACCATTTAGTAGCAGCGGGTGGTTTCGATCCGCCGACTATGTCCACGCGATGATCGTCGAAAAAGGCTGGTACAGCCTCGCAAGTCAACCTTGATGCCCTGCGTAGTGCCCTGACTAATGTCAGGACGATCATGCTGGTGAGAGATTCAAAATAGCTACCCCCGTACGTTCGCGACGTTGCGGACATGGTCCCGGCCATCATCGGTTAAAAGCTAGATGTTGTACTTTGATCTCCTCATATCTTCCTGATTTCCACCAGACGCTGGAATGTGCCGTTCACCCTCGTCAAACACAGCCCCTTTGTCCCCTGCTTGGCGCCAGACCCCATCGACCGTCATCGCCGTTCAAAATATTTCAGTTTACAACAACCAAACTTGGCGCCAGACATGATCAAGACCGGCAAACGTCGCTGCGATCACCAAAATTCAAACTGTCAGTGCCGATCTGCAGGCGCCAAGCTTCATCTCGTTCCGTTGTTTTGTGTATCTCACAAATAAAGTTTGTCAATTACATATTTTTTTGTTTTTGTAATGTTTGCAAAAGATGAAAGGACGAACCCATAAAACATGTTTACGAAAAAGGTGCGACTCTACATACCTTTCGACCCTTATCAACTCATAAAAAATAACAAACCTTTGATGAAAAAGCCGCCTTTCGCAAAAGAAGTGAGCGGGTTACCTTTTCAACGACATGCAGACGTTTTTCATTGAAACAGTATAACAAATTATTACGATTTGGGCATGGAGGAGTGGCGATACGCGAGAATTCGTATGTATAAAAGGGATAGCTAATCAGTCATTCATCACCTCGAATATCCTATATTTTTTATTTGTATTGATCTATCCAGTCAACACAACCATGGATAGCGGCTACGATACTGATATTGATGCCCGTCAACGTGCCGAAGAAAAGGAGTGGGAAGAACGTCTTCGAATCGAAAAAGAAATTCAACGTGAATTGGAACGAGCTCAACGAGAAGCCGACGAAGCGCGAAGGGCAGCGGATTATAATGACAGGGTAATGGGTTCATGGTGATGCCATTCTAATGTGTGTCTCATGTAAATATGCCCATATACTTACCGGTATTGTATAACGTATTTGATGTAATTACTGCACTCGAAAGTTTCTGTATAATGCAAATAAAATTGGTTTTAAATAAGAATTTATTGGTGCTTGCGTAACAGGGTTGCGAAATCCCCCGGGGGAAATGAATTCCGGGGGATATCCCCGGGGATTTCCCCCCATGTCCCCGGGGATATCCCCTTGCTATCAAAAATCGTTTTTTTTTATAAATAACAATGCATTACATGCAGCTAACCAATTACTACTGTTTTCTGGCACTGTTGCACTAAATTTGAGGTTTCATGAAAATTACGGTTTTTGACGATGTTTAGAGCATCATCGATCGAACGTTTTTGAATTTTGAAAAAGTTGATGGCGAAATCCCCCGGGGGAAATTAAAAAAGCGGGGGATATCCCCCGAAATCCCCGGGGATATCCCCCGAAATCCCCGGGGATATCCCCCGGGGGAAATGATGGGGATATCCCCTTCGCAACCCTGTTGCGTAAGTTTAACAATGAAAATGTAAACATAATATAAAGTTTTTTTAAGCGAAACAATGTGATTCAGAAAAGGTTGATCACAGTATTGCCCAATATTACAATACCTATGTCCGCCATTATTACAAAATTGTTTGCCTCTTACATTTCTTCATTGATACAAAAACCGCAAAAGATGTTTATGAACGTTTTCTAACGAAAGCGCATCCTTTGACCCCCTGCTATCAGTAGCGTAATACCAGAGTGACACACCCTTGTGAATCAGAGCCACTACAAGGTGCGCCTCTCTCGACTAATCGCATGTCACTGATTGTGAAATCTTTTGTAATAGGCGTAATGATAAGTAAGTATTCGAAAATGATTACAAAAAACAAGGCGTGTCGACTCTATTCGTAAATAGTATAAATAAGCCGCCGATAAAGCAATCTTCACTTCACTGAGTTATTCCTTTCCAATAGTATTTCACTGGTACATATTACCTATTTGAAAATGAGCGGCAGGGACAGCGGCTACGACACTGACTACGAGGAGCGCCAACGTGCCGAAGCCGAACGACGACAACGTGAAAAGGAGGAAGATGAACGACGACAACGCGAAAAAGAGGAAGATGAACGACTCCAGCGGCAACTTGATTATGAATTCGAAAAAGCGGAGCGAGCTCTACAAGAAGCACGGAGGGCAGGTGACGAACTGGACCGGATGATTGCTTCATGGCGATGAAATGTGCCATTTTTACATGGAAATAATTATTAATCTACAGGTATTATGTATTGTTGTGCTTACCTTTTTGATCTGAAAACCTAATGTAATCAATTGAAAAAAAATAAAGAAACTTAAATAAAATTAAATAATACATTTAGTGGCGGGGACACAACTAATATGAAGCACTAAGACTTCAATTTCATTTTATTACAAATGTCTTTGAAATTGAATGGACTAGCATCTTCGCAGTTTATGCAGAACTGATAAGGCAGCACACCAAGGCCGTATGATGAACCCATAAAATCGTCGTATAGATCAGCTCAATGTTGTTTATCAGTGTGAATGACGCACTGTCCCCAGGTTTTTTTGCAACATCAAGTTTGTAATACATTCGCTGTGTTATAGAGGGCAAAATAGCGGAAACAATTTACATGTACTTGTTACTAAAAGAATTTCTTTGAGTCCAGTCAAGCCATAAATGGCCCTAAACCATGGGCGTGTGGCGCAATGGATAGCGCGCTGGACTTCGGATCCAGCGGTTGCAGGTTCGAATCCTGTCACGCTCGAGACTTTTTTGGGGTTTCTTCCGTAGTTAAAATATGAATTCGTTTTACTTTTTTTCAATAAAAAATCTTTAAACATTGAAAATTCAAACGACAGCAGTTTTCATTGAATTCATACACCGTAATATAAATGAGTGCAACAAAAAATGAAACAAAAAAGGAACTTCTTAACGGCCAACTGAAATTACTCTTTTTGACTCGCAGTTTTTTAAACTTAGAACTTACAGCCAGCTTTGTGGGCTCCGATATTAGCTACTTTTGGATCGACTGTTTTCGGGCCAACGTCGTTGGGATCAGAAGGTTTTGTTCTTTGGAAAATGCTGGGAATCGGAATAGGTGCCACAATTGCAATAACAAAGAACGCAAAGAACATTGATAAAGTGGTAAACAATCTCATGTCGCCAACAGTTTTAGGAGTGGTAAAAGTCAATTTCGAAAACCTTTTTCGAGACAGTTTAACAAAGGTAGGGTAAAATCATTCAATAGTCGGCGTTCGTATGATTAGAGTAAACAAGTGAACGTCTCGATAAAACGTTTTTATACACCAACTGATTCTAATCAGTGATAGTGAGTGGAACCATCACTGATTGATTGACTGTGTCACTGTTCAGAGAAAACTCGTGCGTAACTTTTTTATTTAACCTTTTTCTGGGCCCATGGCAGTGTATAACATACGCCCGTAAGTTCACATATTTCCTGTAAGTACGTCGAGACCCGCGTGAATCGCGCCAATTCATTTGATGGACATCCTTTTGTTCCGAATGATGTGATTCCGACAAGGGTTGCTCGGCCCGTTGAATCTCGTTGTTCAAGCCCAGATCCACTGTCACCGTGACATGTTCTCGCGGAATTAGGATTGCTTGGGACATAGCTCTTGGCACAGATGTAATCCCGTCGTTTGGTGGGCATGGTATCTGACCAGGGCGGTTTACAGAGGGGATCATGGGCCATTTGGATCTCATGGATGAGAGGGTCACTGTCGAGAAAGACTGAAAAAATGATAACATAGCATTTTTTCCAGTTTAAGAAATGCAAACCATCTCGTCGACCCCAGCTAAACACTGTCAAATCATTGGCGACCGATTGTTGTTGAAATGGCAAACAGATGGGACCAATCTGACCAGTTTCAAAGGTTATTGGGGTAGTTGTTTCGAGAATCGCCCAATCATGACCACCCATACAGCCCTGCCCGGCAAAATCGGTGTCAACGTAAACGCTGCGGATCTAAAAGATAGATTTTATGAAAACCCACGGATGAGCCCGACAGTTTTGAAAAACACGAAACATACTCGATAATACTGTGCCCTCGTGCGATTACACACCGGATTATTAGCCATTTTTGGAACATGACCACGGATACAGTCGTCGCCAATGGAAACTACTCGTTGTTCTAGCTCGAAAGGTGATCGATATGAGGCAACTCTAAAGTTTCAAGCAGTTTAGACAAACCAAAATAATGCCGAATTCACTCACTGGCATGGATTAGATTCAAAGTTTTTGAATTTCACAAAGCCATGTGCAGCGGTCAGAATGTGGAAGGGTGAGATGATGGCTCCGCCGAGCTTATTTTTGTTCTGCAATTCGTACAAATTTTTTTTATTAGTCACTGCCCCTCAGTTTTCTACTTCTCAAAGTACTGTCAAAACGCACCTCAAACATGATCGAAACGGCCCATGGATACTTTCTTCCTGGAATTCCTGTCTTTTCGTCAATCTGTAACCATCATGACAAAACAGCCCAGTTTTATCTTTTAACTCTTACCGAACCCCAGCCAGTTCGGCCACAAATGCTTGCGAGCCATCTGGAGGTTGTTGTGTTTACTTTTGTTAGAGGTCGATCTGAAATGACTCTGTTTCACACAACATAAAGAATGCAGTTTTAAAAAGTCAAACAATAATGAAATTATCACCTTGCGGAATGAAGAACGTTTCAAACGCCCATCCATCATAACATTGAACCGCTATCAATAAGCACACCAAGATGGGACGAAATTGATTACCCATTCAAAAGTTAAACCCCAAACAGCCTCAATAAGGCTATGTTGAATGGTGTCCTATTAAAATGTGGGTCGATGATGCGAAGTAAACATCAATCATGGTGTACGGAACCACTTCCATTTTGCAACCCCCATACCCTGCCGGTAAAGCCGGGTTCGACCGGGTGATGGCTGACGGGTTTGGAACCCGTTGTCTGGGAAGGAGGCAACATCAGGTCGATCAATGCTAACTGCACGGCTTTGATTCATTACTTTTACTTTTTGCTTGTTCGTTCGGTGAAATGAAAAAGGTGAACATTTGGGTTGTAACTGATTCCTCAGGGAGAGTTGTGGGCAGTTTTTTGCAAAATAATTAACGTATATTTGTTAAATTTTTTTTCGAATTTAACGCAGTTTAGTTTACGAAGAAAAGAACATCGGCAGGTGACAACAAAAACAAATGTCGACGCAGGTCTGGTGTCAATGCTGAAACTTCCACATCGGCAAATTCAACTGCGCATCATCACAAGTGATGGCTTTGCTCTTCCAAGGTTTGCGGCCCCTCCCGCGCATGTGAGCGCACACAGGGAATTTGTGCCTTGGAATGGCTGTAGTCTGCCAGCGGCGGGGCTCGAACCCGACACGTGCTTGTTGGACACGAGCGCCTTGCACCCCTCGTCTATGAAAGCGATTCGAAAAAAGTGGCTGAATTGCGACCTATGCTCTTCACAGAAATTGCAGTTTTCAATGAAAGAATAACCAAACAAGATGCAAATGTACCCATGCGACCTTGGAACCCCATAATTCAATTATCTGTTCAATGATTCAAGGCGACACTTTGATCGAAATGACAATGACAATGCGAAACATGAGAGAACCGTCGTCCCGTCGCCGCCGAAAACTGTCAGAACACGCATTTCATCGTCTCAATTGACACCTTGAAAATGTGTCCTGACATTCGAATGATGACAAAACTTGGTCTCCGAGGGTAGTGAGATCACAGAATCGGTCGACATTGGGTACAACTGCCGGGTCTATAAGTTGGTCGTTTTTCGATTTGAAGAAACTAACTCAAATCTCAATTGGCTACAGTTTACCAAAATGAAACCCACCCTAGTGCCAAAGCTGAACGATTTTGTCCAATTAGGGCACTACACGATATTAGTATGTATATTTAGTGAGTTGATGATCCTGTGCCAAGTCGGGAATATGATTTTTATGATGTTTGCTGGTAAGTTTAATATTCGGAAGAATTAGTCGCATGCAGTTTTCAAAATTTAATAATTTCATATTTAAGGAAGTGCCCCAACATTAATCTCCTGTGGCGATGTGGATTTCACCACCTATGCCAACCAGAAAGAAGCCTGCAATGCGTATGAGACTCTTTTGAGTTCAAATAACTCGAAATGTGTGCTTCAATACGACAGCCAATTTGGAAGTGTCAATGTTGAGGTAAAGTCGCACATTTGATTTACAGTTTAAAATAAAATTTTCTAAAAAAAATTTCAGTGGAATTACATTTGTTCCGATGCCAAACAAGTCAAACACAGTACCTCCATCCAAATGATCGGCATTATGATTGGATCAGTCGTTTTCGGCATGTATTCTGACAATTATGGTCGAAAGAAGGCAATGATTATCAGTTTGATTGGATGCGTCGTCTTTATGGTGGCCACGTCGTTTACGCATAATTTGACGACTTTTACCATTGCGCGATTTATTGTTAGCGCTTTTAATGGTGGATCGATTGCGTATGTTTATCGTTCTGTAACAAATCAATCAAATGGCAGTTTTCAGTGTGAATCAGGTCTATGTGATCGAAAATATCCCGAAACAGCACCGTCTTTGGATCTGTAATGTCATCGCATGGGCTCCGAACTACATAATTTTCGGCATTATGGCCTATATCATGGGTGAATGGCGAGGATTAACCCAATTAGCCAGCATATTGACCATTCCGGCGATTATCATGTGTTTCTTTATGCCTGAGAGTGCCACATTTTTGGCCCATCGTGGCAAAATTGACAAAGCAGAGGCTGTTGTAGAACGAATTTGTCGGATCGACGGTCGAGAGGTCGATAAAGACGTCTTGACCCAGGCTTTGAGCCAAGAAAAAGCGGCATTTGAAGCACAACAAGCTGTCGCAAAGAATTACACGTATTTCGATCTGTTTCATAACAGCAGATACAGTCTCTACACTGTTGTGTTGTCTGTGAGCTTGTAGGTTTCATATTTAAAAATGCAAAGATGTCTAACAGTTTAATTTCAGCATGATAGCTTCGATTGTCAACTACGGCCTAATCTTCAACATGGAAAAGCTCTCCGGAAGTATTTACATGAATCTAATCATCATTGGATGTTTGCGATATCTGTTGAACTTAACTGTGGCCCTGATTGATTACAAGTGCCCCCAAGTTGGTCGAAAATTAGTCCATCTCGTCGCATGGATGATCGTTGTGACATCGTGTTTCCTCATTTTCGCCATTCAAGCCAGTGGCGCCGAAGCCAGCCTCAAATTGATCATCCGATATGCCGGCGTTGCCGTGATCTCATCCACGGCCCACGTTTACACCAGTAATGCCATCTTGTTGGGCGAGTTGTTCCCGACCTGTGTTCGAAACCTCTCTCTATCATTCTCACAGTTTAATTCCCGTTTGGGTGTTGTCATCGCTCCACAGCTGTTCCTTCTTCTCGACTTTTGGCCACCGGCAATTTTCTTGGCCTTAGGGCTGCTCGGATTCTTCGACATGGTTGTGTTCCACATTGCTATCCCCGAAACGAAGGGGCATCCGTGTGTTGAAGCTTTCCCGCAGAAAAAGGTTACACTTTCAAAGGGCTCGGATTTGGAGAACCAGAAGCTGACTTCAAATGCGTGATTCGTCCTGCTTCTCAGTTTTTGTAAAAATATGAAGACCGCTAAACTATCCTATACGGGTGTCTTCAACTTCAACCCCAACTTTGATAAACCAACTTTATAAATCTGATCCTATCTCTCCACGCCATAACACGATCAACGCAAGACAAAAACAATGGCAAAAATGCAAAAAGTTATTATTATTAAAAAACGAATCAAAACTTAATTAAAGCCTTCAATCAAGGCACGAGCTATAGTTAAACTGACGACCACTAATAGCTGAACAATTTAAAGCGGACATCTAAGGTGCCCCGAAAACAAGAATCAAAGAAAAAAACGAAAACAAAACGATTAATTTGAGCAAAATTTGCTATTGTAACAAAAGTTAGTTGTTTGAATTTAGAAAAGGATTGGTTAAAATTAAAACAAAAGATTATGCGGGGGTGTCGAGGGTAGGGCAGCATGACGACGAGGGGGTGCCATCGAACGCTTATCGGACGATGAGGGCTTCACGAGAGGCACCGACGCCGATGTACTTGATCGGGACACCGACAAAGTCCTCGATGAAGGCGATGAACTCTTTGCAGCGGTCGGGGAGCTCTTCGTAGTTGCGGATTTCGCTGGTGACCTGGAAATGAGAGGTTTTAATAAAATTTTGAATGATCGAGAAAAAATCGAGATTTTGCAGTTTAAATTATCAAAAAACTAACCGATTTCCATCCCGGAAGCACCTTATACTCGACCTCAATCTTGTCCCAATCGCTAGCCTTGGCTGGAGGGAATTCTCGAACTTCGCCATCAATCTTGTATCCGACGCCGATCTGGATTTCGCCGAAGGAATCCAAAATGTCGAGCTTCGTCAATGCGAATCCGGTGAAACCATTGATGACGGTGGCAGCACGTAGTAGCACGAGATCAAGCCAACCGCAACGACGCTTTCGACCGGTTGTGACACCGACTTCACAGCCGATTTGTTGGAGACGTTCGCCGTCCTGGTTGAATTGCTCCGTCGGGAAGGGACCACTACCGACACGAGTTTGATACGCCTTCACGACACCAATGACTTCCTTGACGGCTGTTGGCGGGATTCCGAGGCCTGTGCAGACGCCTCCGACGGTGGCATTGCTCGAAGTGACAAAGGGATAGGTGCCGAAATCAATGTCAAGAAGGGCGCCATTGGCTCCTTCGACGAGGACCTTTTTGCCGTCGATACGGGCTTGGTGGAGAAAGACCGACGTATCCGCGACGAGGCCGAGTTCACGGAGAGTTTTCGCGTGTCCAGCGAGAACGGCAAGTTCTTCCTCTTCGTTGACATCAACGGTAGGGAATTGGGTACGGTAGTAGGAGACGACAGCCTTGTACCTCGCTGTGAATTCGCTGAAATCACCGAGCAAATCCGCCACTCGCAATCCATTTCGGAAGGCCTTCGAAGAGTAGGTCGGACCAATGCCACGGTTGGTCGTTCCGATCTTCTTGGTGCTACCAAGGGCAGTTTCGGCGTGTCCATCGACTTGGGCGTGCACTCGCAGGACAATATGAGCCCGATCACTGATCAGGATGCGCTTTTCCCAGCCAACTTGATCCCTGGTAATGCCATTGTGCTCCAACTCACTGAAGAAAGCATCAAGGTTCACGACGACACCGTTGCCAATGACGTTGTGGCAGTTCTCGCTGATCATGCCGGATGGCAGGAGATGGAAGTCGTACTTCTTGCCATTGGCAAGGACAGTGTGGCCGGCATTGTTTCCGCCTTGGCAGCGAGCTGTGACGTCGACCTAAAAGAACCAATTTTAAACTCATTCCTTCAGTTTAATATATAAAACCAAAACAAGTATAAAAAACCAACCTGCTGATGCTGAATCAAAAAGTCGATGATCTTGCCCTTGCCTTCATCGCCCCATTGGGCTCCGAGAAGAACGGTGACAGGAGCACCCTGCTTACCGGCCCATCCGCTCGGAATCTTGGTCATTTTTTCAAGTTGATTCTGAAAAAAGTTTGAACTCAAAGAACGTCGGGAAACTATATATAAAACCAAACGCGAAACGACCATTCGAGTGGAGCGCAGTTTAGGCAATATAAAAAACAACATTGACGCTATTTGCTGATAAGATAAAGGGATTCGAGGTAAAGCTGTTTTTAGAGATAAGAAAAAAACGGTCAGTACAAACAATAATTTTAGAGTTGCTTAGCTAAATGTTGTATCAAAAGCGCGCGGCAACGATTCTATGTTTACCTACAACGAGGAAGAGGATGTTGGCCAGGCTAGAAAGCAGAAAACAAGCCAATTGATCGCGGAAAAGTTGCTGGAAAAACATCCGGAAAAAAAGCTGGGACGCAGCTAACAACTTTCGGCGCGAAGCGAAGTATGCAGATTGCGCGCAGATAGTGCGCGATGCTTGCTTGCGATAACGAAGTGATCGCTTGGAATGGACAAAGAGCTCTTCGAATGTTCGTTGGCTTCGTTCTGGAACGCTGGTGGGGTCTACTTTTGTCTATGAAGGAATGATGGCAGTTTTATATATAAAAAATTGAAGAAACTTGATTTTAAAGGAAGTTTCACATGAAAATGGGCAGTTTTTATATATATTTCAAGTGGTTGGACGTGATTTTGAGAAAAGCTTGGCCTCAAACGTGAACTTTGAAGACGACGACGCAGTTTTAGAGATCGCGCATAACTAATGGTGGTAGTTCAAAGGTGGAAGTCTATACAAGTATCAGTTTTTACGTAGTCTCGCTTCGTCGACTTTCGATTCGACGATGAAGGCCCCAAGAAACCCTGAAGAAACTGTCGGAACAAAGACCGATCAGGACCGATTGGAAAGGTCGATCGACGAGCCCCAGCCGAAGACTGATGGAATTGCACGTGGGTTGTTCCGGTTCCTAACGAAAAAAAAAATGTAATCGGTATACGTAAAGTCTGCGTAGAGACGGGGCTAACAATTTATACAAACATGCTCGACGCGATGGGATCATCTTCGCATCGACATGGAAGCGTTTGGCGATGAAAAACGATAGGGGTTCCGGAGGGCGGAAGAGCGTCTGGACGCCAGGTGCTTCTATTCCTATTTCCATCCATCGCCGATGATGATGAAATGAATGTTTTTATGGGCTTTTGGGCTTGAGGAAAAGGGAAGAAGAAGGAGATGTTTCAAAAAAGGATGCGTCTCTGAAAAGAAGCGCGCATGAATGGGAACTGTTGGCGATGCCGATGGAATGGAATGATGCCGGCCGATGCTGGCTAATGGTCATGTCACAGGACGGGTCTTCTGTCCAAAGCTTGGTGTCCTCGCGGTGGGTGGGGACGTCATCGATGAGGTGTGTACTTATGAGGAAATTAGGGACACCATAAGCATGGTCCTCGATGTCGGGGATGATTGATTTGTGCACATGACGTTGCATTGTTTTGCTTTTAGTTGGTGGTTGTGCTTTTATGGCTTATGGGGGTGGAGGTATGTGGTGTTCAAGGCGCCGAATATACAATGATGAAACATTCTGCTCCTAGTACCTTCAGTTTATGGATATATCACAATTGCAATTATTGAGATCTCTTTGACATGACAGATAACCAAATTCGCCAGTTTACCACAATTAAACCCTCCAAACCACCAACAAATTACACCGCAACCACTATTACACAGTTCCTACAAATCTCTACAGCCCGTGGGCGATGATCTCTTCCCCCTGCATCACCACCAAAAAGGCTATAGCATACTAGACGGTGTCGTTGACGCAAAATCCGTTTCATTTTTAACGCAAGAAAATGCCACTGGGACAAGGCGGATTAACTCTTAAATAGCCCAAAGCCTATTGATAACAAGCCCATATAGGCCTTCTCTTCCCTCCTTCCGTCGTCCTCCCCGCTACAGGTACACCGTACAGTGGTGCTAAGTTATTTCATTCTTCAAAGCTGCTCGCTGCTGCCTTGTCAAAACTATCATCTTTTGGGTGGTGAAGTTCATAGTGACGTGGGTCCACAGTACGAGTACGAACAAGGAACTCCAGCATGGCTCGATGTTTCTTCCTTTGTGTCATATTTGGATTGATCATCGGGAGTAGCTACGGGCTGCCTATTATCTTCCTTCGGCCAAGTGGATTCCATGGATTTCGTGGAAGTTTGTCCGACGATGTGCCAGTTTTTGTTGGTGGTCAGAGGCTTCAGCGTAGGAGTGATGTTGCGTTGAGGGATGTTGGAGCGGATAGTTATTTACTTGATCGGATGAGTAAGTTTTAGTTTAGCCTTCGTGAATCAAGCACTCTAAAATTATATCAGACTATGAATATTTTTTGATGGAAGCAGTGCTTTTCCAATATGTCACAGTTTTGACAAAACAAACCCACCCTTTAACCCCTGATCATCTCTAAAATTAAATCTGTTATCATAGTCTCCGTTCCATCGAAAACAGTCACCATCTTTCGGATTCTTTGAATGCTTGTGGACGCTCGGGCGCGTCCTCCTTCCCCCTTAAGGGGATTAACGGGCCCCGAAATTGGCCCTTTTCAATCACAATCTCTTCCATCATGACGCAGTACGTTGTGATAGGCTCTGATGTTCCGTTTTCCGTGTTTTGATTCAACTTTCGAAGCCGTATGGGTCGACATTCTCTTTTTGGGACTTGTCACGCACTTTGGCGATTATCAGGAACATAGTCGTTAACGATCTTTATTCAGTTTAACTTACCGTACCCTCAAACGACGGAACAACCCTTTCAGGTATAAATGATCTGTCCGAGCTTCTGCTCCGATTGGCTTCTGTCAGCACGGTCATGGAAAACATGGACATGCTTCCCAGTAGGGACGATAGTGTTGTCGTGCCAAAGGGGCAACTACGAGTTCAACGACGAACACCCTTGAGTGACAGTCAATCAATGAAGTTAAGCACGTTGATGGCGGGTGGCAATACTGGATTGCTTTCACGACCCGGGAAATAAACTGTATATTTGTTTCGTCGTTTGTAACATTTGTGGCCATTTGAAGATAAATAAAAGGAAGAATATTGTTTGATATTGACGCAAAACGTTGAATTGAAATTTTTGAAAATTTGGCAGTTTTATGTACCATTTCTACGTATTATCAGATCGCAAAATCATCTGTTTGTAATCACTATGTTGGCTCCAGTTTTAATCTAATTTTAATTTGTAATGCTTCAAAATAGAGTTTTTGCACTTTCTGCCCTTTTCGGAATCGCAAATTTTCTTAGAAAAGTTCTGCAAAATCGTTCTGTAACATTTGCGGCGTGATGCCGTCAATGTATTCCACCCAAGGGTTATCAGAGTTCAAATACGGGGGGTTTGTAGCCGTTCGAAAGTGCAAAGTTCAATGCCTGCCATTTCCTGCTTGTAACGTGTAGTGGCACCTGGAAGTTTGGTATTATAAGCATACTTTTAAAATCGCATATCATTGGATTACACCTGAATACTCAGTTTACTCTGTTTTGAATACCCTTCCTAACAAATAGAGGCAGGTCCAACTTGGGTAGGGGTAAGAATGCCGCGTTATCTGTGACACTTAACCCCAAAGAATGCACATTAGTACCCAATGCCCTTCGGTCCGGACAGACGAATACAAAAGGTACCTGCTCGGTTCGGTGGAAGCACAGTACTTTTTGTTCATCCTGTTAAACAAGTCCAGTTTAATGATATTTAAAAGGAATAAGATGAATTCTAAAAAGTTTGTATTATGCCTATTATTCTATTCTGTGGCATTTTTGTTATTGGCATCAACTTTTATAGATACTCGTCCTGTTCAGCATACATGTGAGTTTGTTACTGTCATCTTTGGCTTACTGTACAACTATTTAAATCACACAGTCAGATTCGGATTTCGGATTCAGATTTTTTTGGATTCGTATCCGGATTGGCAAAAGTGTCGAATTCGAGTTGGAATTCGGATTTCAAGAACAAATTTTTCGATCCGACAACTCTGCATTCTAATCCCTCTGCCCCAGTTTAATAACTTCCCAAAACTCTATCCAATCGATAAACGTGATTGTATAGGCATCCAAAAATTCCCGGAATGTGCTGACTTGTGAGGTCAAGTCATTCACGTGGGACAAAATTGGGTGTAGTCAATGTTTTCTCCCCAGATTTAAAGCCACTTGACTCGACCTGCACTTGCACGGAAGCTTTGATAAGCACGGTTTGTCGGGTCGATTGTCGATTGTTTTTGAAATCGTTTCACTTTTACCCGAGTTACATAAAACCACGCGCCGACTATTACTCATCATAATATGAATCAGGGTTAGACGTTGCAGATAGCCGTGAACGGCGTGAAAGTCGAAAACTTCAAAGATTATTGATGGAGATGGTCGAAAACAAGCGAGATGCACTGCCACGGCCTGGATGATTCGTTTGTTAGCTAACTTTTGTTGAATCTTCAAACATCCAATTTACGATCTCGATTATTTGTTATCTGTCTGCATTGAAAATACACATTTGGAGGTTATGAATCTGCGACAGAGTTGTGTGGCTCTGTTCGATATTGAACTTTGACAAAAATTTATCCAGGGCCATCCGTTGCTGAACCAGTTTTTTAAAATTTAAATTGACGCAACATCATGTCATCTCGTCATAGTGACCTTTGAATTGTTATCAATAGGCTTGTTTCGGTGAACCTGTACCCCATCTTTGAGATTCTTTGAATACTTGTGGACACTCCTTATTCCCCTTAAGGGGATTAAAAGACCCTGAAAAGGGGGTCATTTCAATGACAACCTTGCCGGCATCATCAAGTAACACATTGATAACCTGGTGTCCATTTTCTGTGTTTTGTATTTTATGTTGGCTATTTTCATCGAAAAATTATTCTGCAACTTTTCTTTAGTAGTACGCTCACAATACTGTAATGCTTCAAGTTAGATGGATGCTGCTTGAACTTTAATAATGCAAGCAAAACTATATCTACATCAATGGAAAAGGAGGTACAGTTTTAAACCAATCAATACCCAATTGTATCTTGATGACTTTATGTATTCCACATTCTTGCATTGAATTTTCACATGGTGTTTGTTGTCTGATAAAAATCGGTACAAAATACGCGGATCCAAAATAAGCACACGACAACAAGGAAGCTCACATGAGCTACATCGTTTACAAGCATAATGTACCTGCTCCCTTTTTGGGTTTCCTACTGATTGACTTAAGATCGACCCGCTACTTGTAAACAGTACACATATGATCTTCAAGTAATGTCACAATGTTATGAGCGAAGAACGCATTACAGTTTATATAAATACGGAACAGCATATTTAGCGTTGGGTTGTTTTCGGTGCATAATCATCATAACCGATATGCGTGATTGTTCTATGCTGAAAAGAATGATTACAAAGTTCTAGGTTCAAAAATTAGGGTGCAATCCTGTCAAGGGTCGCATTTTGGAAGACGAGGAAGTTTAGACCTGTCTGGGTAGGTGGTTCTTATCAAAAGTGTCCTTTAAGCTTTGCGGATGGAGAAAGTAAACAATACTGTTTAAGCTGTTGTTTTTCTTAACAATTTTGAATTTTTTTTTTTCGTTCGACAAGAAACAAAATGTTTTTACAACTTCCAGTTTTACTTAATATAACATTGGTGATTACGTGTGTTCGCAACAACACAGCAGTTTCGATGTTAGCTACAACAACGCCTCAAATGTTGTGATCTTACTAAAGTTGAGGGAATTCATGATTTCTAAAATCCAGTTTTCTCAGAACAGTTTTCCTTAACTTTGGTGATTACATATGCTTGTAATCATGAAGCAGTTTCGATGTTTGCTACAACATTGCCTCAAATGTTGTGATCTTACTGAGGTTTAAGACTTTGATTTTCTAGATCCAGTTTTAAATCTTTAGCATCACATCGTTTGTATCCACCATTTCATCATCTCATGATATACGTACACATAGTATTCGCAGAACTTTTGAATCTTTGCTTGCTAGCCCTTTTCCCCCCATCGGCGAACCCCAATGATAAATAGCTGTGACGTCAGGCGTTCTCGCACATGCGCGAGACGACTTCCGCCTACTCCCGAATCCTGTCGCGATTCATGTGTTATCGTTCATGTTGTTGGCGAAACCCTTTGAATGCACGGAAGGCGTCAAAGTCCGCGAAGACCCCAGACTCCACTGACCGACAGAGATTCTGTGCTTCCGTGCCCCGTCCATCAAACAAGGACGATAAACATCACACATTCCAATGGAGGCAGGCAATGATGGAAACGCCTGTCTGTTCTGTCTTCTGTTGACTTTGCTGGGTGGTTTCATTCACTTTTTTCAGTAGCGTGGGAAGTAATTTATTGCTTGGTAACATCATGTTGACGATCCTGTGGCAGTTTACAAAAAGTATTTAAATGTAAATTTCATTACAGTAACCCCCGCAGCATAATTGCGAAATCGCCCCTGACCTATGAGCTCTAATCATCTATGTCCACCTTTTTCCAACAACTCGAACACAGTTTTGACATTGTCTCAAAAAACAATACTCGAATAAACCAAAAACACAAAACAAGCACGAGTAAAGGGCAGCTCACATGAGTCGGCTTACTTCTCGCTTGCTTACCGTCCTGCAAGCACTGTCCTTTCTCTCGGTTCCAGCTGACTTCTTTACTGACCAGATCGACATAACAATGCAAAAAACAATATTTGAGCGGGTAAAATAATGCTTTGACAACATAAACATTGACTACAATGTGACATGAATGGATGGGATTGAAACTTTAACCATGTTTATAGTATTCGAATGTACACGACAGTTTAAAAACAACTTAAAATAGAGGTACAAAATGTCTGAACATACGTAAAAATAAACATGTTTTGACGGTTTTGCTGAATGAAACTATACAGAGAGGGGGGTTACCGTTTGATCACAGCACAACTACAGAGTTAATTTTAAGCTCGATGTATGTGTCATTTCCGCTCTTTTTGGAAGGCATTGATAACAGCATGCATGCTTGTACAAACTAACCCCGGAAGGGATTGATTTACGACGTCAATGGGGGTTAAACATTCTTTGGATTCTTTGTTGAAATGAGGGAAGTGGTGATTGTCATGGAATTTGGGTGATTTTGATATTTTTTGAGTTTACAGACACAGTTTAATTGTATGTTTTTAACAATGAAATGTGTATTATACTTCTGAGAAACATTTAGAGGCCAGTTTTCATACCAAATTTATCCATCTCAAATACAACTTGCCAGTTTATGCCCTCAGGAGTCACCGCGTCTGATAACACTTCCCCACTCATCCAACCTTTTCTGCACCAGCACCACATTCTTGCGACAGTAGCATCATTTTTGTGCACGTATACACCCTTTGCACCCCCACCATCGTGAAAAGGAGTGTCTTCATAGCCTTTGGAAACAGTGTTGTTCTCTTATCAACCCGCCCCTGAGCTACTTTGCAAACATCAATTTCATGCGTAGATTTTTCGACTGACCCAGTATATAAGAACCAATACCTCCCAACGGGTCAGTCCATCAGTGTTGCATCTGCACATTTCGATACTGTCAACTACAGTCACAACCGTCATCAATAGCAGTTTTGCTTTATTTGAATTAGCATTTTTGCTAAACGTAACCATTTGGAAAAGCAGTTTTACGTGTTAAACCCCCATCAAACATGACATCCAAATCAGTATATTTCACCCTATTTGTTTACGCCACGATACTTCTGATGTTTGCTGTTGTTTTTGTTGATGCGAGTCCGATGAGAAGTCCATGTGAGTTTATTTTCGCTGTTTTTAGTTAAGTAGACGTTCTGTTCTCTGTAGTTTCATTGGCTTGTATAAATTTATCAAGCAATCCCTCCACAAACATTCCAAGAATGTGCCCCCATCAGCATTATCATTTTTATGGGGCTCCTATTTGGCCACTGCATTCAATTCATGTCGGTCAATCAGGAGTCTCAATTATGCTGATAAGGCTTGACTTTTATTTTTGTTGTTGGAAAAAAAGCAGATCATTAAATTTTCGAACTTCTTTAAACGGAGCTTTCTTAACACAGTTTTAACCAGAGCATCTTTCAGATAGTCGAGAACGGCGTCAAACTCAAGAATTACAACGACTCTTGATGCAGATCGTCGAAAACGAACGTTACGCGTTGCCACGACCCGGATGAAGTTCATACTCGTGATTGTTAATACTGCTCGACGTGTGACACTGTTTGTCATCAACGGGAGTCAAGCAGCTTTGATAATGTCAGCGTGACTCGGTTTACTTTTACGCCGCCGCTGGCACTGCAAAATCAACAATGGCAAAAATGTGGCAAAGCTAGTAATCATTCACGGGTATCATAACTTGGATCTCAATCACAGAACATTGTTTATGTTTTAATGGTTTTAATGTTTGTACATTGAATTATTGAGAAAATAAAAGATGACATCAATTGAACAGTTTAAAATGTACATTGTTATTTACAAATACAAGTTTAGTGCGAAAATTATCATGCGCAGTTTACTATTCCAATCCTTCCTTTTGATGGAACCACACATAGGCAAAAGTACTGTTTCCACACCCAAAAAATTCTTTGAATTCTCGCGTACGATCAATTATGACATCTCGTAACGATAAGCGGATTAACGGACCTCCAAGAATTTTTCATCGTTAAGTTTATAATCAGTGCACGTATCACCCGTACTTTCTCGGCGTTTTCCAGACTAAACTTTGATCGCACTGACATGCATTGTACTTTACATATTTTTCTTGTTGTACAAAAGGCTTGCAATAAGTTTCCTTTGCAAGTACATACTAGTGACTTAATGGATTTACATTGAACAAAGACTTCATGATTTAACACATTCATCGCAAATGTTTGCGCAAAAAAGGCTCGTGCAAAATTCATTTTCCGATGACACATACGGTGTAATTCAAAAAAGTTGCTACCAGGCACTTATCAATCCAGTTTAAGACAAATTCAAGAAGACACGACAATAACCACTTTAATCGGACCGATTTCGAACACCGCATTTTCAACTCCTTCAAAAGAAGTTGTATTATTGCGGCTACAAAGTACGACGGAAATTTTCTTCTCGGCATGTTGGTTATTGTCAACATTGACCAACAATTGTTTGATGGCAGTAGAAACTGTTGGAATCACGCGTTGTGGTAAAATGTCAATCAGTAGCAGTTTTCCATCTTTGAATCCAAGATCGCCGATCACTTGATAAATGGCGTGCAACACTGTTACAACTGGCTCTCTCGGTTTATCCAAAAGTTGAGTTCGGTTTGCCGCATGAAACAGCAAAGCGCGTCTCATGTGTATCAAGTCAACGTTGATGCTTCGATAGGCTTCTCTATGTTTTATGATGACAAGGTTGATGTTCGATTCGGATTGATGGAGCGAGAATGATACCTGGTAGCCGAGTTGTAGCCTCAATTGATTCTCCACGGCATTGAAATTGTTTTCATCCAAAAGGTTTTCTTCAAAGTAATCATCAAACTTGCTTTTCACATTGGCGCTTTCCTCGCCACAGTCATATAATACGCTTGTTGGAAGTTCGTCAGACCATTCCAATGGCGCATAAAACATGAGATACCAACAATAAGCATCGGCTTCCCGTTTAAAAATGATACTAGGAACTTCGAAATGCCGTTTCACATCGTGTTCATTCGTATACAAAACTACCCGCCAATTTCGATAGAACCGTCGAAGCTCGGTTTGAATGGTCCTTAGCCTGTCAAAGGTTAGAAACTTTGTGTAACACCTGCTCATTACGACTGAAATACTTATCAATTTGAATGACAGTTTTTTTAGTTGAACTTACTTCTAATGTTCTCCACCACATCAGCTCCGCAATTGACTCTCATTATTTTCCAACTAGCATGTTTTATAAATTTAGGTATTGTATTATAAAAAAGATACATTTGTTCCCCTTCTAATTCCGGTACAAACTTTGCATCCTTCAATCGGCATGCTAGAAATGGGAGACTCCAAATAGGAAGTTTTTCTGTGGGATCAATCGGCGAAGTAGAAGTTGTAGAACTAATCATCGGAAGTTTTTCAGTGTAAAGTTGACAAACGAACACAAATCTGATGGCTGAAGCATCGAACACTGCTCCTTTCAGGACTTCATCAGAATAGCGTTGCAAATTTTCTTTACTCAGTAAATGTGAAACTTCTTCAAATCCATCTTCGGTCACGTAATTGTCAAAATCGGTTACGAGTATGTAACAGTTGTTATCGATTTTGTGCTTCTTTCCGGGCTAAACGATGTCAAAGTTTATATAAAACTTCACTTGATGACGATTACCTCATTATTTTCACCTTGTCTAAGATTATATAAACAATGTGTGAATGCTCCAACAGGCAAAGTTGCCGAAGGTTTGTTGAAATTGTCAAATAAGATGGCTGCATCAATTTCACTGTACCAATTTTGAAGACCCTGTAAATTACTCGATGACAAGCCTATTGATACATTATTATCGATAACAAAAATATACCAATTTTTGTTTGATTTTTTGAATCTTTGGTTGATGTCGGGCATCATGGTAAAATATATACGCCGGAACTTGTTTCGAAGAGGACCACCACCATGATAAAGACTTGGCTTGGTGACAGTTGAGTAGGTACCGTAAATAAGCATTGAGTCTATAATAAATAAGTTGAGCCTTTGCCTGAAAACGCAGTTTTAAATAGTAAACTCAACTGATTTGTGTCGCCACGAGGATCGTGTAGCCTAAAGTTCTCAAACGCAATCGCCATTTGTTGGTCCAAAGCTGGGTTGACCATTCTCAAATTAAAAGAACAATATTGGAAAATTGTTAACACGGGAGTACCTCTGTTAACTGAGAACAACAAGGAAAGTGGCAGTTGTTGATGGGGCGTTTCTATCAATGTGTGGAATTACAAAATAGTACCAACGTGATTTCCCTATGTTTGGGTCAGTCAAGATAGCCGGTGCGCTGTTTGAAGACGCTATCATTCGATCGATGCAAATAACTAGAGCAATCACGCACCTTTTTTAAAACAACCGACAAAACAACATGGGCAGACAAACTGTTTACTTATGTAAAAAAACATGGAAAATCAACACAGTTTTCTGCCACTTCCGATGATTTTGTTGTTCAAATAATTGTGTCTTCTTGCTGATATTAGCGGAACATCCCCTATGTAATTCAAATGTTGAACAGTTTATTCCAAATATAGCAGTTCGTATCAATATCAATACGACGTTTTAAAAAAACACAGTTTTTGATGCAAAAGTGATCTTAACAAAAGCTTACACAATGGTGACTGATTTAAAAGGGCCGGCATTGACAACTGAAATCTGCCGGTTTTCCAAATACGTCACAGCATTACGACTGCAGTAAATTGTTTCAGTTTTCTTGCCCCAATATTTGTTGTCGTCCATCTCGCTGGTAACTTCTTCCTCTTTCTTGGGCAGACTGATGTTTCGATACGCTTCTCGATTATTCGCCAAAATGTCCGGACCGATGCCAGCCACCGATTGATGAAGCAATAATGAAATGTGGTAGTCCAATTTGATATTAACTTCACTCTCCATGTTGTTGGTGTTATTTGCAACGCCACTCAGTTCGACAGTTTCAATAACTTCCTGGACTTTGTCCCTGTCATCGCAGCCATAGGCCACTTTACTTTGGAATTTATCGTGCCATTTCAGGGGCGCATAAAACACAAGGAACCACACTTCATGATTAGCGCTTTTTCGATAAACCAAGCAGGGGACAGGGAATGTCCAAATCGGGGCGTTTTTCATCCAACAGACACGCCAGCCGGGATACCATAGATTCAGCTCTATTTGTAGGGTTTTTATCAGTGCCCATGTTAAAATTTCCAAGTTTTGGCTTTGCATTATAGCTAAAAACACAATAATTTATTCCTTGTCCACAATAACTCCAGTTTTAAAGCTCTTACATTGAATCTTTTCTGTCACATGTCTTCCACAATTGACATTTACAAGTTGCCACTTTTCCTTTATAACTGCCTCCAGTGCATGTTGAAACTGGGCGGAATCAGTTACATCTGGTACAAACTTCCATTTGTTCACATTCGAGGTCTGAGCGAGCCACCATAAAAGTATTTTCGGAAGGTTGCGACAAATGAAAACAATATTGACCTGTGAAGCGTCATGTTTCAACTCCTTCATGCCGTCGTCAAAGTAGTTACACAAGTTGTCACGACTGATGCATCCCGCGACCCCTTGAAAGCCATCTTCAGGATCAAAGTCATCAATGTCTGTGACAATGATGTAACAGTCGCTGTCGATTGGATGCACGGGTTGGTTCTTAAGTGTTGGAAAATATATAAGTTAGATAAGTCAAACTAAAACTTTACAGAATTGGCATTTTCGTGAGTTGCGAGCATGTACAAACAATGTGTAAAGGCGCCAACAAGTCGGTTCTCTGACTTGTTGTTGAAGTTGGTAAACAGTTCCTCGGCGGTTATCACGCAGTATCTTTTCTTATATCCCTAAACATTGATTTGAATAAACAAAGCCAAACAGTTTTAATATTTTCTTACAAAATGGCTTTTGATAAATCCCACAGTTGGTTGACTGAAACGTGTATGGAAAAAGTAGTACATAGGTCTGTTCACCGAATAAGACCAATTTATGGATCTAATATCTCTTGTTACTTTTTTATATTCGAGTTGGCAGAGACACGTGTAAATCCGTCGCAGTCTGAAATATCAAATCACCAATTACTTTTAACCAAAGGATTTATCTAACGTGTCAATTGTATCCTGGTTCCAAGAATTGTTTCGCTTGAAGTTTTCGATCGCAAAAGCTTTGATCCCGGCATGCTTTTCAATTGTCTGAAAATCGCATTGATTGAAAAGGATGTAACTTGTGTAGTGCTAAACTCACTTTATCGGAAGCTTCACACATTATGTTATAACGCATTTCACTGTACCCATCCATCATTGCATCACTCATTGTTACTGGTTATATGTATGGCGAAAATAAGGCAAGATGGAAGAAATTTTAACGGAGGTAGACAGTTTTTCAAACGAAACGAAGGGAATAACCTAACACAACTAACAGCGTGTTTGAGAGGACGCATTACAAAATACAGATGTTGTTGAGCAAAGCGTTGGACGCGTTACCGCCCATGATAAGAATTGATTGATGCATGGAGTTGTGATGATTGCTTTGTAATAATTTGAATATGTCAAATAAAACAGGGAATCGTTGCTAAACTTACATGCAGTTTTGTTTTTACTTTATTAACTTTGTTTTTGCCCCCAGTAGATGGCTCGAGTTTCGAGTCGGCAACATGTTTTATAACCAGCAACACAACCAAGATACTTCATTTCTCCTATTTTGCCGCGCTATCAAAAGGTCAAATACGTAGGAGAGTTACCAGTTTTCAATCTTCTTTCAAATTAATCCCATCAACAAGATCTATGAAAAAGTTCAAAGATCTTTAAATTTTAGGTGACCGCGATCAACGTTCCGCATTGCAAACCGCGACAAACGACAAAAGTTTGCGGCATTTGCTAATGCACATCGCTGGCGGTTTGAAGCGAACGCTAAACATTGCCACGACGTCACAAAGTTGTTGTTGGTCGGCGGGGAAAGCCCTTTACAACGTGAAAATGAGTCGCTACAGTTTTTAAGTTTAATTATTTTGCTGCCCTTAATTTCGAAAAATATGTACGAAACCAGTTTTTGATGCCGCCCACAAACATCTCAGCAAACGTAAGATGCGTAACATGTACCACGCCAGCTGTAAAGTCATATTTTATAACCCCACACAACATGTGGGCTTTTGCCGAAAAGCAGAAAAACAAGAAAAAAACTCAACAAAATCAAAAAACGATAATTTACTGATCGTCGGCGAGTCGTTGATCACCGGCAAAGCGTGCCAAAGCTTCGGAAACGTGTCGATGGTGTGCGGCGCCCATGGCAGCGACTTTGGTGTACAACGCCGGCGGCACTGATAAACTGCCTTGAACGGTTGACAGGACAATGCGATCACCGCTGACATGGACGAATTCGATGGTGGAAGCGCAGAGGGCAGCGAGATCAGACGGAGGATCAGCGAGCAATAGAGGCTGAACAAATCAGTTTTTAACATGGATATATAAAATAGTCAAATCAAACCTCAGTCAAGCCTTCGGTGCCGTGCTTTGAAACATATAACCCATACGCACTGAATGTCGGTGTTTCTTTGATCAGGAGACGTCGGAATTCCTTCTCCGAAACAATGATCCTCGCCGTGTCGATGGTTTGTTCTTCTTTCTCGAGATTCTTGAGCCAATCATATCGGACGAATGGAATCCGAATCTGAGCAAAGAGGGCATTGAGACCGATGAGGACAGCATCCATGATGAAACCTTCGGAGGAAAAAAACTAAAAAATTACGAGTTCATTGAAGGACCCAGTTTAGAAAAAACCTAACCGTGATTGTAACTTTTAAATTCCACCGAAACGCCGGTTCTTCTGTGTCAAATTCGGATCGCTCAAAAAAGACATTCTCTTTGGCGAGATATCGAAGGCTGTCGGTAATGGAATCAAGGCGGTTTTGCTGAAAATAATCAGTTTGTAACAGTTTTAAAGACCCAAAACCAAACCTCATTGCTGTTGACTTTGCTGCGATCATCGTTGCGGAATCGAAACTTTAAATTCGGTTCATCATTATCACGATGAAGGGACAACTTTCCCGTCAATGAAATCACAATATCGCCGTGTTCAACGATGACGCTTCGATGGTGCTTCCAATTGACGCCGGGCGAGATGCTGATCGGTCGGTATTGCTCGACGTCGCGGCCATCTGGGAAGACTCGATTCACGAGAAACTCATCGTAGTAGGCTACGGGATCGCACTTTTTAAGGACAGCACCCGAGGTCATGATTCTGAAAACGGAAAAAGATTCGGTAAAAGTAACGCAACAAATCAAGTCAGTTTTAAAAACCGCAAAATTATATATTTTTTCAACGTAAAACATCCCTAATCAGTAGTAGACATCATCTGGATGTAATTAGACAATGTTTCCGGGGGTAAACGTAAAACAGTTGGCACAGATGGGACGAGGAAAAAAGACGCGTGAAAGTGAGAAACGAAAAGTGAATTTTTTGCGGACTGTTTTGTGTTTTTCGTTGCGCACACATGGCCAACGTTTTCTTAATTTTGCAAAAATTTAGTTTTTTAAATTTTGAGTTTTTCTTTTGTTTTGATGCCACACTTCTTTAAATACACGTTATTCTTGACTACCCCCGTTTGCACTCAAAATAAAGTTTAATTAACATTGCTTCGTACTGTTAAAGTATTGTAATTGCATGCTTCATTGTAGTCGATTTCAGAATCCAGTTTTACTCACATAACTTTTGATTTATAAAATTCCACAAATCGTAGAACACCTTTACGCTTGTCGATTTTGCCGATCAACAAGAGTGCATAAACATTTCTTTCCTCGAAACGCGACCCCGTTGCGCCAATGTTCGATTTCTCTCGCCTTTTTGCCCTGAGGCCAAGATGTGTTGCCGGCTTGGCTTGCTACTGTGCTTTTTGCGTCGTATATCCGTGCTGCAGGGCGAATGACAACAAGCATCGGGATCAGTTGTCGTTTTCGGAGAGATACATGTCGTGATCCGGAGGGACCGACCGACATTGGCACACTGATCAGTCGGGGATGGAATGGAGGCGGATAATCAGGCCGTCTATCCGGGATCCCTCTCGAGCTCGAGCCAAGAAACATAAGTCCATCCATCTCGGTAGCCAACGGCAGTCAGTCAGCCAGCCAGCGGAGAGGGTAGACGCTGGCTGGCGATGGCGATAGTTTCGAGGAGGAGGGGAGGGTGGTGGGGGGCTATGACACTCCTTTTTTCCGTGATATTAGATGGTTGTTGCCGCCCGGCTGGCTGGCTGGATGCACAGATATGCCGACGGGGCACGACGCGATTCGACCCGACCCCTGAGGGGGAACGACGTTTGTTAAACTTTTGCCTACGCTCGCTCTCCGAGCAGCCTCAGGGCACGATAGGAGAGAGACAGCAGAGATATTGAAGCGACCAGTCGAGCCGAGATAGCTGTTCGAAATGAGGTGGCTGGCAGCAAATGCCAAGCCGAGATACGAGAAAGTTAGAGACATGCCCTGATTTAAAATATCCGTGGGGGCGGGCAGCGGTCGCATAGCCACAGGCGTGCCGCGGCCGCTGTCGGGAGGGGGAATCTCGTCGGAGTGCCTTTTGTTTGCCACTCGGATGTTTTGTTGTTCGTGGATCGGGGAGGGAGCGCTGCTTTTCGGCGAAACATTTTATAACGTTAAGCCGGGTGCCATTATGCGTGGGCGCGTTTTTACGCGTTTTTTCTGTTGAATTCAGGCATTTGAAGCCGTGTTTTTTGGTTGAATCTACGGATTCTTAGTTATGGCAGTTTACAGGTAACTAATCTTTCGCTTGCGCAATACCAACCATGTCTGACGTCGAGGACGAGCAGTACGAGGGCGAAGAGGAGGAAGAAGAAGAAGAGGAAGAGCAGAACGAGAATGAAGCCCCGGCCGCCGAGCCGGAAGCTCCCAAAGCTGCTGAGGCTGTGAGTTTTGTGATGTTTTTTGTATTTTATCTAAAGTTTATCAGTTATTACGCTCCATTTTCTTTTGTAACACCAGTTTTAACCCCCCATCCCCCTTCCAGCCCAAGCCCGCGCCCGAATCCACCCTGTCCCCCACCTCTGGTGGCGCATCCGGCATCGCCCCGGCCGTCAAGTCCCCGACGCCCGGCCGTACCTATGCTCTCCCGTCGCAGCCCAAATCGGTCCTCCGTCGTGAGCAACTCTACACGGCCGGCAAGCCGTCCAAGCATGACAAGGCCAAGTTGATGCGCTCCGAGGGTATCATCCCGATCCAGGCTGGTTCCAACAAGTATGCCTCTCAAAAGGGTCAAACCGGCTTCGGTATGCCGCGTGATGTGTTGAACAAGGTCAAATCGGAGAACTTGGCTGAGATCACCGATGAGAAGAAGATCGAAAACCTGAAGGCATCCACATGGCTCCAATCTGGTACCAACAAATTCG
Organism: Panagrellus sp. LJ2285; assembly: GCA_024447235.1. Lineage (NCBI taxonomy): Eukaryota > Metazoa > Nematoda > Chromadorea > Rhabditida > Panagrolaimidae > Panagrellus > Panagrellus sp. LJ2285. Next base: position 350,833 of record JAMRYB010000021.1, read on the forward strand.
CTTCCCAGAAGGGTCAAACCGGCTTCGGTGCGCCCCGTGACGTCAACTACAAGACCAAGGGCACTGGTGGTGCCAGCGAGGTCCCCGAGGAGAAGGCTCGTGCTTCCGATGGTATTGTGCCACTGCAGTCGGGTACGAACAAGCTGGCGAGTCAGGCCGGTATGACTGGTATCGGCATGCCGCGTATTGTTGATGGTGAGTCACTAATGTTATTCTCAGTTTTATAAAAAATTGATTTTCTTGTCGTACCGATCGTACCGGTACGAAATCGTGCCGGTACGGCACGGTAAACCAAAAAAATATGAAACGTGGTTAGATCTCACAGTTTTTAACCCAAAATTCAACTGATAACACCAAAACTTTTTTTCCAGTCCGCAAGACCAACGACCAAGACCGTGACTCCCAGGGCTTCATCCATCTCCAGATGGGCACGAACCGTTTCGCGTCCCAGGCCGGTATGACCGGTTTCGGCATGCCCCGACACAACATCAACCACTACGTCGACACGACCCGCGGCGAGATGCCCCACGATGAATCGACGACTTCGCGCCAGACGTCTGGCTGGCGAGAGGGTGCCTCCCAGGCTGGCATGTCCGGCTTCGGTGCCTTCCGTAACACGACCGTTGCCCAGCTCCAAGGCCAGGATCAACGCTCCCAGGGCATGATCCCCTACCAGATGGGTGTCAACTTCCTCGAGTCCCAGGCCGGCAAGACCGGCTTCGGTATGCCGCGTCAAACGTTCACCGCCTACGTCGACGAAGGCCACGATGACCTGCCCAGTGACATGGCACGTCGCCCCGAGATTCCGTTCTGGTCGGGTGCCCTCGAGCCTGAGTTCGCCAATCAGACCGGCATGCAAGGCTTCGGTACCCCACGTGACGTCAAAGGCATCTACGTCATCCGACGCATGTGGTAAGTTATCTCCGCGCCCGCCGCCGCCCCTGTCGATCAATCCTGAATCCACTCCTGCCTGCTGCTGCCGTTGTTCTTTGCCGCTTTTTTTATCTTGTCAAAGGGTGAAACTTGTCTTCATCCACTTTTTTCCTTCTATTCTAACTTACTTACATCGTCTAAGTCAGTCTTTATTAGCGGCATTGCCGTTTCTATGCTTGTCGAAGATTGGAGGATGCATAGATTGTGAGTGTAAAGTTTTAAATAAAGTGAACTCAACTTGACAGACGACGTAATACAATTGGAATAGATAATACAGTTTATCACTAAAAAGTCATTATGGATACCGTACCGGTACGGCGCGGTACGGGGTACGATTTTTGTACCATTACGTTGAACAAAGACCTGTAAAGTACGATTGGTACGGCACTAACTGAGAAAAGTTTTAGATATAGGTGACAGCAGTTTATCAATTACTTTGTTCTATCCGTTGTTATCACTCCATTGCCTAAACGGTTCCATTTATCACCATAAAAACACCCCTTGATCACTTCGATAGCCCCCGTTTGTATCCATTTCCGCGATCACCCACCAAATTACAGACATTACCGTTTGGTCAGTTTCCGTCGACTACGGGGACAGAACAACAAGACTAACAAGTCGGGATCGCGTAGTGGTCGTCGAGAGTGACCAATGCGTTCGCGCATACTTGCTCTGACTAACCGGGAGCCGATCCTCGCGCAGACAAGCACGGGGATATCGCCGACTGGCACGGCGCTGCCCACGGGTCACTCGTCGGCTGCCGACGGCCGGGACCCCCGATCGGCGCCGCCGCCGTGGTGTTAGTTGGCACCGGTCATTAAGCGGTCGTCGCATTGCGCGGGAATGGTCAGTCTGTCTAGAGTCTAGACTCCGGGAGGCTATTTATGTGTTTCGTCACTGCATAGTTAGAATGTTACTTGATTTACACACTTTTATAGCACTTGTTGTAAATGCTTTAAATTCTAAAAATTTTGCGATATATTCGTAGCAGTTTACAAGTCTTATTGTCTAGTTCGAAATCATATTTATGGTGTGATCATCGCATAGGCGGGATGTTACAGCAATGTTATACGAATACAGTTTTTGGCACTTGCTATTTTTGTTAATGAGTCCTCATATATAGGCAGTTCACCAATCTTAATCTAACGCATAGCTAGGGTGCTGTTGACTTTCCCCAGACTTTTTTGCTCCCCTTGCTTACGTCAAGAAGTGTCCTCCTCGAGTTTAAGCGTACTTTTTAACCGCGAAACACATTTTGTCGAGTGATTTCGGGGGCGTCTTGTTGCATGCTTATGCTAGCCAGGCAACAACAATGAGCGAAAAGTCTGTGACGTAGTTTTTGGGGGCAATCGGTTCGAGCTTACCTAGCTGTGTTTGATCAAAGCAGACCTTGAACTGTTTTATTTGAACGCAGCGAGGCAGTTTTTTTAATAATAAATTATTGTTTTAGCTTTACCAAAGCTTATTGGTGATTTGTCCTATACTTTTTGCAGTTTTAACCCCCTCAAACCCCCACCCATTAGACACCCCACTCCTACCGATGACAATGACTTATTACACCGTGGCCCCAATCTGACTGCTTGCAAAAACTGAATTCCGCAATCTTTTTTATGTGTGGCGGAAGTGCCCGAATGTTTCGGTCCCACTTTTTTTTGTGCGGTGGCTGTTGATGTCAGCCGATTCTTTTGTTTCAATCGGGCGTGGAGAGCACCCCTCCCAATCTGAAACATGCAAAAACATGACGGAAGCCATGATGTCTGCATTCATACCGGTTTCGGAGACTAAAGTATTTACAACTTTACGAACCTTGACGGTTTCATCGTAGCCGCGGCCCGACCGCAATCATGATGAGAGGGGAGGTTTCAATGTCAATCTCAGTTTCATTCTAATGTAATGTGTATCAAAAAGCTATTATCAGGAAAGCGAAAAGCATCATATTCAATGGGTATAACTTTTTATGCTGCCATGAATATAGTGAAGCTATATATATCATATCGTATAGTAGAGGGGGAGCTTGTTCTATTTTTATGTTACTACAGGCTAGCGTGACTGCGAAAATAATTTGCTTCCTTTTTGAGGGGGCTTTTTGATGCAAGTTGAGGAGGCTGAGGAACGTAAACAAAAACAAAGGGATCCCAGTTTAACGGTTTTACTATATTTTTGCAACATTTGCTCATGAAACATGTCAAAGCTACAGAAATACGTGTTTTGAATGGTACGCAATAAGTACAGTTTATTATTCGCTAAAACTGACACCCTTATTTGTTGTTTTTTTTTAGCTCATTTTCTGTAAATTCAAGTGTTTATGCGATGACGTCAAGTTTTTGGGGGTCTCCCTTACGGTTGGCAGCATTTCGGCCTACATCATTTTGACGTGTGTTTTGCCCATTTCGAAATATGCATGGTCAGATGCCAATTTGATAGTGGAACGGGTTTTGAAATTGGTTTTTGTGAAACTGATATTACGCAACACATATTCAGCAGTTTTTACTTGTTTTGCACCTACAAAACCTAATGACTTACAGTAACACATTCATATCGAAGTTTTTTTGTTCAGTTTTCCCTTCCCCTTGGCACAGTGCCATATCCAAACCAATGTCCAAAAATTCGATTTTCCCCCGGCTACCCCCCTCTGGCGGTGGGTGCCGACGTCCCGAACGTCACGAAGACCTTTTTTGCCGCTCGTTTTTTTTCTCCTGCTCTGTCTGCTCGTGGCACGGCTAGCCATCACCATCACCACAGGCAGAAATGGGCACAAAAAAGAGATTGAAAGAAACACGGCACAAAAAATTGGGGCTAAGGCTTAGCCCGGGAGTGAGACGTTTTTCCTGCCCTTTAATCGGACTACGGCGACTGGGGTTTTTTCAGAAAAGGGGGTGCTTATTGGCAGCGTCACTGCCGGCGTGCCCTGCCCGGTTTCGTGCGATGATGGCATCGGTTTTTTCTGCAGTTTTGGAAGCGGAAGACACGCTAAGACATTGTCGTCGCCCACCTAACTCGGGGGAAGGAGAGGGCGGTTTTTGAGGGTGTAGACTGTGTCCGATGAATTATGTAACTACACGTGGGGGAGGGTTAATTGCAGCGGTTACGGTACATTTATATTATGATTTCCCCCTAACGTTCTCGAAGCAGTTTTCAAAAGTACATACAAACACACTCTTTTTCTAATGATTTGCATTGATAAAAGTGCAAAAAGTCCATTGTCCATTTCAAAAAGTGCGATCAATCCGATGCACTTTGACACGGTTCATTCTCAGGTTGCTTAATTGCATGCTGTTGAACTGTGTTCAGGTATTAGTTACAGTTTTGCACGCATTTGTGACCTTTGATGGGAATTCTTTTGAAGATAGTGGTTGTGGCCGTCGTGTTGCATGGGGCGTGATAACATGGAAGTGATCAGAGGAACATGCGTCTTTGTTGCATTTTAATTGGTTCATTAGCGTTGCAATTTCAGCCGAAATTTCCAGTTTTAAAAACTTTCCCTCCAAGACAGCCCTGTGCTTTGATCGCCCCCTTCCTCCCCGATGCCCGAAGTTTGCCTCTGCCCGCATCCATTATTTGAACGAACTTTTTACCATTGCTTTGTTATGTATTTTTTCCGAAAGCAAAGTTCAAGTAGGCCTTTTTCTCTCTCCAGTTTTGCCGGTGCCCCCTTTCTATTGTATTACAATGCGATCAGTCATTCGGGGTTACGTCGGAGCCGTAGTCCCCCCTTCTACCCTTTCTTTTTTTGTTTCCCTATGTCTCTTGCAGACGTGTCAATGTCTGGGAACGCCAGCGGACTTCGTTGGCGCTCTCGTTCCAGACAGACGACGACGACTAAAAACCAAATCATCGGAAACGCCCGGTCCCTCGGTCAGTCGCGACATGCCTGTGGTGGTCGTGGTCGTAGTCGTGGTCGTAGAGGGGGCTCTCGTATTGAAAACGTTTCTTTTTTACCATTGCCTGGGGGTAGTTGTCGTCGGTCGGGCTCGGACGTGCAGGGGGAGCTGGCTCGGAACACGTCAAGCCGATTGAAATGAAATGTGTTGCGAGAAAAGCGCCAGCGCCAGCAGTGTCCTGACAGACGCACCCCTGCACACCGTACAGCTACAGTAACCCATCCCGGCCGGCCGGGGTCCAGATGTGTCGGTCGAAGGAACCAAGGGGGAGATTGTCGGTCCCTGCCTCCACAGCATCGCATCTCTCACCCCTTTCGAGCACGACATTTCTCGAAATTCGACGAAACGTGTCAGGCTGGACGTCCACCACCACCCAGAGGGGCACCATTCGAATGTGATGTATGTGTGCATAGCGTGCCCCCCTTCTCGCTTCGGAAGTCAGTCTCCACCCCCCTGCGGCGCTGGCACATCGCCAACTTCACTCGTGAAAAGGGACGACCGACGACGGCCGGCGGGCGCGGACGCTAAGCATGCCTGCGGCCGTCTCACTTCGCTCAGTCGGCTGTCCGTAACGTGGAGTCGGTCGGTCGGGTCGCGGCTGGCAGCGCGCTCTTTCCTTCGCCTTCGCTCCCTGCTGCTGCCAGCCGAGGGCGCCGCGCTTCGGAGGGGGCTTCGCTTGCTTCGCTGTCGGATGGGAATGGATGCAAAAACCGACGACTACGACGACACTGAAAAGTTGTACTATTCAGCGTAACCCCGAGGAGCCCGCGCTTTTCGGGCTCCCCCCTCTCCTCTCCGTTTGCACATTCCTTCAGCCCCCCACCCCACCACACCACATCATGACAGAGTCCGAAGCACATAAGTTTCTGGGCGACGAGAGGCATCCTAACTAACCCAACCCCACCAACCAACCACCCCTGCAGGCATGTGCAACCAGAACCCATCAACCCCATCCCGCTGGGTTCGCTTGCTTTTTTTTTAAATGTGTGCTCAATATTGTATAGTGATGCTTTTTTTGTTCCATGCGTAACAAAAAAGTAGAAAAAACAATAATTCTACGTCACGCATATCGCTCCCCACGGCACCCACCCACCCCGGGGGTTACTGTACTGTGACATCACTTCTGCGAACTTTTGTTTTTTTTCCGCAATCACGTCACTTTTCGGCGGGAACGGCACCATGTTCAGACACAATGTCACAGTTTAATAAAAATACCGTAATAATTAGTTTGAAATTTCAAAAACTGTGTCACCCGACGACAATTTTCTTTTCTCTCCGCTCCACAGCGCGCTCTCGTTCGGGGTCCCCGTCCGTCTTTTAGATTTCAGACCCTCAGGCTATGAATAGTTTTTCGAAAATCGTGCGTCGGTCATGACCGGGCACGGTTCGAACCCTCGACTAAAAACGCGACACTGGTCGTTACGCGCACTTTGCCAAACCCCACTGAACGGATAGAAAGTTCGTCCATTTCTTCCACGTCGCAGGTTTTGCAGTGGTTTTCAGCAAAAACAACGACAAATCTGTTGTTTCCCCCTTTTTCACTCTATAATAACTGTTCAGCATCAAAAAAGGAGTCGATTGACACCAACTAGAGGTAGATCGAGCCCGATTTAGCTGAGAATCCGCTCTGCAAAGGCTCGCACTTTCACAGTCGTTTTCACTTTTTCCAAGCTAGCTTGTTTAAAAAACACAAACTTCAAATTCGACTCTATAGTTATTGTTAACCATCAAAAAATACATGTTTTCTTTTTTGAACGAAGTTTCTAACGGCAGTTTTCGAGAAGTTAGCGCTCTTGCAAGATTCTTAATTTTGGCAGTTTTACGGTTTTTTGGCCGTAGCAACTTTAAACGGTTGTCTGCCCTTATCATACGCAACGGCATTGGAAAGAGCATGAAATTCCGCGTCGAATAAGCTCCTGATGAGCCAAATTGCTCGTCGATTTCGTGAGTTACGGTGCCGTTTTCAACCCCCTAAATCACGATTTTTATGGTTTTTCGGCTGTAGCAACTTTAAACGGTTGTCTGCCCCTATCATGCGCAACGGCATTGGAAAGAGCATGCAATTTCGCGTCGAATGAGCTCCTGATGAGCCAAATTGCTCGTCGATTTCGTGAGTTACGATGCCGGATTTTTCATTCAAAAATTCGAAAAAGAAAAAGGGACATGGCTGGTTTTGAACCTGAGTGCGCTTGTCGAGAGCCAAAACCTGGGATGCAGCTGAGTGCGCCGTGACGGACGAACGCGGACGAATGTCGCCGGGGTTCGACCCGTGCGGGGGGTCCGAAAAGCCCCGCGATTACGCACATTGTACCATTAGCCCGTTGGCTATTGCGAATTTTGAATTGGGGTGGTTTGGTTTGACCAGTCCGACGGGGAGAGGGGGATGCAAAATGGAATGGTAGTGGTCAGTCAGCCGGCTGACTGGATGGATGCTTGCAAGGAGGGTTTGAGAGTGCTTGATATTGATTGGGTTGTGTTGATTTCTCGTGATCGCGCGGTCGTGGCGATGCATTATGATGTAGCTTTATGTAATCCTATTTCATTTTACAGTTTATGATTTTCAGACAATGACTCGAAACTGACCATCTGATGGCGGCCTAGATGCCGGAAGCTTGATCCGTGGTGATCCCATGGTTTCAGCTTGGCTGGCAGGCATGGAAGGAAACATGTGACTATGTTATCCATTGCACTGGACATCGCATAAATTGGCTTGCGATCGGTGGCTTTGGGTTTTAACAGGTAAATATCGTGCACTAAGCAGTTTTAAAAGATTATTAGTCGTAAATGGACAAACTTTTGATATTGATTTTTATTGTACACATGTTTTTTGTCGATAGTAGAAGGATCGATTTGTCAGTTTTCAATCAACCTAAAAATAGCTCTCAATGCATGACAAACCCCTCAAGAATGCCCCCATGAATCATCTGTTGTCCATTCATCACACTTGTTTTCTTACAGAAATCACTCCCACGCATCATCATCACTACCATCTGCGTCACCTTCACTTCCTTCCGGGAATGGCCAACCTACGCAACATCCATCCGTTATTTAATACAGAAGTCCAGTTTACGACGAGTCTCCAAACACCGGGTCAATTGAGCTTAAACCCGCCCCCCACCTCCACCCTTCATCCCTCCAAGCTACTCTTCCTACGTCGATTCTCCGTATCCCGTACCCCGTATCCGTATCCGTAGCCTACATGCTAGCCTGAAATTCTTTCGTAGCAGTCCCCCGCCAACAATATCGGATCGCAACCGCCTATGCGACGCGACAAACAATCTAAGTTGAAGTCTAATATGCACGAAAAAGCGAACCGGCTTTTCAATCGTCTAAAGGAAAAACAATTTGTGGTCGAAACAACAATGCTGTAAGCCGTACAATTTCGCGTTTGTTACAACGCTTCCCCCCTGACCTGTCCCTTATGATAACAGTTTTATTGTAACGATGAATGCCAGTGCCCGTTGATCAATCTTGATTAGGCCCCCTCTCCTCTCTAATGTAAGTTTTCTCTGCCAACATGACATGGATGTCCATATTTGAGCCGATGCCACAGCAGTTATCTGATTGCTTGTTTTGGTAATATTGTATCATTTCATTGTGTCTCTTTTTTCATTAGTATCGAGCCTTGGCCGGCCACGTGCCGATATGCACGGGTTTTTGCAAACACAGACTGGGAGGTTTTTTGACGTAATAATCTTGTGCGGATCTTTTTGGCATTTAATGCTTTTAATGTTTTTGTGGTAATTATATATCCGAAAGATAGTCAAGCCCCCAGTCAGCGGAGACGTGACCGGCCCTGTGACAAGTCGTTTGAATGCATCCATGCTTTTCATGTCTTTTTTCGAGTGACCTCTTACCTGGTGTTCCTTTTCTTTGTTAACTATGCTTGTCTCTATGATCAGAAAAAGAGCCAAGTGCCGCCACGGAGACCGTCTATCACTCAGGGCATTCCGGAGGGCCAATATGGCTGCTCCGACGACGATATCTTTCAATCCAGCACGCGGGATTCACAGACCATCGTGAAATTATCCATCGCGTCTGCATGTCCCTGACGGCCTTGGCCTTACTGATCATATTTGGCATTGCAATTTGTCTTGTCCCCCAGTTTTGTCCCCCAATTTCATACCGTTCAAATTTAACTTTTTCAATATTCTCTCCGTGGTCACTTTTAATGTTGTCTTTCAGGCGGAACCAGCCATCAATGATGTGTCTGTTTCCGACCCTTGAAATCATTATTTCTAACCTTAATCAATCAAAAAAACAAAGTTTTATCCTATTTAACTAAACAAACCTCTATGATCTTATTTGTCCTCCATTACTTGTAAGCTTCCATAAATCCTAATCTTTCCCCAATTTGAGCCCTTATTACTTTGTTAACGATGAAATTAGTCTTTCGACGTTTCATAAAAACCCCGGAATCCTCCTCCCCCGAGGCCTCCGGGCGCCCTATTCTTTCGGTAAATTATATATTATTTTGATGTTTCTATCGTCTATGTTATGTTAGAGTCCTATCGTTTTCTTTCAAAGAGAGTGAAGTGAACCCGAGATCCAGCACTTCCACTGCCATGCAAGCTTTCCGCGCCGACCGACGACCAACCATCTCGCGCCAGTTTAGCTGAAAAATATATTATGTATCCTCCCTCCTGTCCCTCTATTGTAGGCCCCTGATTGGTTTTGTTAAACATTAAATAATTATGATTTTATATGGTATTTGGTAATGCTAGTCTGTTCTGTCTTTATTTAAGTTTTTGAAAATTAGCCCTTTTTGATTATTTTCGATTTTGAAAAGCAGCAGTTTGTGATGCAATTGTCGTACGAAATCTTTTCCTTTATTTGATGATGTTTACGATAGTGATTATTGTTATATTTGTGGTTATGATCGTCGACTTGCAATAAAAGTTTGTATGGCTAATTTGGTTGATTTCTGAAGGAACACAGTACAGTTTTAAGGAGACATAGCAGTAGATCAGTTCATACAATGGAAAAGTGATTATAACATCAGTTTACAATACAAATGCCAACCCCCATCTATGTGCCATTCTTAAACTTCCCGCATCCCGTGCCAAACCCCAGCTCAAATGCAAATCCCATCCCTCATGCCTATAAATAGACCCCCGCCACCTCGGATCCCCTTCACTTCCGGCCGACTGACAGACTGACTGACCGATCCGTGTTGCCAGAAGTGTCACCGTTCAACGATGAGCAACTTCGAGCGTCACTTACCCCTGGGCAATGCCAACTTTGGCGTCTTTCTCGGCATCCCGCCGCATCCCACCAAATGTCAAGCGACGTACATCTGGATCGATGGCACTGGGGAGAATCTTCGCACGAAAACACGAACCTTGGATGCACCCCCGATGAAAATCACTGAATACCCGATTTGGAACTATGATGGATCGTCGACGGGTCAAGCCAAGGGTCGTCAAAGTGATTTGTACTTGAAGCCGGTGGCACATTATCCGGATCCCTTCACTGGGGGATGGAATCGCCTGGTCCTGTGTGAGACGTATGATCCGGAGATGAAGCCGACGGGTAACGTTAAGTGAGGCAGTTTATGACAATAAAGTTTCCGTTTCAGCGACGAATCACCGCTACGCCTGCAAGCAAATCATGGACCGTGTCGCCAGTGAACGCCCATGGTTCGGCATGGAACAGGAATACCTCCTCCTCGACCGTGATCACTACCCGCTCGGTTGGCCCAAGCACGGTTTCCCGAGGCCGCAAGGCCGTTACTACTGCGGCATCGGCGCGGATCGTGCCTTCGGCCGTGAAGTCGTCGAAGCCCACTACCGAGCCTGCCTCTATGCCGGTCTCACCATCGCTGGCACCAATGCCGAAGTGACCCCTGGGCAATGGGAGTTCCAAATCGGCCCGGTTGAGGGTATTGCCATGGGCGATCAACTCTGGATGGCTCGCTACCTTCTTCATCGTGTCGCTGAATCCTTCGGCGTCGTCGTTTCCCTGGACCCCAAGCCGGCCACTACGATGACCGGTGAATGGAACGGTGCCGGATGCCACACGAATGTTTCCACGCTGAAAACACGCGGCCCTGGTGGACTTGCCGAGATCCAGAGACTTGTGCCGAAGCTCGGACGCTTCCACAAGGAACACCTGAGTCTGTATGATCCTCATGGTGGCAAGGATAACCAGAAGCGCTTGAGTGGCAAGTATGAGACTAGCAGTGCCAATGAGTTCAGCTTTGGCATCGCCGATCGTGGGGCTTCGGTGCGGATTCCCCGGCAGGTCGCTGATGAGGGCAAGGTAGTCAAAGATCGACCTGCGAGACAGTTTAATCAAAAAATTTCAGGGCTATTTCGAAGATCGCCGCCCATCCTCCAACTGCGACCCTTACATGGTCACTGGCTGCATCATTGCGGGCACACTTCTGGCTTAAATTTGACTGTTTTGTCTTTGACTGATAATAAAAGGAACTTAAGCATCATCGGGCAGTTTTATAACCACACAAACACGCAATTCCAATACATATCTATTGTCAATCAAGCGTGTTTTTACCACTCAAAAAAAGTAACCACAATTCAATCAATACATAGTAATACGATAGGAAAGGCTTGTCAAAAGCACGGGTAAACACATGATAAACATCATCATCGAATTGAAAGTATAGGCAATATAGGAGAACAGAAAGCAAAGCGCGTAGGCGTAATGAAGCAAATAACTGCCAGGTAATGCGGACGCTCGAAAAACGGTTGTCAGTTCAACAGCTGTCGTTTTTTCGTTGCGTTTTTATTGTTTTGATCAGTTAACGATGGACGACGGCATGGGTGGGAAGCAGGTAGGTTCTGAAAAATAGCAAGAAAACTTAAGGTGACCAGTTTATAAAGCCAATCTAAACTTCGAACAGACAAGTTTAAAGTAATAAGGAAACAAATCTCATGCATCTGGTCACTTTCGACTAATTTGCGAAGGGAAAACATCTGGAAGTAAAAAATCCTCACTTAGTTTAAGCCACAGCGGCCGTGTTTTCCTCATTGCCATATTGCGGAGGCGGCCATTGACGGCTATTAGCTTTGACGGGCAGATGCGTCTGGATGACTTCGATTTCGGCTTGCTTCTGTTCCTCGAATTCTGGTGGAGGCCATTGGATGTTGAGGCCTTTGGTTGAGGCTGGAAGTGATAAGGATTAGGATTTGCACATCAAAACGATTAGATTTTGTGCAGTTTAGCCAACAAAACCTCACCACTCAATTCCCTCTGTTCAATTTCATTGGCACTTGGGGGCCATTGCCGTTCCCGCACGCCGCTACCGGTCACTTTCTGGCTCCAGGGACTGGTGCCGACTGCTTGTTCACTCGGGAATCCATGCTGGATCCACGCTTCATCTTCAGTGGCCTTTGTTCTCTTCGCTTCACCGAGACCTTCCTCCTCTTTGGTTGCCCAGTTTGGTGGTGGCCAAACTTGGCCAATCTTCGCTGGAGCATAGGTAGTTTTGGTCACAACATGTTCAACCTCGTTTTGTGGCACCCAATCCTGGGCCTTAACTCGGGGGACGGATCCCAGTTCGGGGGCTTCTGGCTCAGGGAATTCCCATTTCACTCGAGTGGTCTCAGCCGGCACTGGCACAATGACAGTCGGTTTGACCTCGACGGATTCGGCAAACTCTGGGATCTGGATCTTCTCCGGCTGATAGGGGGTTACCTGTTCTTGAGGGACACGTCGTTGGGCCAGCCAGATTTCATCGTCCTGAAAGATGTTTGAATTGATATGATGATCTTCGACAGTTTAGTGGAAACTCACAATAACGACCTTTTTCTTGGGGGCACCGTTCGGGTCAACGGAGCTCATCCTGGCGCGAGCGATAGACGAATTCGAGAGGCTTGACTGCAGACCATAGCCATCGGGTGCTTCGGAACTCGCGTGGCGGAAGGGGGCGGGCACGATCACTGGTGACGGGGCAGCTGTTTGTTGCGAGGTGCGAAGCTTACCTTGTTGCCCCTGCAAAGTTTTTGAGATAGATAGATATAGCTGAGAGCGTGGGGCTTCACTGAATGAGTGAGCTTTTAGCTGTTTGTGTTTGCGTCTCTCTCACTCGGAGATCCGTTTTTTTGTGCCCATTGGATTGGATCGGAGATGAAAGTGCGACTCAAAGCAAAGTGAAGCAGTCTGCGGATTGTCAATAGCCACTAGCTCGTTGAAACCAATCTCAAGGATACATATAAAAAAGGGTTTTTGAAAACTTTTGAAAAGGTCAAACGTGCGAAATGGAAGCTAAACAGATTCGCAGACAGTTTTGATACATCTAGATAAGTTCAAGGCGCTTACATTTAGTTTTTGTTAATTCATGACCCCCCAAACTCACTTCATCAGCAACCCAAGTAACACCACCATCGAATCCAGGATTGGCACCACCCTTTGGGCCCCATCGCGTTTCTGGCGGTGGCGCTCCAGGAGTTGCGGGCTTTCCGAGGCCAAGCGTCGTTTTTTCGGGCTGCTTTGCCGCAGGGCCATTGAATCGGACCCCCTTGGTTGGTGATGGCGGAGCTTGTTGAGTGTTTGTAGTTTTGACGGACGAGGGGGCAGTTTCTTTCGGTGCCGCTGCCAGACCAATGTGTTTTTGGCCAAATTTCTGTGCCCCAGGTTTATGAGCAATGGGGTCATCAGCCAGTTTTTGAGAGTTATTGATAGTGGATTGTGATTGGGATGTAGTTGAAACATTCGAAGCTGGTCCAGTTTGCTTTTGTCCAAACCTTGAAGTTGGCTTTGACTGATTTGGCGTCTGTGCAGGTGTAGTGGTAGCCGCTGCGGCAGCATTGACCGCTTGACCTCTGGCGTTTTGGACGGTTTTCAACGTGGGCGCAGTTTGAGCAGATGCGGCATTGACTGCTTGTTTTTGGCCGTATTTTGAGGCTACTGGAGATGGAGCGGGAGCAGCCACTGCATTGGTCGCTTGTTTCTGACCAAATCTGTTAATCGTTGGCGAAGCTGCAGGTGCAGCTTGTGCTGATTTGGCCTGAGGCTGTGTTGCTTGGTTTGTAGCCGGTTTGGCCGCACTACGAGTGGCTGGTCCAACTTGTGCCGTCACTTTTGGCGGAGCTGGGGTTGCAGTAGTCTGGGCAGCGGGTTTCTGAGCTTGTGGGGTCTGTTTTGCCGGAGCTTGTTGAGCCGATGAATTCTGTGACCCAATTTGTCCGAATCGATTAACAGGAGCATTTGCCGGCTTCTGGGGTTGCTGTTGCACTGGGGCAGCTTTCTGGGGGGCCGCAGCAGGTGTTGGCGCCGGCTTCACAGTGTTTGATGCCACATTTTGCTGTCTTTGAAGCGGTGCGTTTCCAAACTGCCGTTGAACGGGCGCATTTTGAACCGGCTTCTGAACTGGCGCAGCTTGAGCCGGTTTTTGAGTCTGAGGAGTATTCGCAACTCCAGACTTTGGCGCAGTTACCGCGTTAATGCTTTTATTCATGATATCGGCAATGGATTGCGGTTTCACAGCGGTCGGATTCAAAATCCTGTTTTGTTGCTGCTGCTGCTGTTGTGTAGTGGTGGTGGTTGTTGTGGTAGTCGTGGTGGTCTTCGACGTTACAGAAGTCTGTCCCTGAGCCTGTTGCGGTTGTCCCCAACGTTGAGTTTGTGGTGGCTGTTGCACTGGGGTCGGTGCCGACGGACGTTCCGGTTGTTGGCGGACTTGAACCTTCGAAATCGGTTGCTGTTGTTGGGGTTGAGTTTTTGGTTGGGGTTGCTGTACTGGTTTCACAATATTGCCCTGGGGCCGTTGCTGTTGTTGTTGAACTTGTGGTGCTCCTTGGGGCCGTGGTTGTTGCACTTGTTGGACTGTCTGAGGCCGTTGTTGTTGCACTTGAGGTGCCGCCTGGGGCCGTTGCTGTTGTTGCACTTGCTGAGTGGGCCCATTCTGATTGCCCTGAGCAGCCAGCTTCTTTGCCTGGAGCAATGCCGCCTGAGTAGCTTGAGCTCGAATCGCTTCTTGTTGAGCCTGCAAAACTATTTAGCAGATGTGAACAGTTTTTGTATCCCCAAAATCCCTACCCTCATCGCAGCCTGTTCCCGCTGCCGAGTCTCCAACTGCGCCTTGGCTGCGGCATCAACCTGCTTCGCGCCAGCCGCGACTTCCACAGCTCTCTGTTCCGCAGCCGCATCAGTTTGAGCACGGACAGAAGCCTGTCGCTGAGCGGCTTCTGCCATGGCTTGACGTCGGGCATCTTCTTGACGCAACTTTGCAGCCGCTTGGAGTTGGGCCGCTTGAGCCTTTGCTTTCTGAATCGCTTCCTGTTGCTTCTGACGAGCTGCTTCCTGGGCGGCTTTCACGGCAGCCGCACGCTTAGCCGCTTCTTCTTCCGCGGAGGCTTGCATTTCAGCGAGAATACGGGTTCGTTCGTCATCCTGGGAGGGTTGTGGAGCTGCTGCTGCTGGTGGGGGTGCTGAAGCTACCACGACTGGGGGTTCTAAAGACACATTTCCAGTTTTGAAAACCAAAGCAAAGTAAAATAATACTCACCCGCAGGATTCTTGATAGTAACCATACGCACGGAGCGTCTACGCACAACTATCGGCTCATCATCTTCCTCTTCTTCCTCCGAAGAAGTCCCATTATAGTGATCACGCATGGTTTACAGTACTCAACGTGGGAGAGGGGCTACGGTAGCCGGAAATGGCACGCACGCTTCCGTTCGATCGAATAAAGACACAATGAAGCTTGAGTACTTCAGTTGTGGGAGTGCACTGATCGATCTTGATCTCAAAGCGTGCCGAAAATAGCTCTGCCCCGAACAACAAGCAGGCGGTAGGCGGGCGGCTTCCAAGGCACTCCGCTATCAAGGGCCAATAAACACAATGCGTGTTGTTAGTGGAGGTGGAGAATGGAGAGCAAAGCAGGCAAAAGCAAAGCCCAGATATCACTACGTTTAAACGCGTTTGTTAAGCCCGTGCCGTTGACAGCTTGCTTGCCTTGCTATTAGGACTGACTTCTTCCCCTCCTCCAAGCACCTGGGCAATCCGCAATTGCGTAAGGCACCCGTATGTTTGGCGCACAAAGGGGCTCAGGGCTCAGCCTTGTTGTGTTACGTCGATGGGGATGGAGATGGAGATCGCCGAAACAACAAAACAGCCCCGCCGTTCAAAATGAGGTGAGGAGAGGGGAATGGGGATGGGAATGGGACGATGAAAATGTGCAAAATTTAGTAGTACTATGCCTTGATGAAATTTAGGGGAAGGGGGCTGGCTGGCCAGGCGAGGGAGGGGGGCCTAGGCCTAGGGGCTCCTCTCGATGATGATGATCGACGAAAAGCCTGATGTGACGAAGCTCTTCAAACTTTGTTGATTGGTTGCAAACGGCTCTTTTTTTCCGGTTCGACGAGGGCTGTGGGGTTAGGGATTAGATGGGGTCGTCAGCGATGGGTTTAACGGCTGGCACATTGAAGAATGAATAATGGCAATCAATGTGGAACACGCTTAATCATGAGATCAGATGCTGTTTGCTTGATTGTGGTTTGAAAGAGTAAGGGAATGGAGCATCGGGGGCGGTAGGACAAGGGTTTATAGCCCGTTTTTTGATTAGATAGACACACTTGACCACTGCTCAGTTTGCTTGGGGGATGTGAGGGATGAGCAGATCCACTTACTTTGTGAGTTCAAGTTTATGAGGACGGGGGAGCGCAAGGGGGAAAAGGTCGATGGGATCAATGGATGGAGGGATGATGATGGAGTTACAAATGACACTAAAATTCTAAGTCGCAGTTTTAAGACAGAGTTTGTGAGAAAATAACAAGGGGCAATGGAGGGTGGGACACTCAAAAAGTTTTTATTTCAAAATTCGATAGGGCCATCAAAGAAAGTGTTACTGTCCAAATTTGACGGTCTGAGGCCGC
Source organism: Panagrellus sp. LJ2285 (assembly GCA_024447235.1). Lineage (NCBI taxonomy): Eukaryota > Metazoa > Nematoda > Chromadorea > Rhabditida > Panagrolaimidae > Panagrellus > Panagrellus sp. LJ2285. Next base: position 367,484 of record JAMRYB010000021.1, read on the forward strand.
CTTCTGACTGAGATATGATTTTTCAAAGAATCGGCGTCAGAAATTTTTAGAACTTCATAACTCCCTTCCTTTTGCTTCCCGGAATCTGAAATTTTGGCTCCAGGGTCAATTTTTGATGCTGAATCCAATGGTGATATGCAAATTTTGTTATCAATGATAAAATTTACTGATAAAACCGATATTGGCACTAACTTTTTTCTTTCTGGGGCGTATCGCGATTTTATTGCTGATTATTATACTACCATATGAGGTTGTTAATAAACAATTTTTGTTAGTACTGTATCAGTGCACGTTTGCGATCTTTATCACCTCAAACCTAGTGATAAAAATTTAAAATAATCCAATCTTAAAACGAGTTACATATTTGGAATCAGCGTAAAAAATAGTGCAAGAATGTATGTTTTATTTAGTAATTAATTACCATTCTAATTATTTGGTTTTTATTTTTTTAACACTAGAGGGGTACGCACAGAACAGGCGTGCGGCGGTCTCCACGCGCACACACCAGGTTCGACCCCGGCCCGCACTTTTTTCCCTTTTTGCAATAAAAAATAATTTTTTAAAAGTAGTCTTGTGACAAAATAAAACATACATTCTTGCACTATTTTTTACGCTGATTCCAAATATGTAACTCGTTTTAAGATTGGATCATTTTAAATTTTTATCACTAGATTTGAGGTGATAAAGATCGCAAACGTGCACTGATACAGTACTAACAAAAATTGATTATTAACAACCTCATATGGTAGTATAATAATCAGCAATAAAATCGCGATACGCCCCAGAAAGAAAAAAGTTAGTGCCAATATCGGTTTTATCAGTAAATTTTAACATTGATAACAAAATTTGCATATCACCATTGGATTCAGCATCAAAAATTGACCCTGGAGCCAAAATTTCAGATTCCGGGAAGCAAAAGGAAGGGGGTTATGAATTTCTAAAAATTTCTGACGCCGATTCTTTGAAAAATCATATCTCAGTCAGAAGGCGGCCTCAGACCGTCAAATTTGGACAGTAACACTTTCTTTGATGGCCCTATCGAATTTTGAAATAAAAATTTTTTGAGTGTCCCACCCCTGTTTTTTTCTCACAAACACTGTCTTAAAACAAGTGAAATTAGTTTTTAAACATGGAAGAAATGAAGTCGATTTGGGCAGTTTCTAAATTCCAAGGTAAAACCAAACTGTTTCAACGACAAAAGTACAAAAATAAACATACAGCCATCCGTTTTGAGCCCCTCCAAACAGCTCCCTGAATCCCCCCGATGCTAATTACCATCCATCCGAAGGCTCCTGCCTATAAGAGACCCCTTTTCGGATGCCCTCGTCGCACTCACTGACACTCCCGGCGTTGCGCGTACCTGTTGCCGCTTCTTCTCGGCACCCTCACCACGAGCCTCAGCCGTCACGATGGGCGAACCTGCGAAGGAGGTCGTCATCGAAATCCCGATGGAGGAGGGCGAGCCCCTCGGTGCCACTCCCAATGATAAGCTGATCGTCGTCAAAGTTCAACCGGGTACGCTGGCTGATGGCAAATTGAAGGTAAGTAGCCACCTTACTGCAGTTTACACAACCCTTGAAACTATCTTTCAGATGGGTGACCAAATCGTCAAAGTCAACGGCACAGCCATTCGTGACACGAATCACTTTTTCACGCTGCTCCGATTCGCTCCGCCCGTTGCTCGATTGACCCTCGTCCGTGATGATAAGAAGGCTGCCGAGCTCGAAGCTCGAGTCCACATTCCGGCCGAACGTGCCAAGTATATCCAGCGTCGTGATGGCTTCGTCTACAACATGGTCAAGATTGAGTGGAAGCCCGGTGGTCCGAAACTCGGTCTCGGCATCAAGCATTACCAGAATCGTGTTCTTGTGTCTCGCTGTGATCCCGGATCCCTCGCAGCCCAGAATCTCGCAGTCGGTGATCACGTCATCGATATTGAAGCCAAGCCCGTCACTGATAAGGATGTCGCTCGTGAGCTTCTGCTCAAAACTCTCCAAGCTCAGGGCTTCGTGACTTGCGTCATTGAGCGCCCGGAATCCATGGAAGCCAAACATTGGACCCAAGCTGCGTTAAGTGCCACGGCCCAACAACCACCATCGGTGCACATGAATTCTGATGTGAGGGAGATTGCAGCCCGAGAACGCAGCAAGTTGAAGGATCGTGGTGCACAGGTTTGATCGGCACTACTTTTATCGATATGCATACCAGTTTTTAGGCAAAGAAGTCAATCCTCGGAAAAACGCAAAAGACGAATCGCGTCACGATCAGCGACAAAATCGGGGAGTACATCATCGCTTCCGATAATGAAGGCAAGAATCTCCGCAGCGTCCGGAAATGATCCTTTTCCAACGCAACTGATAACTTCAATGTGAATCAACCAGAAAGAGCATGTGAACATGGATGAGGGGAGGAGGAACCTTTGGCTGGGCTGCTCTCCGAATTTTATCCGCTGGATTGCTTTTTTCGTGGAAAAACAGTATAAATTCGATTAGTGGTCTATTTTCGTTATACTTTTGTACAATTAAATGGTTAACATAGTGATTTGGTAACACAAGTGTACATGTCTCGAAGTTACGCAGTTTTTAGTGTTCAAACAACTCTCAATTTGATAACAAACTGATAACAGGTAATTCAAAGCAGTTTATTTAGTTTACTTAATCATTGACTTCAATGTACCAAAAAACAAATGCAAGAAAGCCAGTTTTATTTCACAGTTTAGCAGCGATTATCTGTCTGGCAAATCGTGAAGTAATCTTCGCCTCGCACAAAACCCCGATGATACTGAAACAATGATTTTCAGTCATCACAGTATTCTAAAAGATGTCTCAAAACATACATGAGTCACGACTTTGGCACATTTGACAAAGTTCTCGGGATCAACTCCCTTCATATCGCGGCAGTAGAGACGGATGGCTCTTCCGAGAGAAAGCACATTGCCCTTGATGTCGGACATGTCGCCTCGCAACGTTCTCGTGTCTTTGAGACATCTCTCGCAACTGTCTCCATCATCGTCATTGGCAAAGGCCATTTGAACGGTGAGAAGCACCACGAAGATCAGGATGGACCACCGCATTACTGTGGAACTGGAGGATAGGAATGCCTGGATAAGTTCACAAAGACTACGCCAAATCAGTTTTATGGTAATTTGAACTTTCGAAATGCTGTTGTAAGTAAATTTATTAAAGCATTATCAGTAAAACAAGTAGTTAGTACATCGAAACAGAGAATGCCGTTGTGAAGTAGGGAATAAAGGCGTTGGCAGTGAGTTCATGGCAAGAAGAACAATTACGCTGTTTCGGACGATGGCGTCGGCTTGTAATTCGGATCATACTGTTCCCCAAAGAAGTCGCACATTGCCTCGGTGGAAAGATTCTTCATTTTCTCGTGGACAAAGAAGCAGGTTAGATCAACAAAGCGTTGCGACAAGAGGTAGCCACCAGCACGGCACACCGCATACAGCTCTTCATTTTCAAGTTTACGTAAGTATTCGAATTCCTTACAGTCCGGCTCGGGACCCATGCCGCGTCCACCGTGCATCGGCTTTTCATATTCCTCGCTATCATTGATCCACATTTGGAAGATGTTTAAAACATGTTGAAGCGTCTTGCTATCGATACGGGAGAGGGGGAACGCTTGATCTGTGCCGCAGACACCTGAAATGGAAGTTGTTATATATAAAAACTACCAGTAAATGCAAAGTTTAACATACTGATTGCTTCTCGGATCATTTCGCTATGTTTAACAAGTTCCGGACTAACGGGGAAGCTCACATCATCACTAGAGATAAGGATGAACTTATTGGAGGACTCAGTTGGATTCGGTGAAGAAGCGGACGACGAAGTGGCCGGAGCGTTGTCAGAAGCGGGCGTCGGGACATTGTCAGTCGAAGAGCAGGGGATCATATCGGCGGAGGAAGACATTGTGACTGAAATATATAAATGAGAAGATATTATGGCTAGCAAGTCTATCCCAAACGCGGATGAGGGGGAATGGAACGAATGGAACAACTGGTGTAGTTTAGGCAGATCCGCGCAAGCCTGCCGCAGGCGGTGCAGGCTAATACTACACTAGGACAAGAAAAAGCCAATCAATATTGCGGCCCTAAATAACGCGGACAGACGATAATTCCGATCCCGAACGACGCTTGGCATTGAACAATCTCAATTTGAACAGTCAATAACAGTTTTAATTATTGTAGAAAGAGTATGCCAAGCCGCCTCAGGCATTACGACTTCATTTATAAATAAATCGAAAAAAACGGCTCAAAAATTTTTATCATATAAGCAACTGATAACAGAAATAACGTTAGAAGCATACCAAATAAAAAATACATTACTAACGACGTAGAACCGCTCTTTTTTGAAACGAAGATTCACGATTGAGTTTTGTCGTAGTCATGGATGCAAAGCGCATGCACCCGTCAATGAGCACAAAAGCACTCTCATTACGAAAAACCCGAAGAGAGAAATGTGCGGGAAATTTATGAACGAAAAGTGAATCGAGCGGTTTTCGCGCACTTTTTCGACGTGCTTGACGTCGCCGTTGGCTATCTTGCTTCTTTGTGTTTTTCCATGCCCCCGAGCTATTTTTATCCCCCCATGTTTGATTCCTGCCAACCAGATAGACGGAATATTCGTGATTAGCTACCCCTTTTCAAAGTTTCCCCCCTTTTCACTTGTATCAATTCTTCGTTTTAGCCAGGCTTCTCAATACTAACCCAGAGCAATGGACGGCCTTCATGCAGCAGTGCCACAGGTCAAGGATGACGATGCCCTCCGAATCCAGTCAATGTTCGCCGACTTCTTGAGAGAGTAAGTTTGTCATTCACCATTGTGTCCCGGACTTCATAACACCCGTCTCACTTCCAGGTTCAAAGAGGATGGCGAATTTGTCTACAAGACCCAGATCCTTGAATTGGCTCATCCCGAACGAAACACCCTCGAAATCAGCTTCAAACAACTCACCCAACACGACTCATTGATGTCACAAGCTCTCCTCGTCCAATTCTTCCGATTCTATCCATACATCTGCGAGTCGATCCGTATCGTTTTGTTGGAATTGGTCGAATCCGACGAGCAAAAGGCCCTCATCCGTCGCAAGCAGCTATTCGTAAGCTTTCTCGACTGTGCCGAAAAGACGAAAGTCCGTGAGTTGCGAGCCAACAGCATCGGCATGCTCGTCAAGATCAGTGGCCAAGTGGTTCGAACCCATCCCGTCCATCCGGAACTGTGGCGAGCAACCTTTGCCTGTGATGAGTGCGGTGTCACGATCCCAGATGTTGTTCAACACTTCCGATACACCCCGGTATGTTTTCTTACATCAATTTCAAAATTGCGTCAGTTTATATAATCAAGACTGGTTTCAGCCGAACCAATGCTCAAATCCACAGTGCCAGAATCGGACCCAGTTTTCGTTGGACATTTATGAGTCCGAATTTGTCGACTTTCAACGTGTGCGGATCCAAGAAGTCCAGGATGAATTGCCGCGCGGCTGTATCCCTCGCAATGTGGACATAATCCTTCGCGGCGAAGCAGTCGAACAAATCCAACCTGGTGATCATTGCGACTTCACTGGCACCCTGATCACGATCCCAGATGTCAGTGTGCTCAGTGCCAATGGCCAACGTGCTGATTCGAAGAACCGTTCGAAGGGCAAAGATGCCGCTGGCGGTCTCCAAGGCCTCAAGACACTCGGCGTTCGTGAGCTGAACTACAAACTTGGATTCCTTTGCACCGGGGTTCAACCTACTGTTCCGATGGTATGTTTCATTCAATGCTACCAATCTTTCAACTCATCATCGACCCCTGTTTCAGTTTGATCAAATCACAGCCACGGCCGATAACGACAACTTGATGGAATCCTGGGCCCTCCTCCCCGAAAACGACCGTGTCTTGTTGATGGAGATGGCCGAAGACCGACAACTCGTGACCCACCTTCGTGATGCCCTCTTCCCCAACATCTACGGCAACGATGACGTCAAACTCGGCATATTGCTGATGTTGTGTGGCGGTGTCCAGAAGCATGCCCCCGGTACTACCCTCCGTGGTGACATCAACGTGCTTCTCGTCGGTGATCCGAGTTGCGCCAAATCGCAGTTCCTCAAAGCCGTCGAAAACTTCTCGCCAAGAGCTGTCTACACTTCGGGCAAGGCGTCTTCGGCCGCGGGTTTGACTGCTGCCGTCGTCAGGGACGAAGAATCGATGGATTTCGTGATCGAAGCCGGTGCCCTCATGCTTGCTGATAATGTAAGTTTAATCAGCTTTCAATCCAGCCCTAAATGACCGTTATCAATTTCAGGGTGTCTGTTGTATCGACGAGTTCGACAAGATGGACCTCAAAGATCAAGTCGCCATTCACGAGGCCATGGAACAGCAAACGATTTCGATCACAAAGGCCGGTGTCAAAGCCACGTTGAATGCCCGTGCCTCGATTCTGGCAGCTGCAAATCCCGTGGGCGGCCGCTATGACAAGTCTCGGCCCCTTCGATACAACATCCAGCTGAGTGAACCCATCATGAGTCGATTCGATTTGTTCTTTGTTTTGACGGATGAATGCAACGATACCCTCGATTATGCCATTGCCCGTCGCATCGTTGACAATGCCATGGATCCGTATGCCGCGACTCCTCGGAAGCCGAAGTACAGTGTTGCCGATGTTCGGAAGTACGTCTCTTTCGTGAAGCACTTCAAACCGAAGCTGTCAGCCGCGGCAATGACCCGATTGCGTGAAGAATACAAGAAGCTGCGCATTGGCACCGGCAATTCCATGGTCGAAATGAGTTCCCGATCCACGGTGCGTCAACTCGAATCGCTGATCCGTCTTTCGGAAGCCCTCGCGAGACTACAGTGCGTGACCGAAGTCACCGAAGAGCACGTGGCCAATGCGACGAAGCTGTTGACCAAGTGTTTCGTGCAACTGGATCAGCCAGAAGTCGAGCTCGAAGACGACTTTGGCGCCGACGATGATGCCGAATTCGGTGAAGTCGACGATGAAAACGTGGATCCTGCTCCCGAAAATAGTGCCGGCGATGATGCTGTGATTGCCAAGGCCACTGGAAATGCTGCTGCGGCAGCCAGTCAGAGCCTCAAGATCAAGTACGAGGACTACGTCAAGATTCGTGAAATGCTGGTGCTACATATTCGCCGTGACGAGGGCCGTGAATTGGATGATGAATGGAAGGGTGTCAAGCAGAGTGATCTCGTCGATTGGTACTTGCATTTGGTCGAGGATGAACTGGAGTCCGTCGATGACCTCAATCGCATGAAGAAAGTCACCGAACTCGTGATCAAGCGACTCACTGACGTCGAGAATGTGCTCATTGCTTTGGATGAGGATGCCGATGGCGTGCCCTTCCTTGTTGATAACCCGGATTTTGAGGTTTAACTTATGTATCTAACGTATTTTGTAATCTTTGTATTCTGCTATTTTGTGAATGTGCTTTAAATAAACAAATTTAATCTGTATTTTTGATCTTCCTCCCTTCAAATATACAGTAGCGGTCAAAAGTTTATCATATCTTTTTTAATATCTTGAATATCTCGGGTACGACGGCATCCTGGCATTTGTAATTTTTACTATAGTTGCTCCATATGGTAGGCGTGTTAACCCTCTTGAAACCCGGGTTCTAACGCGTTTTTAAAAATTAATATAGAACAAATAGAAAATTCAAAAAAAAATTTTTACCACCCCCATTATTACTGTTTTTGTCACAACTGACAATCGACCAAAAGACACAAATTTCTACTTAATAGAAAATGTTTTTTACATTATAAAAGATTGTTAAAGTTAAAAATGAAAGGTAGTTTAAAAATAGGTGCTTAATAGGTGCTTTTTACCAATATTATATTAAATTTCTAAAACACGCTATTACAACACCTACAACGCGGTTAGATCGCATATCCCTTCAGGTAGTTAGGGTAAAAATTTCAAGAGCCAGGATGCAGTCGTTCCTGAGATATTGGATGTTATGTGAGTATGATAATTTATTGAACGCTAATGTAAAAACACATCATGTGGGCAATCGATAAATGCTTTGGCCAACGCTGAGTTAGGGGAAATCACGGAAATACCCTCGTGTGCACGCACGATGAAATTCGTCACCGCGAGTCACCGATCAAAAACTTTGCAAATCCCTGGCTCGCCCTGTGGCGGCTAGATTTTTATAAATTTTGAACAGAAGATGTGACTTCCTCGGGGCTATCAATAGACCCCAAGAGTGCCAGGATTGGATCCCGGATGGAGGAGAAAATGCCTTCCATAGCTAAGAGATCACCCCGCGATTTTCAAAATTTCCCTTGGCCAAGCGTTTTGAACGACCAGATTCGGTACTCGCCCTCGGATTTCTGTTTTATTTAATCCGTTTTATCACTGATATAGCTCTGCAGGTGTAGAGGCAACGTAGAAAAGGTACGAAACCGGGGAAAAATAAACAAGAATAGGGGTAAAATTGAAGCTTGTTTACGTGGACGTTTTGTCCCTGGAACAATCCTTCCGATGACCACTCGAAAGAATCTGGATTTGTCAAAATCTCATCCGCTGTGTCGATTCTTGCCGTTTCTTCACTCCTATCCTGATCCTTGATTGCTCAAGCAATATTTTGAAACAAGAAAAAGGTCGAACAAAACTGATTTAATAAGATGAAATCCGGGACAGAACGAAATCTGGTCGTTGGCTACTCATTGCCAAGGGCAATTTCAAATTTCGCGGGGTGGTCTACTAATTTCGGACGGCATTTTCTCCTCGATACGGACTCCAATCCTGGCACCCTTGGGGTCTATCGATAGCCCCGAGGAAGTCACATCTTCCGTTCAAAATTTATTAAAATCTAGCCACCACAGGGCGAGCCAGAGACCGTTGAAATTTTTGATCGGTGACTTGCGGTGACTCGCGGTGACAAATTTCATCGTGCGTGCACACGAGGGTATCTCCCATCGCAACACTTGACCAAGGTCAGGCATCGCTTGCGCACACAAGTTGAGTTGTTGAGGGCACTGTTTTTGCAGGGATTGGATGACGCAAAGATCGACACTTTCAACCGCCCATGCAAGGTACCAATGAAGCCTGCGTCCACTACCAATTAGTTGCTCATTCATTTGCATTCAAGTTGATCCAATATGGCTGCTTCTTCTTCTACTTCGTCTTCGGCCATCATGAATACCAATAATTCCGAATCGTCGAGATGTTGTGTATGCTACAACGCCTATAACCGTACCAATCGGGCCCCCACTTCCATGAACTGTGGCCATACGTTCTGCCATTCCTGCGTTTATCGTTTAATCACCGAAAAACTGTTTTTGTGCGCCATTTGCCGCAGGGTTTCACTCCTTGGATGGTCTAGGCCAAAGAAAAACTTGGCTTTGATCGGTAAGTTTATATTTTCTTTTAATCATGGTATCTAAAAATCATTTCTTTTCAGAAATGCTAGAAAAGGACAATCTTTTGGCGTCGGATGACACAAATGAGATGGACTCAATACCAAAAGGGGAAAGTATCCTCGCCGAGCTTGTTGCAACAGTGAATTTGGAGGATATGTTGTCCCATGCCAAATTTTATATGAAAATGTTTTCTGAATGCTTAAAATCGCGACAAGCTAGCGATTACAGATATTCAGTAGCGCTGCAGCGAGTCCAAGAGGCTTTGTCGGCGATAAACTTATTGGTGACGATTGGTCCTGCAAATAACGCTCCATCCCGCCCAGCTTCCGATAACGCCATGGAACGAGACCGTGAAGCACGTATCCTTTCACTCCAACTTGCCTTAGAAGGATTTCAATACAACTTATTGAGGAATAGATATCGTGAAGTTGCGGATCAAAACACTGTCCCTCGCCGAGAAACACAAGCACCGTCTTCGAGAACATTATCTAGACCTTCAGTTAATGCTCCTGTTATTCCTCCGCCCCGGGCTGGTCCGGTGCTCCGACCTCGGCATCAGATTGTTAATTACCGAGCTCCCATCCGAAGGACGAGACGCGCCCCCCTTGACAGAACGAGGGCCCGCAGATGACTACTGGTTGATGAGCCTTCTAATATCATCTATTTTTACCAGTTTCTCCGATTTTATTTCTCCGATTTTATTTCTTCCGATTTCCGATTTTATTTCTTTATGATTACAGATTCCGATTTCACTTCTTTATGATTACAATATTATGAATGGGTTTTTGTTGCAATAAAGCTGTACACATTTTTGAGTTTCTCAAATTCTTACAGACAACGTATTTGTAAATTGACTACTTCAGTAGTGAATTAGTTTTTGTTGCTTTATCAGTCCGTTAACATTTATCAATGAGCTCCATACTTTTAAAGAGTTGCAAAAAGACATTATTACGGTATGCAAAAAAAACACTTTGCAAAGAAGTAGACCTTTAACGACGATCGACTTACTAGGGAGGTGTCTGACCTTGTTGACACCGATTGAAACCGGAAGAAAACCTCAGGTAGCTGACACTAATGTAAGGTTTTTCCCAAAAAATTAGCTGCAGTTGGGGCCTTAGGGCCGAGAAAAGTGCCGTCAAAATCCGAAAATACGGTTTTTTGACCCTTCATAACTTTTTTTATGTAAATTATTTTTATTTTTTTTTGACAAAACATAGAAAATGGTATTCTAAACATTTTCTTTTTATATACCATAACACTTTTATTAATAAACAACCGAGAAATAACTTATGACAAAACTGCAATTTTCAAACAAAAATTTCTCAAAGCGTTATCAGTAAAAGTGTTGTGGCATATAAAAAGAAAATGTTAAGAATGTCATTTTCTATGTCTTGTCAAAATATAAAGTGAAAATAATCGTCAGTAAAAAAGTTATGAAGGGTCAAAAAACCGTATTTTCGGACTTTGACGGCACTTTTCTCGGCCCTAAGGCCCCAACTGCAGCTAATTTTTTGGGAAAAACCTTACATTAGTGTCAGCTACCTGAGGTTTTCTTCCGGTTTCAATCGGTGTCAACAAGGTCAGACACCTCCCTAGTTAGCTACCAAAGCGCAAAGGTGGACGCGGGCCGAAACTTTCCGGCCCGGCACGGTTGGCTCGCGGGCTGAAAATTTTGGCGGTCACAGAATTTTTTGCTGTTTTTACCGTTTCATGATAGAATTTTTTCTCTGAAGTGTAAAACTTGACCAAAAAAGAGTAAAATGAAGTACGAAAACACATAAAACGTGCCGAAAAGAGTTGAGTCAACAATTTTACATGCGAAAAAAAACAGGGCCTAACGGGCCGGGCCGGCCCACGGGCTGAAAAAGCTTGGTCCGGCCCGTCAAAATATCAAACAGGCCGGGCCGGCCCGTCGTCCACCTTTGCGCATCAGGTTGAGCGAATTGCGCGCTTGACTGAAGGAACAATATCGATCGACAAATGCTCGGGCCAACGATGGCTCCCACGGCGATAGGTAAGGCCACTGTGGTTGTTCGTCTAGGGATAGTTCGGCGCACATTGCCGCCCATTTACGGTACGGAATAGCGTCATTCAGTCATTCAGCTAGCAAGTCACTCGCTCATAGCATTCACTTGCATTCAACTTGATCCAATTACCAATATGAATCCTGCTTCTTCGTCTTCGCCGTCGTCTTCATCCGCTGCCATGAATAACGAACTCGAACATGCTTCTTGCTGTGTATGCTTGAATGCCTATAACCGTACAAATCGGGCTCCCGTTTCCATTTTATGTGGCCATACGTTTTGTCATTCTTGCGCTTGTCGATTAACTACGAAGAAGCTGTTTTGTTGTGCCGTTTGTCGCACGGTTACACCTCTCGGATGGTCTGCACCCCAGAAAAACTTGGCTGTGATCGGTAAGTTTACATACATTTTCTTGTAGTCAAAGTATGTGAAAAATATCTGTTTATAGAAGCGCTAGAGAAACTCAATCTTTTGGCGTCGGATGACACACATGAGAAACTGGACTCATCGCCAAAGGGAGATAACGATATCTTTCAAATCGTGGAAAACATAAATCCGAAGGACATGCTACCCCATGGTATTTTTTGTATGGAAATGTTTTCGTGTTACTTGGACACGCAGAAAACCATCAAAGCGGCTGAAACGTCGGAAGAAATTCGGAACGCTATCCAGTCTGTGGAAGCATTGATGAACGGTGACAATCGTCATGTCCCTGTGTACTCTAGCGACAGTGGCAGCGACACGGATCTCGAAGTTGAAATGGCAGAATTCAATTCTGATCGAAACAACAATCGTTCAACTCAGAACGGCGGATCTAACATTGAAGATCCCATCTACCTTTCTTCTGACGAGGATGATCTTCCGAACCCTTCCGGTGTCACCCGTCCGTCTTCAGATGGTGCCAATCCGTCTCGAGCTGGTCCGGTGCTTCGGCCACGAAGAAGGGTTGTTGACTATGGAGGTCCGACCCGAAGGACGAGACGCTCCGCAGTTCGTAGACGCTTACCAGTCATTAGCTTCGAAGCCCGTAGAGAAGAAGCAGTCAGGAGGATTGTCGAATCAATGAGAACATCGACCCCCGAACCAATCCCGGAAAGAAGATCCCCAGTCCGGACTTACCGTCGCATCCGAAATGGCCCGCGGATGACTACTGGCTGATCCATCGACGATAGTCCTTTTTTATGTTAAGAAATTTATCAGTTTTTATCTCCTTATAGTTACAGTGTAACGAATGTTCATGTTGATACAAATAATGTTTTATAAACAAACTTTTAAATTCATAATATGCCTTCAACTTATTGTTCCACGTGTCAATCATGCACAACAACCTGTGCGCCGATTACATTGGTAATCCTGCAACACAAGTCTGTCGCCACTTCGGTAAATACAAACAGTGGGGATAAAAAGAACGATTAAAAACAATGACAGGCCATTGATCTATAACCCCTATTTCACCGTTTAGTTGTGCTGTACTACCATTAGTCAAAACTTGATCGTAAACAAAAGTGCAACACGGAACTATTGATGCATTGGGACAAAAAAAAGGTATAAAAGAAAAAAGACCTTGTTCAATTTTTCACAAATATTTCCCCTGTTTTGTCTGTTGTTTGTGGCTTTTAACCAAAAATCATCGATACAACATGAAGTTTTCAATGACATTGGTGCTTGTTCTGGTCTCTATCATTGCCGTTACGACGGCAAGCAATCCCGGAAAGTCTCAAGCTGATTGCAGCACCAATGAACAGTACACTAATTGTGGTTATTGTGAAGGCACCTGTGACAATGAGACTCCAACCTGCGTGAGAATGTGTCAGCAACCCGGATGCTATTGTCCTTTGGAATTTGTCCGTATCGAAAACGGAACATGTGATTCTATTTTCAAATGTGCTAAATATAACTAACAAGGGAACCGTCAGAAATTAAGTTGGAGTTTCCGAACAAGCTATATACCATTCGATAGACCTTTGAATAGATAAGCGAAATCCAAAAAATAATTTTCCGAAGAGGCCTGGGGGCTTGGTAAATTGACTTCAAAGTTTGAGAATTCGATTTTTTGAAGCGTTATAACTTCCGTTGCTGTAGTCGGATCGTCATTTTAGCGTGATATTATTGTAGGGGGTGTTTAGAGCTATCCAACGGTCTTTTGATCAAAATTTTTGACCTTGCTGTTTTCGAGTAATAAGGATCTAAAAAATGCTGATTTTACCACACAAATTACTCGAAAATGTGAAGTCCGAAAATTTTGATCAAAAGACCGTTGGATAGCTCTAAACACCTACTACAATAATATCACGCTAAAATGACGATCCGATCACAGCAACTGAAGTTATAACGCTTCAAAAAATCGGATTCTCAAACTTTGAAGTCAATTTACCAAGCCCCCAGGCCTCTTCGGAAAATTATTTTTTGGATTTCGCTTATCTATTCAAAGGTCTATCGAATGGTATATAGCTTGTTCGGAAACTCCAACTTAAGTTCTGACGGTTCCCTTGTAAGTTTTAAATGTTTGTTTGAGTATGCAATTTTGTCTTTTCAAAGTGATAAATAAAGTAAAGTGATAAAATAAAGGTATGCAAATGCACATTCCACATGTTGTTAACAAGTCAACGAACAAGCTTTGAAAGTGCCAAAAAAGCGAATTCAAAAAGAGGCACTTCAAAATTGGCATTTTTCATAAGTCTTTGTCCGTTTGCCGCCTTTTCGACCAGCTCGCTGCACGCTGGCGTGACAAGGTGCAATCAATGGCCAGTGGGGCCAGTTCATTGTTTTCATTGTTGCCTCCTTTTTGCCACCTGTGCACTGTTCGCCGTTTTCGAGTGGGCAATAAGTCATGGATGACGATCTCGAAGGCTTCAGCTTTGCCAACTTCGGTCAGGACTACGATGAAGAAGATCTTTACTGCGACTTTCCCCAGACTATTCGCGATGATCCTCCGTCAGAACACGACTATTTCAACGATTCTCAAACAGGCTCTTATCACAGTGAATCTGCTAAGGAAAATGTCTCCCCTTTCGACGGCAGCATGGATACACGTGCCAAGGCTAAAAAGAAGAAATGCCAACCTTCTGAGTAAGTTTTTTTTGGCAGATTTTGTGACATTTCAATAATTTAAACTTCAGGGAAAGAGTAAAACTTACCGATTGTCGAAAGAAGTATACTGAAAAGTTCCGCAAACTCATCCAGGATAATAATCTGTTGACTATCACTCAACCCATCCGTGGCTGGAAACCTGGGGCGCTGTCCATCAACATAACAAAGATGCGCCAAAGACCTTCAGTGTTGAAACATTTTGGCAGGCATGTCGAAAATCATCTACCTCACAAGCTTAAACCCGCTGAAAAGAAGGCACTAAAGAAGGCGAGGTCACAGCACAGCGAGTTCGATGAACTGTTTGAAACGAAGACAAGGTGCCGGATTCCGGTTGCCCCACCCTGTTTCTACGATGTGTTCAAAGTGCGTCCACCGGCGTTGGATCTGACTACTGTTACTGGATTGACGGTCGATGATTTGTAGGTTTTTGAATGATTGGAAACTGGTAGAAAATGTCTGTTTTGCAGGGAACGAACGGATCTCGTTGTCGCGGCTCGAGAGTTTTTGGAAGTTCACTCGACAGTGCAAAAGCTACACTTCATCCGTGACTTGGCAAGGACTTCTCGAAAGGAACTCGTCCATTCTATCACCTCTGGAGTCGATGACGAACCTCACTTGTTTGTAGAGCCAAAGGAAGACGAAACTGACACATGTGCGCGGATTCGACCTTTGATCAAAGCCGCAAAGCGGATTTTAGTCAACATCCCAGATCCTGAAACTCGGAGAACTCCGAAATTTACCCTACGTGGCAACACTGTCCAGGATTATGCAGCATGTGATCGCGACATCTCCGGTGATTTCACAATAGCTTCAGATATCAGTCCCGAATCAATCATGACTATGATTATGCATCGTCGGGCGTTTGATCACACCAATTCGCTTACGTATGTTTGTTTCACATGTGTTTTATCAACTCTAATCGAGTAATCTTGCAGGGATCGCATCGATGCTCTTGCCGAAGGAATCAAATACGAGAAAGTGCACATGGCTGAAGTTGAAACGTCAGAAAGTGGCTTAATCAAACCCCACTTCAAAAGTTTCCAAGAGTCTGCGCCGGTAGCCTTGCCAAACGACATGAAACTTGTTCTGAAGAAATCCCGATTTGCTGCTTCCGAAAACTCGCATTACGAAGTCGTTCGACAAGAAGCTCTTCCGCCGGTACAGATCAAGCCGAATACTACGAAACGGCCGACGGGGAAAAGTTCCAAGAAGTCTGTGCCGAAGGCGTCTTCGAATAACGTGAAGCTAGTTCCAAAATTGATTGGTTCCAAGAACTCGCAATACGATGCCGTTCGGAACCAAGCACTTCCGCCGTTACAAATCAAACCAAAACCTACGAAGACAACAGGCCGATGGAACGCCAATATCATGAAAAAGTATACGAATCGTCGTTAACTGTATATTGTAAATTCACTTGTGTTCATCTTTGACAGCTGTTTTTTATGTCAAATTTTGATAGCCTTGCTCAAATAAAGGTATGAAACGATTTTCTGATCTTATTTCATGAAAATGCAACTTATTCATTAATTGGTGAACTTTGCAAAACGTGGCCGAATGATAGCGTCGTACCGGACTGTAAATTTGCATAGTTTTGCAACAGTTCAAACGATTTTGCACTCGAGCTCAAGGCAAGCTCAAAATGTAACGCTTTGCCACAAACACGCAAAGACCCGACCACCTCGATCGACTGTTCCAACCGTCGGACCACCCACTTTCTACTCCTCCTTTGTTTTTGTGCGACGTGAGCTTCAACGTGTCTGAATTCCGTGGACCTTCCGCATACATTTCTGATGCTTCTGCGTTTCAGCATCTCGTTGTCGACGCATCCACAATGCGAGCTCGTGCTCCAAACCCTTCGTCCCAAGATGGACCACCGATGTCGCCGCAGGCAACTCCGAGTAAGTCCGTTGAAAAACCTACTTTGAACCCAGCTTTAATTTTTCATTTTAGATCGACGTGTGATCCGGGCTGTTGCAAGCGGTATGAACCAGTCGCCCGTGGTTGTGGCTTCGCAAATGGGCACTCCTTCCGGTCAGGTTCGTGCAGTGAATCCGGGGGTGCGGTTTTCTAGAGGTTTGTTGACATTTTACATCTATTTTATATATAATTTTTGTAGTTTTGATTGCAGAAACACCTCCTCGCGGCCATATGGTCTTTACCCGCAATCTTGCACACCCAGCTGCCAGAGTTCCCATTCCACAAGGGTCGGCTTTTGCACGTCCGCAACCCAAACAAGTTCCCCAGGGCCATCAACAGCAGCACCAACGTCCTCAGAATCCGCAGCAGCAACAACAATCGCAGCAGCAGCAACACCAACACCAACAACCGCAGCAACAGCTACAGCAACAACAGCAACAACAATTACAACAACAGCAGCAGCAACAGCAACAGCAAGTACACCAGCAACAACAACGTCAAACGCCTCAGGATGGTCACCAGTCCCGCCATCAACATGCACAACCTATGCCACAACCTCGACAACGGATGCCGCAACACCACGCACAAATGCCACTGCTATTGAATGATCAAAGTAATAGGAACCATCAACATTGGCTCCACCAACAGCAGCTCGTACGGCAGAACAACTTGCCCCAACTCGACCTCAGGGTCTCACAGTACTCTGTTCCGGCTTCATCGGTGCGTACCGCTTCGACGCAGCATCAAGGCACCCCGGCTACGAGTCAGTATTCTTCGGTTCCGGCCAGTCTTGCCAGTACGCCGCGAACCAACGGCACTCCAATGCATCCGAGTCAAGCTGCTGCTGCCGTTGCTTGGGCCTCTGCTAACCCGGCACAACCGATGCCACCGGCTTATGATGCATCGCACGGCTGGCAGCAACAACAACAGCATTACTACAATCTGTCCCAGCGTTCGATGGAATACAGTCCACGACAAGGCACTCCACAACATTACATGCATCCAAATATGAGCCAATTCCCCTACGTTGCATGGTCTGATACCACGGCGGCGACGCCTGCTACTCCAGTTTCACGGAAACGGGCAGCTACGTCCTACGGCACTGGATACCTACCACCGAAACCGTCGAATGAGGAAGCCAGCTTCGTGATGCAAAGTGGCCATTCCATTAATCTCACGTCTCATCAAATGGTGGCACCGATATCACAACAATATAGATCGGCTGCGAGTACTGTAGGTTGCGATGCTTTCATTCCAATTTATTGACTATGACCGTATTCCAGCCAAACTACCACCAAAAATCGAGCACCCTTGAACGTCCCCGAAAGACAGCCGTTCGTCGCCCTCTTCCGAATCCAGCACAGGACGCTGAGATGGAGCCAGTCGAAAGCGAAGCGGAAGAAGACAACGGCGAACTTGTCATCAGTGAAGCCATCGTTGACGCCATTTTAAAGCATCCTGAATCCAAGAAAAAGAGTTTCGACAAAGAGGCACTGAAGAAGCTTTCCTCATCAGTCGAGCTCATGATGGAATCCTACATTGAGGACATCTTTGCCAAGGCTGAAACCCGATTCGAACGTGAAACATCGGATGAAGCCGTCGAAGAAGCGGGCCAATTCGACTTCCTCATGAAGTACTATGCCGCTCAGGACCGTAAAGCTCGTCATGAAGCCAATCCCGCTGAAGCTGTGAGTTTATTTTAACCTTGATTCTGTGCTGATAACAATCTATCCCCTTTAGGAAGTTGAATCCAACAATGCCATTGCTCCGACTCCCGACGAAGCATCATTGGCCGCCATCGGCAGTGTTCAACCCAAGACGAATGAAGCACCGGCGCCGCAATCCGATGAACCGATCCCGAGTGTCCCGCAAGTCACGTACAAAGACGTCGATGAAGTCATCTACGATGATCCAATCTTACATAACACTCCTCTCGCCTTCTACGCCTGCTACGTTCGTCCGAATGACGTTTATGAAGAAATCAAGAGGTTCGAAGAGGAGACTGTGGACCTTTTTACCAAGAAGGATGGAGCTCAGGCTCCTAGTTAGTGCTGTTTTGGTTGTTGGTTGTGTTAGGTTTAATATAATAACAAAAATAAACTATGGGTTTGAAACAGGCTGTTGATTTACCAGCAAAAATCTTCGCTTTTTTAACCATAAGTGCAATAGCAAGTTCTTCAATTCATTACTTCCGCTATTGTACATTTCGACAGCTCAGTTTTGTACACTGTCTTTGATCCCTGTGACCCTATATCACTTGGAACACACGTAACATAAGATCACTTTGATAATCTGAGGGTCATGTGATGCGATTACTTTTTTCTTCAAGTTCTGATTAATTGGCCCAGCGACAGACTGTGAACTTTTGATAGCAAAGCTTTGTGTTCACTCGATACACTTTAAAGGTTAGGTAGGTTGTGATTGACTTTTGCGACCATGAAGTCTTTGGCTTACTTGGTTCTTGTCCTTTTATGTTTGGTGGATATCTGTAGTGCTTACAAAATTTTATTTTTTATCCCAACATTCGGAACTAGCCATATACGATTTTCCGGGCGTTTAGCAGACATTTTGGCCGATGCCGGACATGAAGTTGTAAGTTAGAGGCTAATGAAATTTACCGATTTCTCACATTTGAAGTATTCATATTGAATTTTTTGAAATCTTTTGTTTTAGCATGTCTATCAACCCATTGTTGATCACACTATCAATGTTACTGGTTTCACTGCCTCAAAAATAGCCAAATCGTTTACTTTGCCAAAGAATGAGGGAGACTACCCGACGTTTAACTTGGACGATCAAACAAAAATTTGGAAAGGAATGCCGTTTTCGGTAAGTCATAAAAGCAGTAAATTATATATAAATTCTATTATCACAGGCTCTGATCGACATTGGCTATTGTAAAGCTGACGTGTGCAAAGCTGTGTTGAACGATGAAAAGCATCTTGAACTCCTTCGTGCCGAGAATTATGACCTCCTTGTCACTGACTATTTCGAGCCCTGTGGCTATGGCTTCAAGCTGACTCTCGGCATCAAAAAGCATGTATCAACATGGTGTGGAGGGCTGAATCATGATTTGACTTCACAATTTGGTGTTCAAGTGCATTTTAGTTACAGTACTGGTTGGTTTTTCACCGACGGCATGGCCTGATTCTTCTTTTTACAATCACTTTCAAATATATTAGGTGGTTGCATAAAGTTGGTCCGACTTCAAAAGAAAAATATTTATTTAATATAAGTCGAACCAAAGCTCAACCACGTAGTCATAATTGTTATCACCAACATCCAAGCTCTCAATAGGGACGACACCGGCGCGCTGGATTCAATGGTAAAAAAATGAGAGCTCGACGAATCGGGTTGGAGGTCACCCACTTCGTCGACTTCGTTTAAGCTCCAAAGCTGTCCTAGGGCCAGCCACAGGTGATGGTTATAAGAGGCATGTCTTGAGGTCATGGAAGGATAGACAACCGACCAGCAGCTCGAAGGCGTAAAAGTAATAAAATTTTTTTTCATTCTTTGGGCACCCCCTGGGACCACACACAGGGGGTCGAACTTGGTGTAAAATTTTTTTTAAACATTTTTGCGGGGAAGCGTTCACAGGTGTTTTGATGTGTTTTATAGTAAAACTGGTACTATCCTTCTGATGCACTCTCAGAAGTTTCCAGAAGAGACGCGCCTATTCAAAGCTTCGCGCGCGGTACGAAACCTGTGACCTGGGGTCGGGGTTTTGCGTGGTCTAGTCGCTTAGCTCCTTGACGGATTCAGATGCCATGCGGCATAAACTATCCTATCGAGCTACTCATTAACTAGCGGCGCCAACTGATATGTGAATCGCACTTTAAATACCAATTACAAGCATGGTAGGGTATTTAGCCCGAGGGGGTTGACCTTGATTGCGGCCTCACAAATTTGCATATCCGTGGTTCTGTGCCTTCATAATTTTTTTCTAGAAAGCTTAAAAAACGCCCTTTACGATAGTTCAAACCCGAAACCTCTATCTTCAAAATTGAATGAGTTAGAAATTTTTTTGTCTCGAAGCCGGACCATCTTTATGCAACTACCTAATACTTTGCAGGTTTCAAAACTCTCGCAACTGAAAAAATGAACTTTATCGACCGAGTCAAAACTTTTGTTGGTTATTTTTCTGAAAAATTAGTCATTTTGCCAACTCTTTACGGGCCTGTCGAAAAAGTTATTCAAAGCCAATACCCGGGATTCAACATCAAAGCAGTGGCTGCAGAAAGCGCCTTCTTATTTGTCAACTCTGAGGAACACGTTGACTACACCATTCCAACCATGCCAAAAATTATTCGTGTTCCTAACATTGGTAATGATAAGACAAAACCGTTAACCGGTGACATAGCTAAAATTGTGAATTCTCCGAACACTCGAGGTGTGGTTTTATTCTCATTTGGATCCATTGTGAAGTCCAGTAGCATGCCGAAACAAGTCAAAACAGCCTTCTTGGAAGCTTTTACCGAGTTTCCGGATGTCACATTCTTTTGGAAATATGAAAACCCCGAGGATGGCACAGCTGCCAATATTTCAAATGTGGTCCTCAGTAAATGGCTGCCTCAAGGCGACTTACTGCACCACCCAAAAATGCTGGCTTTTATCACCCACGGCGGTCAAAACAGTCTCAATGAAGCTGCTGCCGCTGGCGTTCCTTTGCTGAGTCTGCCAGTTTTTGCTGACCAGCCACGGAACACGTTGTTGATCAAATATCGAGGGCTGGGGCTCGGATTGGATCACAAAACCATCACTAAAGACAAGGTCGTTGAGGCTCTTCGAAAGATTCTGAACAACAAAAAGTACAAAGAGAAAGCTCAGCTGATATCAAGGATGATCCGAGCTCGACCACTTTCGACGAAAGACACTTTCATCAAACACATTGAATTCGCCGCGGAGTTCGGCGACACCGGCACACTGTCCGCCGAAGGGATCAACCAGAGCATGTTTGTACTGTATTCACTTGACGTTATCGGATTTCTGTTATCTGTGGTGACTTTGATTGCGGTGTTGCTCAAATGGGTGCTTTTCTCTTTGTACAATGTTGTTTCAACCCGTTTTCTTAAACATAAAAAAGAATAGTTCATTTATTTTGATCTGTATGTATAGTTACCGTTGATAAACTTGTGTTGAAACACTAATTCAATTCACGTGCATCCATGACCCCCCACCATTGAAAATCAATCATCTACACAACCTCTACGTCTAATGTGCTAATGCACAAAGTGTTGAAACACATTTGCTGACCTCAACAGTCTTAACAAGGCAGGCCCTATGTACGTGTACCTTATCACCACCCGTCAGTCGTTTCGTAGCTGATCAGAACGACGTCTCCTCGGTATTGATGCACTCATTGGTAACACATTCCATTTCACTTTTTTGATTGAGAGCCATGAAGGTCGCATTGATACCGCTGGTTTTAATCTTATGCTTGGCTGTTAGCGCAGAAGCATTCAAAGTCCTATTTTTCATCCCAGTTTTTGGGATCAGCCATGTCAGATTTTCCGGAAAGTTGGCTGATGTTATCGCTGATGCGGGGCATGAAGTTGTGAGTTTGTGTTTTGGCAAAAGTGGACAAGGAAGTTAATTTCAACTTTTAGGCAGTCTATCAGCCCGTGTTAGATGAAAATGTCAAAACAAAAGGATTTTCATCGCCGAACATCACGAAATACTACAGATTGCCCCGAAATCCGGGAGATTATCCGTCATACGTTCAGGAAGATGCTCTTGATGGTCTATGGAAGGGGATGCCTTTCAGTGTAGGCATTTCGGCCTTGGA
Source organism: Panagrellus sp. LJ2285 (assembly GCA_024447235.1). Lineage (NCBI taxonomy): Eukaryota > Metazoa > Nematoda > Chromadorea > Rhabditida > Panagrolaimidae > Panagrellus > Panagrellus sp. LJ2285. Next base: position 389,674 of record JAMRYB010000021.1, read on the forward strand.
TTCTCTGATGTAACTTCTATAACTTCAGGCAATGACGAAATTCGGCAAATTCCGTGGCGAATTCTGTGAAGCTATCATGAAAGACGAGAAAAACCTTGCTGCCCTGAAAGCCGAAAACTTTGACCTTGTCGTTATTGAATGGTTTGAACCCTGTGGCTACGGAGTAGCTGAGGCAATCGGTGTCAAAAAGTATGTTACAACATGGAGTGGAGGTCTGCATAATGCCATTACGGGCGCCTTGGGCGTGAAACCGCATTGGAGCTACACTGTTGGGCATCAATCGACATCGACGGAGGTGTTGTCCTTCCGGGAACGCTTGAACGAGTTTATCGGACACTTTATCGGCCATTTCCTCATTCTACCGATAATGATGGGCCCTGTGATAACGGCCATCCAACAACATTACCCTCAATTTGACCTTTCTACCGCTGTGGCCAAGTCGGCTTTTGTGTTTGTGAATTCTGAAGACCATGTTGATTACGTGATTCCGCGGACACCGAAAGTTATCCATATTCCGAATATGGATAATGATAAACCGAAACCGTTGACGGGTCGTGTTGCTGAGGTTGTTGAATCGCCGGATACTCGTGGAATTGTTTTGTTTTCATTTGGATCGACACTTCAAGCCTGCACGATGCCGCCACATGTCAAAAAGGCGTTCCTAGAAGCGTTCACAGAGTTTCCGGACATCACATTCTTCTGGAAGTACGAAAAGCCCGAGGACGGCACAGCAGCTGACATTCCAAATGTGTTCCTCGACAAATGGCTGCCTCAACGCGATCTGCTTTATCACCCGAAAATGCTGGCTTTCATAACCCACGGCGGTCAAAATAGTCTCAACGAAGCCGCATCTGCCGGCATTCCACTTCTCAGTTTACCCGTTTTTGCGGATCAGCCTCGAAACACGGCACTTTTGAAGTATCGAGGAATGGGGCTCAGCTTGGACCACAAAACCATCACCAAAGAGAAGGTCGTTGAAGCACTTCGAGAGATTCTGAACAACAAAAAGTATAAGGAGAAGGCCCAACTGCTCTCTCGAATGATCCAAGCCCGCCCACTTTCAACAAAAGAAACTTTCATTAAGCACATTGAATTTGCCGCTGAGTTCGGCGACACTGGCACATTGTCAGCTGAAGGTGCCAACCAGAATGCCCTCGTGTTCTACTCTCTTGACGTCATTGGATTCCTGATCAGTGTGATCGTCCTCGTCGTATTGCTTCTGAAATGGATAATTGTTAGTCTCATCAGATTAGTCAAATCAAAATTTGTAAAAACAAAGAAGGAATAAGAAAATCAAATATTTTGTGCCATTTATCGTATAAACCGACATAAAATAACCATCGAACCACCGAATTCGAATCAGTTTCATTATCATTACGTTCATTACAACTATCCAAATACGCTACTTCTACCATTAACAGCAATATCGAAAAACAACACGATAGACAAATAATGGCACTACGAAAATGCTAGATACTGAGATAAGTCAGACAAAATAGACCGACTTCAAAACAAAGGGAAATCTGTCGACAAGAAGCTCGTATCAGTGCATTGACGACAGTTGTGATCACGAACAATTTTGCGACGAGCCATTCGGCAATGATTGGCCTTATCGCAAAAGTTGGACTTGGCGAATATGCCGGAGATACGACGCATCGGCGAAATCCGCTCACTTTTGGCACGCTCGAGGAAGTATCTTTCTTGGAACACCAGGATAAGCGAGTCGAGACGGAAGACTTCACAATGCGAATATAAACGACCAAGCAGCTTCGGAAGGTACTTGCGAATATCGGCAATGAACCGACGGGTTCGCTTGATTTGGGGCATCGTAAAATCGGTCATGAAGAGGCTCACAGCCGAGTGGCAATCGTAGCGAGCGACGGGACGGTCTTTGAAGTTGTAGTGGAAGACACCGAGTTGGAAACGCACGCTTGACCGGACGGAGATGCATTCGAGATAGCGAAAGGCAACATTTGCCGGGAGGACAACAGATTGCTGTAAAAATATATAAAATTTTAACGAAAAGTAAAAAAAACAAAAAAACTCACAAAATATCGCTTCTCATCGACAACCCGCAGACAAACAAGATGCCATTGCGGATCGAAACAAACCGCAACACTGTCAACATTGTATTTTGGCAGTTCTTCACGGTGGTCACGAACGAACGCGTCCGAAGTGCGTGAAGTAGCAGCAAAGTTGGCCAAGTCACGTACAGACAGACGCGACAGGATTCCGAGTTTGACGTTTGTCGGCAGGTGGTCGAAAGAGAAGACGGGGTGGGAATTCGGGGACGGCTTTGCCTTGACGCGAATCGACTTGCGGAGGGACTTGAGGCGTTCGAGCATGGTTGGCATTTTTGACTCAATTTTGGACGCTCAACGACGACGAAATTGGGCACGTTTCACTTCTCTGCTTACCACCGACGACACCACGAACCTCACTCCAGAATCCGACCCACAACAAAGCAGCAACACGACGACGACGACGATGACGACGAGAGACGCACCGTGAAGTGAGCCGGCGGAGCAGCTCGGTGGTGCTGGAAAAAATGGAGAATGGTTTCGACGCGAATATACGTGAACCGGGAAAAATGCGTCCTCTGATTACGTGATAAGGGGCATCATAGAGTGTTAAAAATGCCTTTGCTCGGCTATTTACTTACCTTTTCGTCGGCGGGGAAGCTTCCACGTTCTCTCGATAATGACAATAGGACGCATCATAGCAATCACGAAGGAATATTTGCATATCCGATGGTGCGAAGTCAAAGATGCCCTGTGGCACGCGGACCGTTGCCGGATGCATGCCCCTCCATGGACGTCTCTACCAGGGGTGGGGGCGGCATCATTCACGAAAAAAAGGACCCTGAACGAAGGGATTCCATTCCGCGAAACCACACATCACCGAGATCCGCCCCCGGCAACCGCACTGATTCATTGACACACGACTTTTGTCACATTTTGTGCACACAAAAAGCCAATGGATAATTCTGCTAGGTAGGTAGCATTGCTAACAGTTGTCATAAGCATTTTCGGTCATGCAAAAGTACTGTAAATGTACCTTTATACTTTACGGAGCCCATTTCTGTGCAAAAATGCTTTTTGTACTACTTCGCAATAGTTATTGGTTTTCCGTACCTACAGTATCTTCGTTAAGTACTCAAACACCTTTTTGCAAAACTCTTTCATTTCCAGATCCAAAAGAACAAGTCCGAAGCCAAATGACAACACAAAAACGGAAAAGTCAACGATGCTCGATCCCACGGCACCGGCCATCATTCAAGTCAACGAATTGCCACCACTTCCGGGCCTCGAACCCGACGAAGATGTAACTCAAAGAGCGAAATCGAATTCGCGGTATGATTCGGCTTCGGTCATGGGTAAAGTCAACCCAAATTTAATCGAAAAAGGTGGAAGCAAGGATGATGATGCACCAAGATCACATTCACAAATGAAATCTGTTCAAAGCTCGGTGATGCGACCAGTTGATCCCGATGATCCGAGTGAAGGGAGCACTGATGTAGGTTGAATCCAGTATGAGAAGTCGATAATTGGGTGTTTTAGACAGTGTTCGTCGAAACACGTGCCACCCGGAGACCTGCCGTCGTAAAAGAGACGAACAGCTGGATCAAAAAGCAACCAATAGCAATGTCTCGGGTTTGTTTCACACTTTTGTATGCTTGTTTTGTGTTTTTTCATCCAAACATTTCCAGAAACTCCCCCTCGGCATCCAACCCGAAGACGTTGAAGCCCGTCAACCCTCCAAAATGCATTCCCACACGGGTCTTCCGTCAAAATCGAATTCCGCGTCCGTGAGTGGCGTCAGTGGCACTCCGAATTCATCGCCGGCGGCAACGGCAGACATACCACCCTCGACTCAGCCCCATCTCGATTCCGCCAAAGTCCGAAAAAACAATGTCAAACAGATCACGAAATCGCGTCAAAAGACGTCTCGCGGCGGTCGTGGATCTTCGCCGACGTCCCGTTCAGCGCCTACAGTAATCCCAAGCAAGGAGTCGGCCATCTCAAAGATAGCGCGGAGTATCTTCCCGACAAGTGCACCACCGAGTTCAAGTTCAAATCGAGCATCAGGTAACGAGAGATCGCCGAATGGCAGCCAAGCCCACAATGCCGCAGCGCAACAACACCATCATGTAGCTGCACCCATTGCGAAACGAAGTAAATCTGCGTCAAATGTGAGGAAGAGTCCAAGTATCGGCAGAAATAAACCAAATAAATAACCTGGATAATCGGGTCTTTTTTGTAAATACTTTTCGCACATTGTTTTGATGATACTTTCACATTGTTTGCTCAGAATTGTTGAATGTTTTTACTGTCTATCAAATATGGCACATTTGTCTCAAACGCATTGACGAGGTATCCCAAAGCAACTTTGGATCCTAACTGTGCACATAACATTTAGCTCACGACCGTCATGGTTATTGATTTCTAATATCCAGTCATGAAATACCATGCCATCTGCGCAAAGATGGCTATTGCTCTTTGATGCATAAAAAAGTGAAGGTGGTTGCGCAAGCCATTCCACTCGAGCCTCGCTTTCTTGGACTCAGTTCTATTGACTGCAGCCATTTTCGACCCTTGCCTCGCTATGTCCAATCAATGTTATATTTGATATCTAACAAGTTCTTAATTTAGCTATGGATATTTTCATGTCACAAAACCAAAAGTTTCCTTTAGTATCCCTACCGTACAATTTCAAAAAGCGTCTAGCACATCTTGCCCTTATTCCTGACGTCACAAAACTCCGTAAAACATGCCCCGAGTTCAAATGGCTGAGTCGTCGTCGCCCAATTCAACACGATCATCTCTACATCAGTGATAATGCAGTTAAAGTAGACAAAGCGGCAAAACATCTACAGTTTTTTCAACAGTTCAAGTTTATATTGACTTGGTTCATCTTCAATGGACCCGTCACTTTTTATCCCATTTGGGTAAAAATTTATCATTACAATACTGGTGGTTCATCACGATTACTACCACTCTATGTTACTGATACCCTCACTTTATGTTTTGAATCGGAGAAATCATTTGATGAAACTATCCCTTTGATACATGGTACTTATACCCGGCTCTCATTACGTGGCAAAACCATTCGTTTGGATCAGATCAAACGATTGGCACATGACAATGTTAACCAAATTCAAATATTTGCTAAAGTTATAATGGAACCAACTGAATATGATGAATTTGCGGAATTTATATCTCGACGATTAATCGACACTAGCTCAATGTGAGTTTTATCCATGTTTGAATGACTTAAACTTTGGCTTATTTCAGAGTTACGTTTAAAAACTATAATGACTATCCTGTCGAATTAAAGCAAAAAATACGTAATGCTTGCACGCGTAACTTTTGTTGCTTTGCTTCTGATGAGAAGACTCACGTCTTTCATTCGCGGTATTGTGCGTCATTTTTTATTTTTCCTTTGGGACTACTTTTTGCCTTCTTCATCGGTACAAATCCCTTGTTACCACAAACATGGAGATCCGACTTCATGGATCACTTTTTGGTTTATTATTTCGTTATACATCAGACCTTGATAGTGCCCTTTGCTGCATACATATACGTAAAGCTAAAGGACTCAAGCACAATCCAATAAATGAAAGCAGTTTTATTGATAAAGGTCAAAACATTCTGATCGTAGCCAAGCATTAGCCCAATGAAACTCTTTGTAAAAATGGATAATTGACGTTGATTACCACCTTGGGTATCCACCATTTGTTGGAAGTGCGCGAGCGGAGATCAGCAACTGCCGTTGGGGATTGCTATCTTCGAAGTTTTGAAGACCAGCGTCATTGTTGCCGGGATAAGCCAGATGGTACATTCCTACAAGCCAGTCAGTTTATAACCACATGAATACGCCTGTTTGGGCAAGTAAAGCTTTGTAAAACCTTACCATAGACCGGATAAGCCTCGCCAAAAGCCAAAATCATGGCGACAACGACGAGGAGCACGGCTATCCAGTTGAAGCCCATTTTCGAATTACTTCCCTGCAAAACAGTTCCCACGTGAGCGCCACGCTTTCATTTAAGTACGTTCATGCCACGGAATATGTAATGACCACGAACCCCTGATGTGAAACAATTCCCCGAACAAAACGTCAAAAATGGCTGTCATCAGAGCCCCCGACCCATGCTTGCGGCCATCACGACCAGCTTCGGTCTATGGCAAGCAGAAGCACTGCGCCACCCGACGGCACATTCCTTTGTATAGAAGGGCGGTGACATCCGCCCACATGACAGCCGATTCAATTAATTTGGTTAAACCTTTTTTTGCTTTTTTGTCCAACTGCAGCATTCTGTTTTTCTATTTGTAAAAAGCCTGATAAGAACAGACATTATGCGATATTTTGAGTGTGATTTGGAGATTTTATCGAAATTGTCTTTGGTTGACGACATATCGAAAAACGTGCTACCGTATTTAGAATACACGTTAGAGAAAAAAGCTATAGAGCAGTTTGAAAAAAACAGTTATGTAAATGGAAAATTAAATTATCTGTCGACGGCGGTGGTGGGATGGGGTGGATTGGAGATGTTGCATTGATGTGAAAGTCAGTAATTGAATGAGGGTACCACAAACGCGGAAACTGAATCCATTGACGGCAGTGGGAACACAATGTATTTAGTATTCGCGACGGCGTGGGTGAGGTTGGACGTCAGAAGGTCGTCTTGGGAGTCCATGGGGTTGGTTTCATGATTAGTGGGATACTGTGGCGCTGATTCGGGAAATGGAATGTCTCAAAATTTGATTTCAACGGTTCGGATTAATGCCATCTTCCAGTTTTGTGATCTTATGTTCTTTCGTATTTTGAAATCAAGTATAATCAGTATATCTTTTTCAATAGTTTTTAAGCTTAAACAACTTTATTCGAACCTTGTGTCATATTTTATCAAAAAATATATCATATGAAAAACAGTCAGTTTTTAAAATCACCATCTCGGAAAAACGCGCGGAAAGGCCCGTGCCGACCGTCGCACAACCCCGCCATCAAAGGGCGTAAGGCCGTTTTCATCGGTTTCAGGATAGGCGAGATGCAACATTCCTGAAACAACAACGACTAACTAATGTAAGGTCAAAACACGATGATTGTAATTAGTTTCCCTTTTTTCGCTCCAACATGTGCCGTTTCCCTATGTTTTCGCTAGAATGCCACAAATGCCCTTTCCCGAAAAGCTTTGCCGAAAGTAGAAAACTAACCGTAGACGGGATAAGCCTCGTTGAGTGCCATCATGAACCCGGCAATGCAGGCCAGCAACAACACGATGCAGCAGCGCATTTTGTTGAGTTATTTTAGTTTATTCCTGCAAAAAGGCGATGTACTTTCACAGCAAGATTGAAAGGAAACGTCACGACCATAGTGTAAATTTAGAAACGTCGACTGTCAGTTGACAATAGCAACATGAAAAGTCGAAATGCCGTCGTCAAAGGAGTCGTCAGCACATGTCAAAACGACTGTCTACAAATGACTGACTCTATGAGTGCATTCCAACATCTCTGTCAACATTTGATCCCACTTTTTACATGCGAAACAACAAAGGCGGCACCAAGGGGACTAGCCACGCCCAAGTTTCTCCAATTGGATTATGTTTAGCTATTTTGGGTTTACTTTGCTTTACTTTATTAAATCAAACAAAAAAAAACGATAAAAACAAAACACTGTATTAACATTAGGTGTATTTTCGCATCTAACCCCTAGTGTGGTCCCGTCCGCGCTAAAACCAATTACGATTACATACATCGTACCCTAAGGACACACCACAGGCGCAAAAACAATGAAAGGCACAATAATCGGCTGCAAAAAAAAGCGGCCGGAAGGGCAATGCAATTATGTAAATCAACAATCGAATGGTCAGCCGTCAAAGACGTGACACTGGGACATGGGGATAGAGAAATTGGCTAATTTAGATGCGGGTAATGCGGAAATTGATGCCTGGGGCCGCGTGGTAGGGCGTTTTGAAGAATACAAAGCAAGCAGAAACATCAGAAATCGGTCTTCTGGCGGCCTTGATAGTACCGTTCAACGATAAGGGCTTGATCATGTGGGCTGACATGTTCATACTCGAGAAGTTGCATGTGGAGGAAAGCTAGGCCAGAACTGAGTGATCGGATGGATGCCGCGATTCCGGAGGTTTCGGCGAGAGGGACACGGGCCTCGATTATTATGGAGGTGCCTGAAATGAATTATATGCTTACAAGTAATGCAGCAGTTTACAAAAATGACCAAACCTTGAGAATCCTGTTGTTGGACATTACGAATATGCCCCCTGCGTCGGGTCAGCTCCTGAAGGACGCTGTTGACCCCTGCTTCGGCGGCTTCATCGATGACCGTCACTTCAACAAGCATCACTGGTTCAATCAAATGGGCTCCAGAGGCTTTCAGTGCTTTCGTGACACAGTCATTGGCGCAAGCAGCGATCAGGGATGGGTTGACTTTGCCGCCGCTGGCTGTGAGGTTCCTGCAAATCAAGGACATCAAAGTTGTGAAATTTCGGCAGTTTAAACTCACTTCAACGAAACTTTTACATTGTGAACCGGAAACCCGAGCACAGGGCCATTCAACAACGCATTTTTGCAGCCTTCCGACGCTGCCTTTAACCAATCGGCTCGAACATACTTTTGAGTCGCGGTTTCATCCAAATCGACTTCAAGTTTCGTGAATTTAGTATCCTTTTCCGTCGGTTCAAGTCTCAATATGATACTACAGGACTGTTTAAACTTCTGATCACCGAACTGATCCTCCACGTGAGCGGATTCCGTCGCCGGAGCATCAATCACTTCGCGATAGCCAACTTGTAATGGACCCATGAACACATTCAAGCCATATTCACGCAGCAGGCGCTCCTTGAAGACTTCAATGTGTAGTTCACCCATGCCTTCAACGATTGTTTGCCCAGTTTCAGCGTCGAATCGTGTTTTGAGGGATGGGTCTTCGATGACGAGTTCCTTGAGAGCACGATCGAAAGCATGGATGGAAGCGGTGGAGGGTGGTTCGACAGAGCAGAAAAAGACGGGATCTGGGAGTTCGATGCCGCTTAGGAGAGTCGAGGAGGATGTCCTGCAAAGGGCGGATTCAAAATACCGTAAGATAAATGGCGTAACGTACAGTTTTCCCTGTGTCAATGTATCCCCGGTGACCGTATCTTTCAATCCCGAAATGACTGCAATGTTTCCTTCAGTTACAATGGGACTTGCTTGGAAATCATCGCTGAAGGGTGTAAACAGTTTCAATCCAGTCTCCTGGGTTTCACGGTTGAGGTTATCAACAGTCGAACCGCTCTTGAGTTGACCCTTGTAGACGCGCATGTAGGAAAGTTGGCCACGGCGTTTGTCGTGAACGATCTGAAGTCAAAAGTTAAAAAAAATCAGAAAGTTAAAACCCAACCTTGAACACAAGCCCGACAAACTTCGCATCCGGAAGTTCAACCTCTCTTTCCATCGGTGAAGGCAACAAATCAAGAACATGGTTCAAAATGGGTACCACGCTTTGTGTGTGTCGAAGTGCCGTCCCACAAGACACTGGAGCGAGTTCCTTGGACAATGTGGCCTTTCGAAGGGCTACAAACATGTTGAATTGGTTGAAGTCGGCCAAATCGCCGGAGTGTTCAAGCATTTTCGTTCCAAATTCGTCATTAGTGTCCGAAATACGGGTAAAGAGCTCTTCACGGCCGCGATTCAAAAGCTCATATTCATGGGAATCAGTTTCAATCTTTGTCCAAAGAGCTTTGTAGTTGGTCATGTCAAGATACCTCTTGCTGAGAAGATCCACCAACCCAGTGATTGTCTTTGAGTTGCTTGAGGCATAGACCGGTATGACTGTAGCTGCTGCACGTTGGCCAAGTCGCTGTTCGATGGAATCCACTGCCATCGCGAAGTTGGCTCCCGGCTTGTCCAATTTGTTAACGAAGAAGACACATGGCAACTTGAACTTTGTCGCTTGCCTCCAGACGGTCAAAGTTTGTGCTTGAACTCCGGTAGAGCCATCCAAAACGGCCACAGCACCATCGAGAACACGGAGACATCGTTCAACTTCAAGGGTAAAGTCGACATGGCCGGGTGTGTCAATCAGATTGGTCCGGTGATCGCGCCAGAAGGATGTGACAGCGGCTGATTGGATTGTGATACCTTAAAAATACCATTATGTAAGACCAACAGTTTTCAATAAAAAAAAAATTATCAAACGCCTCGAAATACCCACCCCTTTCTCTCTCCAATTCCATAAAATCGGTAACCGTGTTTCCATCATCGACATCTCCGACAACCGAAGTCAGCCCCGTCAAATACAACAATCTCTCCGTAACAGTTGTCTTTCCAGCATCAATGTGAGCGATAATGCCAATGTTACGAATCTTGTCGATGGGAACATTGGGCTTCAATGCTGGCGTCTAAAACCAACTTTATATATCCGACCAAAACTCTCTCAATTATGTATTTTTCTTACCTGAGCATTTCGAAAACTACATAATCGACCTGTAACCTGCTTAGGAAGGGTTTGAAATGGTTTTACACGTAACATATTGCGAGTTGAGCTGCGAAAAGAAGGTGATCCGAAGTTGTAAACAAACCGCACAATCGACGCTTGTTTGTTGCTGTGGTCAAATTTGCGTGTGTTTTGTTTCTCGTGCAAAAAGAAGTTCTTATTGTTGTGAAAAGATGCGCTTATTGTTAATAAAATATTTCATAAACCACATTTGGCAGTTTTATTAAAGCAAACTAAAAGTTACCGAAGTGTGGGTTTGGTAATGAAGAATGTATGAAAACAATGATCGAGACGCATTTGCATCATGACATTCTCAGGTTTTCTGTGTTGAACCGCGTGTTTGACATTTTTCTCCACTTGGTGTGTGAGTTTTATCTTGCAAAAATCACTGCAATGCGATAAATCAATCAGTTTTTATTTTAATGTCTAATGAATATAATAGATTAGATGTGCTTTTGTTTTAAAACTTATAATTTCAACACACAAGTAAAGTCATTGTCTTCAGTTTATAAAAAAGTTGCACAGGACGTCATTTTCCCACGTCTACCTTTAATTACTCCCACCGCGAAAGAAAGCGGGAAAAACGCGCGCGTATTCCCCAGGTTCGTATCCGCCGCCAACCAAGCTGTTCCTCATTTATCCCGTTTTTGGCCGGCTTTACCCCGCTTACCTCTCGTTGTTTTGTATGTTTCTCTGTTCCACATTCATAACCTAACCATGGTAAGTCAGTTTCAAGCGTAACAGCGCCCTTTGAACGCCGCAAAAACCGTCAAAACGCTCATATATTTTCAGTCCGACATTCGTAAATTTTTTACCCCTTCCAAGCCGTCCACCGCATCACCGAAGAAATCTGCTTTGAGCGCCGTTCGCGAAGAGACGGGGTCACCTGTCAAGAAGAAACCTTCGCCTCGAAAGGCATCCCCAGTCAAAAAGCCACATTTAGTTTTAGACGACGACGATTGTGAGTTTTTATATATAAAAAATTACAAAAAAAGACAAAAATGTATTGATCCATGAATGGTCAATGCATGAAACTTTTTCGTATCACCCAAGTCGGGAATGTGCTCATATTGCGTCACCGGGAGTGGCCAACTGGGGTTGATATTATCGATTTCTTTATTATGAGTCACCAACCATCGCTTTCAGCCGATTTCGAATCACCGGCTCCTTCCTCGCTCAAAGCCAATGCCAAATCAAAGGCTGCGGAGGAACGAAATGCTCGTCGTAACCGTGTTCGTGTCGTCTTGGACGATTCTGATGAAGAGTTTTTCGAGGATAATGATGCCGAGCAATCGAAAAAGGCGCAACCCACTGCTCCGGCGAGAAAGAAGCGTTCCGCTCGCATAATTGACTCTGATGATGAAGCTACTGAAGTTGTATCGAAGCCCAAGCGGAAGAATCGTGTTGTGGAGACTCCGTCGCCGGTTAAAAAGGCCGAAAGTCCGATTGAATTGTCCGAGGATGAAATTGTCGTTTCTTCAAAGAAGCGTGGTGCAACAAAGCTACAAGCCAAGCCTGCGCGCGCTTCGAAACGACCTCCAATTGAAGATGAATCATCGCCAGAAGGAAAAACAAAGCCCCTCCCAAAGCGGGCCCGGAAAGTTGTGACGAGTCCGGCCGTCGAAGTTATGGAGGTTTGTGTTTTTTTTTACGTTCTTTTTTAAATTGATTTTGTTCCAGATTGACGACAGCGACGATTCTGCCGACGATCAAGAGCCATGTTCTTCGACTGCAGAGCCGTCTCGGAAGCGCGGCCGTCGGCGTACACCACCGAATCAGGCTAAGCTTGATGCGATACTGACGAAGAAGGTTCCCGCTGCGAAGATGGTGAAACCGTCGAAGCGGGCTGAAGCTGATGAAGCTAAAGCGCCGAAACGTGTTGATCCTTTGGACTTTTTTAACTCATCGAAGTCGTCCGTTAGCAAGGCTCCGGTTGAAACTGCCCCAGCTAGGGTTGTCACTTTGGATTCCTCGGATGACGATTTTGATCCCATAGCTGCCGAAAAGCTTCAATCACAAGCGAAAGAAGCTGAAAAGGCTAAATCTCCGCCGCCGTCGCCACCGAAGAAGGCAAAGGTCGAAGCCCCTAAGAAGCAAGCGACACCAGTCAAGCGTGCTCCGGTGACTAAAGAAGTCGAAAATACCACGCCTCCGAAGCCGAAAAGGACTGAAAAAGTTGTCGAATCTCCCAAAAAGATCTCCAAACCCGCGAAACCTACCTCATATACCTCATCGATCTCTGACCGCCCTCCATCGCCGCCTCCGGTCGTCCGTAAACCTGCCGAACTTCCATGGGTCGACAAGTACAAGCCCACCGACGTCAAACAGATCATCGGTCAAGGAACCCCTCAATCCCCGGTTAACAAGTTACTAAAATGGCTCAAAGAATGGGCCAGAAACAATCTCGGCGCTGCTGGCATGATAAAGAAGGCCAAACCGTCCCCCTTCCTGGCCCAATCTGATGGAACTGCCTTCAAAGCTGCGTTGCTGTCCGGACCTCCTGGTTAGTGATTCATTGTTTTACCATTTTACCAAAATGGCGTAACACAGCTGTACATTTCCAGGCATCGGCAAAACAACGAGCGCTGTCCTGGCTTGCAAGGCCCTTGGTCTTAAATATGTCGAGATGAATGCTTCCGATGCGAGAAACAAGAAACTGCTCGAAAATAAGGTTTCGGAACTGCTCGCCAGCCACCAAATCAATGAATTCTTTGCGGGTGAGAAGCCGAACATGGCGCCACAACAGGTGACTCACGTGCTCATCATGGACGAGGTTGATGGTATGTCTGGCAATCAGGACCGTAGCGGCATCACGGAGCTCATTGCGATGATAAAAGATTCCCGCATTCCGATCATTTGTATCTGCAATGATCGACAGTCGCAGAAGATTCGCTCCCTGGCTAATCACTGCTTTGATTTGCGGTTCCAACGGCCACGAGTCGAACAAATCAAGGCGAAGTTGATGACTGTCTGTGCACGTGAGAAGCTGAAGGTCGGCAAAGAGCAGCTTGAAAAGTTGATCGAAGCTTCGAATCAAGATATTCGGCAGTGTATCTATTCGTTGCAACTGATTGCGGCCGGCACTGATGGAAGCATCGAGCGGAAGGATGTCTCCGTGAATATTTTCGAAGCCGCGCGACGGATTCTCAGCAAGGAAACAAACCTGGCCCAGAAGCAAGAGCTCTACTTCTCCGACTACAGCTTGATGCCGCTCTTCGTCCAGGAAAACTTCCCCAGTGTCCGCGGCGAAGGCGTTTCAAGTCTGTCCCATCTCGCTTCGTTACGAAAGGCCGCCACCTGTATCTCGGAAGCCGACATCATCGACAAGGAGATCCGTTCTCGTGGCAATTGGTCCCTCTTGCCGCAGCATGCCCTGGTGTCCAGCGCCCTCCCGATGATGTATCTCGATGGCCATATGAACGATCAAATCTCCTTCCCGTCATTCCTGGGAAAGCTGTCCAGCGGTAACAAGCGGCAACGAATGATGCGTCAGCTTGCAGGGCATTGTCATCTCAAGTGAGCCTTTTTTTTCCGCATTTGTTTGTCCCAGGGTCGGTAGGGTAGCTAAATGGGGATATAGTCTACAAAAATGGGCAACAAAAGCGTTGCCCTTTCGCCCGGCATTGTTGTCTAAACAGCCTCACGCAACGGAAGTAAGCCACTTTTTCGGGGGGCGCTTGGCCAAGTGTGACTAACGCCACTAGCTTTGCTGTTGGCTTTGCGGACTGGCCGGGAAAAAAATGCGGTCGCTTTCGTTATCCAAAGAAAAATTCCACTTTTTCAATCCGTTTTTTCGACAACTTTGTTACCTTTTCGTCATTTTGGGGGGTCCATTTTCTGTGTCATGTTGAAAAGTGCTGATTCATCCCCATTTCAATCCAATTTACCCCACTTTTTTGTATTATTTTCCACTCCCATTCAAATTTGTTGTTTCTTTCAGGATTTCCGGCTCATGTCAAGCCATTGTCACGGATTATCTGCCCGTGTTGCGGGATCGCATGCTTCGTCCACTTGTGAAGAAGGACACGGATGGAGTGCCCGAAGTCGTCGACCTGTACGCGCACTACGACATTACCCGCGATGACAATGATGCCATCAATGAGTTGGGTGTCTGGCCGGGCCAAAAGGACCTCGCTGCGGGCGTTGCGTCCAAGACCAAGGCTGCGTTGACGCGCGCGCTCAACAAGTCAAGCCATTTGCTGCCGTACAGCGCAGGGATCGTTGCCAAGGGCAAGGGAAAGAAGGCGACGGGCGCGGGAGGTGGTGTTGGCGAGCTTGAAATCGATGAGGAGGGCCATTTGGTTGAGCGCAAGCTTGGCGCAGGCTCTGATGCAGAGGAGGAAAGCGGTGATGAGGATGGTGAGGAGGCGCCCGATCTCAAGGTTAAAACCACTACCGTCACTGGGGCTTCGAAGAAAGCCGCCGCTTCATCGGCCTCCACGACGACTCGTGGCAGGGGTCGCGGACGGGGTAGAGGAAGGGGCGCGAAGGCGTGATTCATTGCTCTCCCGGTTTTTTTTTTGTAATCAATAATAACGAGGTTGTATTTGTGCTTTTTTCGTGTTGATAAATATATATTATTTTGTGCCTCATGTGCATTGTTGATTCAATGGTTTGTAACCATTGCCGATACCTTTTCCCTCCGTTTTGTCGATGATCGTTTTTATATATATTCTTTGCTCCCCGTTACTCGCAACTTTTTTATAATAACGTTCCATCTTTCAGCATCATGGCCGCCATTCGCAAGAAGCTCGTCATTGTCGGCGACGGTGCGTGTGGTAAAACCTGTCTGCTCATCGTCTTCTCCAAGGATCAATTCCCGGACGTCTACGTGCCCACTGTATTCGAGAACTACGTTGCAGATATTGAAGTCGACGCAAAGCAGGTCGAACTCGCTCTCTGGGATACAGCTGGTCAGGAGGACTACGATCGTCTGCGTCCTCTCTCCTACCCCGATACCGATGTCATTCTCATGTGTTTCTCGATCGATTCACCGGACTCACTCGACAACATTCCCGAGAAGTGGACGCCAGAGGTTCGCCACTTCTGCCCCAACGTACCGATCATCCTCGTCGGCAACAAGAAGGATCTCCGAAACGATCCTACGACCGTCCGTGACCTCGCTCGCAACAAGCAGGAGCCCGTGAAGCCCGAACAAGGCAAGGCTATTGCTGATCAGATTGGCGCGTTCGCCTACTTGGAGTGCAGTGCCAAGACAAAGGAAGGCATCCGTGAGGTGTTTGAAAAGGCGACGCAAGCAGCCCTGCAACAAAAGAAAAAGAAGAAGCGCGGTTGCGACATTCTTTAAAAAGCTGGCTTTATAAATGCTTGAATTTTTGGACCTTTTATTCTTTTTTTGACTCACGCCATTTTTAAATTGTTTAAAGAACTTCTTTCCCCCTCTCCTTCCCCCCATTTTTCAATGATGTTTGTCTCCCCGCATCGCTAATATCACAATTTCGTAATTTCTTGTGAGGTTGTGCTAACGTGGTTTTTATCTAATTAATGTTTGTGGATACAAATAAACTTAATGCTTGATAATTTAGAGGTGTGTTTTGGGGGGCATTTGAGGTAATGGAATGAAAGGAAAGGACAGTAATGACGTTGGTTGATGGTGAGACTGTTTTGATGAACGTTGTGATGACGGAAGAGGGGATTGTGATGACACATGTTTTGATAAGAACAGGTATGAAACAGCATAATTGCAAGAAAGAATACCGTAGAAGTACAGTTTATAAACGAAAATGTGACATTTTGGTGGTTTGCACTGTGCCATGTTGCCTTTTTGGCTTGACAATGCCCTTGATCACGGCGATAGAGTCTTTCTCTCGCCGTCTATGGGCCTTGTCTTTCCTCGTGGATTGGCACGTGGCATGATTGGCCTGGGCATATAAGCCTCCACGTTTATTACCGTCGCATCACTTTCAGATAGTGTCATGCAGAAAGATAGACAGTTGAAAAAATACACAACGCATCACACGCCCTGAAAGTTGATACACTTTTGTTGTTCTAACATTTTAACTTTTTTTTGTTATCAGTACACTCTGACTAACAAAATCACAACGACATCCGTCTTATTTATGCTAATTCTCCCCGAAATGCCATCTTCACATGCGCCAATGCACGCCAACGCTCTTCCTCCCAAAAGAGCCCCCATCACAGGCGCCAACCAGATGCGTGTGACCAGTGGCCGAGGCGGATTCTGGCCATCATGGCAGATCCCAACAATGCGCCGCATCCTCCCGGGATCCCGGGACAATCACCGACGCCAGGTCAATGTGGCCAAGTTCCGCTTGGGCCGATAGCAGGAGCCCAGAATTCAGCATCATCACCGAATGCCGGAAGCGCTGCCCCTGGAAGTAGCAATGATGGACAACCATCGATGTTGACTAACAATGCGGCTGTTATTGCGGCACTTCTGGGCAAATGTGACTTTCCGAAGAATAAAATGTTGATGAACTACACGGATGAAGTCAATCGACGAGGGCACAAACTGGAAGCGCAACAATGGTATCTCGGCATGCTTAATGGGAGTGACGTGGCGGTGAGTTGCAATATTATTGATCACAATACGGCTACCATCTGCCATTTAGCCCTACCTCAAAAAAGTCGGCGAGTTCGGTATCCACGCGACTGATCAACAGGGAGGCGCCGTCAAACTGATGTTAACTGTCAAAGGCGCTAATGCTTTTTATCATCTCGATCTGACTTTCGATGCCCGTGGCCGTGGCTGGACTGTGGCCCCGATGTGTAAGCTGAGCCGATACCACAAAACTGTCATCGATCTCGTGGAATTTCACAAAACAACGCCACTTCCCAACTGTGCCGAACGGATATGTCTTATCGATTCGATGACCCGACCAAAGTGGTTTCTGAAGCATGACAATGTAACTTTTGAGAAATCTGATTTGCTGGGACGAGGCAACTTTTGCGAGGTTTATCGGGGCAAATTGGAAAAAAGAACAACCATTGCGATCAAGGTTTGTCATGCAAACTGGCGATGTGAGTTTTGGTTGCATTCGAAATGTTGTGATAAAAGTTGGATTCAGACACTTCTGATGTCGTCTCAATTTCGACAAACGTCAAAGAACAACAAGCCCGAGATGCATTGATTAAAGAAGGATACGTCATGTCAAGGATTAGGCATCCGAATGTTATTGCTGTGCGTTTTGAATTTTAGTTTTCCAAGTTTATTTCAATCAAAACTGCGATTCTTTCAGTTTTATGGTATCTGTTGCGACCACCCACCCATTATGATTGCCCTCGAGCTCTGTCCAGGCGATTCGCTGCTCCGACATTTGGTCAATTTGAAGGAAGCAATCACCGTCGGGGAAAGAATCAAGTTTCTCGTCGAAGCAGCTGAGGGAATGGCATTTTTACAGAAAAAGTGAGCGAATAACTTTAGAAATTGTGATCAGAAGTTTAAATGCTTTAGTGACCTTGTCCATCGCGATCTCGCCGCTCGAAACTGTCTAATCAGCAAATACGGAAAAGTCAAAATTGCCGACTTCGGCCTCTCAAAATTAGTCTCCCAACTCGCTGGCGAGCAATGGCTCAATCAACAGATCCCGGTGAGATGGATGGCACCAGAAACGTTGAAACCACAGCCGGAGTATTCGATAAAGAGTGATGTTTGGGCTTTTGGTATTCTCACTTATGAGGTTTGCTTTACGACAATCTTCAAACAATCATTTCAATGGCATTTTTTCTAGGTCTTCAATTACGGCGAAAAGCCATGGCCCGACTGGGAAAACAAACGTATCGCAACCCACATCCGTCGATGCCAAATGCCTGATTTGAGTGCCGCGACACCGGTTCAAATAAAACAACTAGTCGCTGACCTATGGAAGCTGAATCCGGCAGATCGACCTGATTTCGTGGCGATATTGAAGCGGATCAACGACATCCAGAATATATTCCCAGCACCACGGCCCCAATTCTGCACGACAAGCCGGATCAAAGGGGTCACTGTGCTCTCGGCTGCCGAAATGGAAGTCCTCCAAGAAAACAGTGAAGACATTCAACTCGAAGTGGTCACATCGACCTTTTCGAATCCATCAGCCGGGCCACCAGATCTACCACCGAGTGTCCATGGCAATGTGATCGAGCGCCAACCAATGCCACCGCCACCGGCATCGATGGGCGTACAACAGTGTAACGTTGCTTCGCCGACGCCAGGAAAGCAGAAGCCGCCGAAGGAACCCACTATTGAAGTTGGTTGATTCACTTTGGTGATGTTTATGACCAATGGCACTTTCCAGGAAACCATACCCGGCGGCGAATCCAACAAAAAAGCCAAACGTCGCAAGAAGAACCGCGACGTCACTCGAGACACCCACGAAGAAGCCGCTCCGGTGCAGCCTCCGACCAATGGCCAATCGGCCGGCATCAAAAAGAAGAAAAAGAAGCCCGGTACCGCTTCAGTGGATCAGACCACCGTCGATGACAAGGAATCGAGAACTGTCGAGGACAATTCAAACAACACTGATCCGGATCAGAATGAAACGACCCAGGACAAGGATAAGGGTGGCACCAACATGGCTCCAGGCGGATCGACTTCACCGAATCAGAAGAAAAAGAAGGTCAGAACGACTTCCAAGAATGTCGGGGTCAAGCCACGGAGCAATAAAAAGAGTGGAAGTGGAAATCACAAAAATGCAAAAAAACCGAATAGTTGACAAAGTTATTATGTGTTTGATTAATACAACTTCCGTGATATCTTACATCTTTATAACATTAACACAGATGTCATGAAATCACATGAGATTCGTGAATCGGAACAGAAAGTTAAGGAAACACTTAAGTTAAAAGGCAATATATAATCCTATAAAACATATCTACTGGTTGTATTTGGCGCGAAGGGCACGGTACAGGAAGCATTGCATGTCGACAATCTCGGCGATGATCTTGTGGGTTGGCTTTCCGGCACCATGACCAGCCTTGACTTCAACGCGGCAAATAACAGGATTCTTCTGGGTCTTGAGGGCATCTCTGTGGATCGTGTAGTACAGCTGGGCCATATACTTCAACGAGTGCGAGGGAACGACACGATCATCATGATCGGCTGTCATGAGCAGAGTAGATGGCCACTGGCCGCTCTCGGGGATGCGGATGTTGTGGAGTGGGGAGTACTTGTAGATGTAGTCAAAGTCCTCCTTCTTCGTTTCGGGGTAACCGTATTCGGGGAGCCAAGCGCAGCCAGCGGTAAACTTGGCGAAACGAAGCATGTCTAGGACGCCGACACGGTTGATTGCGGCACCGAAGAGATCGGGACGCTGTTGGGAGCAAGCAGCGACGAGGAGGCCACCATTGGAACCACCGTGGATGGCAAGCTTCTCGGGAGAGGTGTACTTCTTGTCGATGAGGTACTCGGCACAGGCGATGAAGTCATCGAAGACGTTTTGCTTGTTGTGGAGCATGCCGGCTTCGTGCCATTCTCGACCGTATTCGCTGAAAAGAGATCACTCAGACGGTTCAAAAGTTCGAAAAAACCCACCCTCCACCACGGATATTCGCAACGACAACAATGCCACCAAAGTCTTTGAGCCACATGCCCCGGGAGATGGCAAAACCCGGAAGTTCGCTGATGTCAAAACCGCCATAGCCATTCAAAATCGTCGGATTCTGTCCATCGAGTTTGACGTCCTTCGCGTGGACGATAAACATCGGGATCTTTGTGCCATCCTTGCTCGTCGCGAAGTGCTGGACAGCGGTGAAATTGCTCAAATCCAAGCCCTTGACGCGGATGCGATAGATTTCCTCAATGTTCAGCTGTTCCTTGGTGAGATCAACATTCGCCAAGTCGAAACGGTAGATGACTGTCGGCGAGAGGAAGGTATCATAGGTGAAGAAGACCTCGGTCCGTTCCTTCCGGCAACTCAACGAGCTAAAACAGCCGATGTCAAGCGGAATGTGGTACAGATGCTTTCCCGTATTGTAGTCATGGATGTAGATCTTCGAAGAACAGTTATCCAGGTATTCAACGATCAGTTTATCACCACCGGCCACGGAAACGGATGACAGTTTACGCTTCGGATCCTCGGGAATCACGACTTGCCAGTTGTTCGGGTTGTTGTTATCAGCACCGACCTTGACACGGACCAACTTATACATGGGAGCATCCTTGTTCGTCAGGACCAACACGTCATCACCATTGATGTCGAGAATGTCGTATTTGGCATCATTTTTGTCGAAAAACGGCTTCAATTCCAGCTTTCCGGTGATCTTATTGTTCAGCGCCTTCAAATCAGCATACAGAAGCTGATTCGTGGGGTCACAGCCTTTGGAGACATTCACAAGGAGGAAACGACCATCACGAGAGACGGAACCACCAATCATGAGATTCGGATCTTCACGGAAATCAGCGACGAGAACATCCTCCGATTGTGGGGTGCCCAGTTTGTGGAAGAAAAGGGTATGGTACTGATCCTTCTCGGTGCAGGAACCAGTAATTGCACCCTGATGCTCCGGATACCGCGAATAGAAAACACCCGATTTGTCGCTAAGCCAGCCGATACCGCTGTGCTTCACGCCTGCGATCGTATCCTTCAGGTGTTCACCATCAACCGTAAGGAATTTCAGCGTCGTCCAGTCACTGCCCTTCTCCGAGAGACCATAACACCAGAGACTGCCATCTTCCGTCCATTTAGTTGAGCGAATCGCCGTGGTGCCATCTTCGGACAGCAAATTGGGATCGAAGAAGATCTCACCCTTCTCTTTGTAGTTCTTCGTTTTGTAGAGGACATACTGATTTTGGAGACCCGTATTGTACCAATAATAGTAGAAATCGCCATGTTTCGTGGTACAGCCGACTTTTTCAAAGTTCCAATACTCGGTGAGTCGTTCGCGCATTTTTTCACGGACGTCAGCAGCTTCGTAGAATGGCTTACTGACCTTGTTCAGCTCATTGACCCAGGCTTGGGTTTCCTCCGTATCCGGGTCCTCCATCCAACGGTACGGATCAGCAATCTTGGTTCCGTGGAAGTCGTCAACAACGGTGTCATCACGACGAGCAAGTGGGTAAGTGGACGGATCAATCGAGATGTCGTTCGACATGGCGGCGACCGAGATGATGCGGGACGTGGGCTGTAACGAGGGAAGTCGTCGCCGTAGGCAGTAAACGAAAGCACGACACGGAAGCATGATCGAGACTAGGCGAGACTGGCTAGATGTCTAGACTGGCAGGCGAGAGTATGATGATGACTTCGAGAACGCGTAAAAAACACGTGAACTCCCGAGTTTTGGGTAAAGTAAAAAAACCTCTCGCGCATTCGACGTTAATGACACTTTGCCAGAGGGAGGTACTCGACGTTTACGCCCTCAGGGTTTTGAGAGTTTTATTTTTGATTGTTGTGGTTTTGATAAATTTGTTTTATTTCCAATTTTCTAGTTCTTAAGTATAACACACAGTAGACGTAACTAGAAAAGGGAATTGGTGTATGTGGTCCTAATTCATTGTTATGAGCGTCGGTAGTCATGAGAACAAAAAAATAGCAACGGGAAGCATAGCGATGCAATTCATGGTGGAAACATCTGTGGCCAGGCATTTTGAAACATCTGTTGCCATGCTTTTAACGATAAAATTGAAATGGCCGGCTTATTGTTATGAAAATGGGGGCTGTCTCGTTGAATTCAAGCAAAACTGAAATAAGCAAAATACCTTTGTTAAAAATTCTCATTATTTATCAATTGCTAACCATACAAAAATAAATTGTATTCCAAAGATGTGTGGGTACCAACAAAACACTCAATTGACACAAAAGTCACCGCTAATTGAATCAGATCGACAATCAATCAAGTCAAACATTAGAAACTGACAACTAACCTTACAATAGACCGAAAATTACTTTAATCAACGTTGCAATACAAAATTACCTAACCCCTGAAGGCATGATTCAATATAGGTAAATGTAGTCAGACTTCAGACTCCATGTGACCCTGAAATGATAACAGACAAAGTGGGTTCAATGTCTTTAGTCCCTATCAGAGCCACATGGGCATGGCTTGTTTTCGTTTCTAATGATTGACCTATGTCCGGGTTAAACCCAAAGGTATACTTATACACTTCACTTATCATGAAAAAGTTCCTTGTTCTGGCAGTGACGTGATACTTACTATGTTCGCCGAGTACTTGGTCGTAATACTAACAGTGTTGGTATGTTTTTACAACTTTTTTTGGAAGCGGAGAGGTTTGCCACCGGGTAAGATTTTGCTCAGTCTCAAAGTTGAAACTGTTTCCAATTCAGGTCCGGTGCCATTACCCCTAATCGGCAACATTGCCCAAATCTCGCAGTCTCAATACAACATTTGGACCATGAAATATGGCCCAGTGTACACATATTGGATGGGTGAAATGCCGATTGTCTCGGTGAATGACGTCAATGTGATACAAGAATCATTCGTCAAAGACGGAGATAATTACGCCGGTCGAGCACAGATTCACGAACTGTTAGAGATTGTGAAACACGGCGACCATGGCATCATCTTTAGTGAGGGTCAACTGTGGCGGGGACAACGTCGATTCACATTGCAGGTGTTTCGCAACTTTGGCTTCGGAAAAAACATTATGCAGGATCAGATTCTTGATGAATTTGTCGACTTGAGGGCGGAAGTAGCGGAGGCGGCGAAGCGCGGGGATATGGTCGACATGAAGGGGGCCATTGATTTGGCTGTGGGGAATATTATCAATAATTTGTTGTTTGGGTATCGATTCAAGGGAGTAGGTGCATTGTATTTTGGGATTTGTGACAGTTGTGAAGAATCATGGTTTCAGAAGCGGCGTGACGATTTTGAACACGCTAAGAAACTGATTATGGAAGTCGTAACTCACTTTGGATCGCTGTTTGGCATGATTTTCATGCACAAGGCCCACATGTTCAAGCATGTCCCAATACTGTCGGCAGGGTATCAGAAGATGGTGGATGACCGGGATAGATTGTGGGAGTTTTTCGAGAAGAATGTGCAAAAGCGGGCACAGAATGTTGATTATGATGCAGAGTGTGAGCCGGTGGATTTCACGGAAGCTTATTTGAGAAAAATGAGGACAGAGGGGGAGAAGAATGGATTTACGTGAGTTTTTGATCTCAGAATTTTGCGAATTTTTGAGTGACTCGCAGTTATGAGTGTCGTTTTGATCGGCAATGATGATGGCAGCCACAGGAAAAGACCATCAAAAACAAACCAGTTTTCCAGAAAAGACAATCTTTACGGCTGTCTATTCGACCTCTGGAGTGCCGGCCAAGAAACAACATCCACAACTCTTGGCTGGGCGTGCATCTACCTCATCAAAAACCCTGAAATCCAGCAAAAGCTTCAATCCGAACTGGACCGTGTCATTGGTAGTGACCGACTCATCCGATGCGACGACAAACCCCAGCTTCACTACGTCAATGCCGTCGTGGCCGAAACCCAACGCTTATCCAACATTGTGCCACAAAACCTCCTCCACAGAACCCTCGCTGATGTCGAGATTGCTGGCTACAAACTACCCAAACACACCGTAATCACCCATATGATCTCATCGGTCCTCTACGATGAACGCTACTTCCCCGATCCAATGGCATTCAAACCGGAGCGATTTTTGACCCCAGGTGGATCCTTCGTTTCATCACCAGCATTGATGCCCTTTGGCGTGGGTAAACGTGCATGTTTGGGTGAATCGATGGCAAAGATGGAGTTATTTTTGATCCTTGCTAATACCTTTAACCATTTCACGGTTGGTCTTTCACTTATCAGACTGATCAAACTTATCAGTGATGTTTACAGCTCAACGAAGACAAACACCACCCTATCAGTACTTTTAGAACTGTCGGAGGGACAGTCCCACCGCCCGATTTCAAGTGCAGGGTTCAACTGCGTCTTGAAAACAACAACAAACGAGTATAACAACCTTTGTAACAGTCTTTATTAACTATAAAACAATATGGGAAACAGAAAACCTGTCTTGTGCCACAACGGACCCAAAGATGATAGGAAAATAACACTGGAAAGATACACTGATAAACGACAAAATGGAAAGCCCGAAAACAGTTAGCAACATTTAATCTGTACTGAATTAAAGGAATTGAGAGATTCTCTGTGATCAATCGCATGGAAAAAAGGCGCAAGCAGGTCAACAGACGTGGGCGTTATGCAGGATTCGTTCTTGATAATGGGTTCCACTTCGATGTCGGCTTTCGGCAATTCGACGACGTCATTATCGGCGAAGGATGCAGCGAATCGCTTTTCGTGTTCGGCCGTTTCATGTTGCAGTCTCCTGACGAATGACGCGTGAATGCTTGCTTCAGCCGCGCAGGACCCATTATTGTTCGAAGTCGTCGGAACTGAATCAAGGCTGCCTTCAGACTGGATGCTCGCCAATGCGATGCCAACACAAACCGCAGAAATGTATGTGGCTGAGATGGCCGATGTGTAGGTGAAGAACGTCTTGACTTCGGACCAACATTTGTCCCAACTCCGCACGAGCACAGCCAAATCGTTGTAGGTTAAAAACTTGTGGCGTCGAAGGCAAGATTTTGCGATGTAGAGCTCCGTGGCTTCAACAGCATCACGAAATTCGTCCTCCTTGACGTTGAGGTTCCAGTCGAGCTTGCCGAGCAACTCCAACTCGAGGGCATTGACGGATTTGACGGTGCGGGAGGAGCATTGAGCCCATTCATCGTTCCAGATGTATTCTTCGACGTCGGCATCTTGGAGAAACTTGGTCGCAAGCACGAGGGAACCGAGATAGAGGTCATCGGGGGTCATTTCTGTGAAGTCGGAGGTGTTGGAACGGCGGAGACGATCGACATAGATCATTGCAACGATGAGGGTAGTGGGGTCTACACAGCAGTCACTATAGATGAATACAATTATTGAAATTGCAATAAAATTGAGTAAAAAGGGCGTACCGAGCAACTTTAGAAGCGAAGGCAAGGTCAAGACGATCGAACGAGTTATGGCGGTCAAAATAGTCAACGACCATTTCTGGAAACAACAATTTTCATAAATTGAGACATGTTTATATAAAAATGGGTACAAACCTGTCAAAGGGACTGTCAAGTTATCCATTCTGAGCTGGCCATAATTCATCGTGCGTCGCAGCCGACGCTGCAGGCATTTGTGGGGCGCCGATCGAGGTGGCATGATCGGGATGCTGGGGATTACCTGGAATCGATATTTTGATCATTTCGAAGAGATTTTAACACGAAAACATGGTTCAAAACGCGGTAAATTCACGATGTAGATATGTTGAAACAGATTCTCTCACCACAAAGTGCCGAACACGCCGAAGAAACGCGAAATTCAAAGCTGTTTTGCAACTTAGGCCCTGAGGAAATGCGCGAAACCCGTACAAACCATGCACTATACAGCCACGCGCTTTCGTCAAAGTATTAGTCAATTGTCGACAGGCAGTCGAGAAGATGTGAAGCAAACAACGATCGCTTGCTTCCTCTCGCGCCCTAGCACAGAAGTTCAACCCTACTATCAAACGCAACCGATCAAGACAGCCAGAGGACCCCGCCAGCGGCGGTGTTCATCCGGACCTCCATGCATCCACAACAAAAATATGCATTCGTGCGTACACTGCGTTCATAGACCCCCTGGTCCCAACACGCACGCCCTGTGCTTTTTTCTCGTCCTTTTCTCTGCGCGTCTTCCTCACTCTGCTTCGGTCGGTTCCCCCTCCGGCCGTCACCGAATTTCTCCGGGGCCGTTTCCCTTCCGGTCGTTCCGTTTTTCCAGGCGCTCCACTGTGGTAGGTATATTGTTGTGCGTTGTTTTCGTGGCGGGACTGAAGCAAGTTGCTGCAAGACGGCGCGCCGCGATCTAACTATCGATGCAGGCGGGCGGGGTGTGCTGAGGCAGTTGCTTGCTTGCGCGTTTTTGGATCGCTTTGATGCGGGTCAAAATGGCGGGAAAAGGCACACCAATCCAGGTGGTGCGCCGGAGCGATTGGCTTCATTCGCTTCCTCTCTCCTCCATTTGCAAGTAATTGTAGTCCTTTTTTTAGTCGTCCGAGTTTTCCTATTCGTAAAGACATTACTCTTTTTTTTCTTCTTCGAATGTGCTGTTTTTTTTTGGTTCCATTCATGCGCATTTTTTAAGTTATCCTATCCCTTATCCAAATTTTTTTATTTTTACCATTTTCCTGGCTACTTGCCGACTTTTTTTTTCCTAAACACCAAATTGACCACCTCGTGTAACACACATTACATCGTTTATCATGCGGTTTTGAATGTCCCGCGCAACACACACATATTCACGTTGGCTGACGTTTGGAACGACTGTTGTCCTCACGCTTGCTTTTTTTCCTTTCCCCCTGGCCCTGCCATGAGCAGTCCAGCCCCAGCAGCAAAGCGCACCACGAGAACATTTTTTTTGTTGAACGTAAAGAAAACAAGCGAATAAAGAACGCTCTTCTGTTTTGTTTTCCACTGTTCTTGGTGGCCAGCGGGCCTTCCCCCTTTCCGATACGATTGCCCACGTTGTTTTTTTGTGTTGGTCGTTTGTAAATTGCGCGGATTATCGGTTTTGGCGCGTTGCCAAGTTTTATTACACCCGTCGTACGGCTATTTTCCATTTGCATTTGATTTACGGTGTTTCTTTTGCAGTGAAACACAGCGAAAACAAATCATGTCTTCGCCACCCCCTACCCCTGATGCGGCCGCTGCTGCCACAGCTCCCGCTGTCAGTACCCCGACGAAGGAGGTTCCGCCAGAGGAGCCCAAGTCCAATGAAGGTGCCAGCGGTGATGCCCCAAGCACGACCAATGGATCGGATAAGGCTGCCGTCCCTGAAGATCCGACCTCGGGTGATGCCCCTGCCGCGGAGGAGGAGAAGAAGGAGGCTGAGCCCATCCCGGAGGAACCTTCCACCAACGGTGAACCCGCTGCTGCCCCGGTTGCCGCTGCTGTTGAAGCCAAGCCTGAGGAACCCGAACCCGTCGCAGAGAAGCCTGTTGAAAAGGCTGAAGAAGAGAAGCCCGCTGAACCTGAAAAGCCTAAGGAAGAGGAACCGTCTTCGAGTGCTCCCGCCGCGAAGCCTGAAGAAAGTGCCGAAAAGAAGCCGGCCGCAGAGGTATGTTGTTGTTTCATCGAGTTGAATGTTCTAACTGTTAAACAAAAAATTTCAGAAGAAGACCCTTCCCAAGTGGATGTGCCAGTCCGCCGATGATCTAGAGGATGAAGTCGTCGCTGAAGCCACAACCAAGGAAGAAGAGAAGAAGCCCGCTGAAAAGGCTGATGCTGGTGCCGAAGAAAAGGAAGAAGCCGCCCCTGCTGGTGAAGAGGAGGCTGAAGAAGAAGCCGCTTCCCCTGAACCCTCAACTTCCTCTGCTCGTGGTGGTCGTGGCCGAGGACGTGGTCGCGGTCGTGGCCGTCCGCGTGGTGCCGGTGCTGCTTCCACTCCCCGTACCCCCAGCACTGCTCGCAAGGCCCCAGCTACCCCTGTCGATTCCTCTGAATCTGTTGCCGCTTCCCGTCCCCGTCGTAGCACTCGTGCCAACGTAGATTACGCTAACCCTGATACTGCCACCGGTATGTTTTCTTTCATCAACTTCGTCCAACATTTCCATAATATAATCCTCTTCAGTTGTTGCTCTCATGGATGATGAAGAACTCGGCGATGTCAACCTATCTGGTCGTGGCCGTAAGCGGGGACGTGGTGCTGCCCGAGGTACCGGTAAGCGTGGCCGTCCTGCCAAGCGTGCCGCCAACAGCGATAGCGAGGACAACGAATCCCCTGAAGACGATGATGACGTCGATTACAAGAAGTCGGCCAAGTCCACCCCTGCTCGTGGTCGAGGCCGCGGACGTGGCCGAGGCCGTGGTCGCGCTGCCGCCGCATCTGGTAGCCGTACTTCTCCGCGCAAACCTGCCGCCAAGAAGCAAAAGACCGACGATTCAGAGGAAGACGCTAACGAACAGAATGACCAAGGCAGCGATGCTTCCGGCGGCGCCGAAGAGGTCGAAGCCGGCGCTGACTAAATGCATTGTTCCAAAGTTTGCTTCGATTTTGTCTCAAAGTCGTCTTCTATCTCCTCCGCCTTCCTCAACTCAGGCGATCTTCTTCGTTAACCTCGTTATATAATCCTAATTCCATTTGTTTCATTCATTCTTCTGTATGTACCCCATTGTCATTTGATTTCTTAATAATAATAATTCGCCAAAGGTCGGATTTTCAATTACTAAGACTGCGTCTTGTTTTGATTGTTTTGCTCATCACAGCCGCCTTTCGCGGCGTTTATACATTTATTATGTAATTCAAAGTTAAATTGGATCGTATTTGCCCTGTCTTTTGAGATCTCCTTTAGTAACTACTGTTCCGTTTACAGATGTTGATCACCACCTTTATCATCTTTGGCTTATTTTATTCTTTTATTGCTTTTCAATTGAAACAGATTTTCATATTTTTGAGTTTGTTTTTGTTCACTTTATTATTATTATTTTAATTTAAATGTTGATTTGAGAAGTTCTGATTTTTTGTTTTTAATTAGTAAAGGACAAACTCAATAATTGGTTGGATGGGTTGACATGAACACAGATACATACTGATCGATGGGAAGGGAAACCGCTAATATAAGGCTAGAAAAGCATGCCGAAGGGATTTGATGAGGAAGTGTTTGTTTTTGGCAAGGTGTTCTGCATATCCGTCGGCAGTTTATGCAAAGTTGTCGCATTGCATTGCGCGCATGCGGTTTGCGCGTTGGTGGTGCAAGCGATCGCGGATATAATGTTAGATGTGGCTTTTTATGAGTTTCTTGACGGTTTTTATATATATCTTGACTTGATAATGCCTAAATTTAAGGCTTTTCCTTGTTGAATGGCACTTCCTTTTCGAAGTCCTTCATTATCGCGGATTGACACCCCATCATCTTCATTCCCGTCTCAAATTGTATAACACGTTTTCAGCTTACGATGGCCGATGATCATGATGTACTCAGGGTTCTACGCGACATAATGGACCATCCATTGTTTTTGGCAAATGCTGTTCCGCCATCGGCCGTAGCTGAGTTTGAGCGTCTGATGCATGATTTGATGACATCAGGTTTTCAACATTCTCAAAAGAAAGTAAACTTAATAGCTCGCAGAAGTATGTATTCAAATATTAGCCTATTACGGGCTGTTCGTTACACGACCGGCTCAAGCAATACCAAGGACACCGTGAAGTTCGCCGCGGAATTGTTCAAGTTACAATTTCCTGAGGCATTTCAAAAATTTATGGATGTTGAATACGATCACAAGAAAATGACTGAAATGTTCGAGCTTATGAATTCGTTAAACGAATCTCACTCAGAAGACCTTATGCCACAAGAAGGCTTTTACTACATGAAACTTGAAGAAAATGAGAAAGCAGATGCACTTATGCGTATTTTGAATGGTACTAACTTCGACCAAGCGATCATATTTGTCGATTCTGTCGCCAATCTTTTCGATGTCAACAAACTTTTGACTAAAAACAACGTCTCATCTGTCATGGTTCATGAAAAACTTGACCCAGAAGACCGTCAATCTCGTTATCAGCAGTTCAAAAGTTTGAAGCCTCGAGTTCTCATCGCTGCAAAGATTGTTGATATTTGTCTATACACCCAGGGCACCAATGTGGTCATCAACTACGATATGCCGGAACTTCTTTATGACTACACCTATCGTGTCATGTGTGTTGGCGACTTCTGTGATAACGCACTTTCGATTTCGTTCTCAACAAGCCGCAATGACGGTCTACTATTGAAAGCCGTCGGGAAATGTTGGACACCGATTGCTGAGCTCGCTAAGGACATGGATCCCACGTCATACGGTAAACTCGCCGTCAAACCGACTCCTGTAAAACATTATTACAAAGTTGTGCTGGAAGGAAAAAAGAATGTCAGACGGCGCGAGCTGAAGACTATTTTAAGCATGTTGCCTTCCCAGAGCATTATCATCTTTGTCAACTCGGAAGAAACTTATAATAAGGTCAAAAAATACGCCAAACGCAGGGTGCGTGTACATTACAAGTTGCCCGAGGTTGAACGGCAAGAGTTGTATGAAACCGTCAAAGAAGGCTATAAAGCGAATGTGTCAAGACGCTATTTTAACACATCCAAGGGTTTTAAAAATGCGACTAAACTTAGTCACTTTGACAATATTGCCGAGTTTGTCATCAACTACGACATGCCGAAAACCATTGATGACTATTTCAATCGTGCCAGATGTGCTCACGATTTCAATGCCGGTGGCACGGTTATTTCATTCATATCGGACATGCGGGAAGCCTTTATGGTGGATTTGATTAAAGAGCGACTGAATAAGACCCTTGACGAGTTGCCGGACGATTTTAGTGGTACTTCTGGCACTGGTGGTTCATCTTCTACAATGCCGGAACCGGACGTTTTTTTGCCCGAACCAGCCACAAAGGAGGATATGTCTTTTATGTGTGTCGTCAAAAACGATTCGAAATTCAGCCAAAAAATAATCCCCTTTCGATCAGCTGACGCTTTTAAGTCAATCTTGCCGGATCTTTTCCCAAGCTACTGTAATGTAAATTTATCGAGCTATGGTCGACCTGCTTATCCACTACAAGGGCATTATTACATGAAACTCGGTGAAAATGAGAAGCCAGAAACGCTTCTCGGCATATTGGAGGACGCCAAATTTGATCAAGTCATCATTTTCGTCAACTCTGTGGCCAGTTGTGAAACCTTCAGCGATAGTTTGAACGAAATAGACATCCCATGCGTTGCCATTCATGATGAACTGAGTGCCGAAGAACGTCAAACCCGCTACCAGACGTTCAAAGACGCCAAGCCCCGAATCCTGATCACTACAAACTTCGTTAATATTTGTCTCTACATCCAGGGCACCAATATGGTCATCAACTACGACATGCCAAACGATGAATTCGACTATATCAACCGGGTCTTGTGTGTTGGCAACTTTTGTGATAAGAACTTATCTATTTCATTCGTAACAAATCAGCGGCATGATCTTCTTTTCAATCGAGTTGGAGCTCACTACATGGCACTGATTCCCTCACTGCCTGATATCGATCCATCATCGTATGTCGACCTTGCCGCAAAACCAAATCTTGTCCAGCAGTACTACAAAGAAGTGCCACAATCAGCTAAGTTGTCATTGCTGTTTACCATTTTGCACAACTCTCGTTGCAAGAATCCAGTTATTTTTACTAATTCGGCATCAACTTGTAGTATTATCAAACATGCCCTAAACATTGCAAACAGCTCTCCATTTTTCTACCAAGCTTTTCAAAACTTAATCGTCGCCCGGAAGCCTCCTCGATTTAACAACACTTCACGTTATGTCATTAACTACGATATGCCGAAATCAACGGATGAATACTTTTACCGAGCGAGATGTGCCGGAGATCTTTGGCATGGCGGCACGGTGATTTCGTTTTTGACGGATGAGGGTGATGCCGACATGCTGAATTTGGTCCGGCGTACGTTCAATACGAGAATTTTCAATCTGCAGGAAGAAAACTATCAATGGTGTTCTAAAACATATGAGGCTAACTTGCGCCTTTAGGGGCTTTCACTTGTTATGTTTTTTTTTGAAATTTGATCATGACGTTCAGGTTTTACTTGCTCAGGATTCTTAAACATCGTTTTGTATATTTTATTATCAGGTCAAACTTTTTTAACAATGCCTTTAAAAATCAACATCGAATAAAGTTCATTTAGCAAACTGTGAAAACAACTGACCACTTGTTTTATTCCTGACTGTTTAAAAACAATGAAAGTGCCAACACATTTGATACGGTAAAAGTAAATTCAAAGTTTCATTAATTTATTAAAATTTATAAATTAGTCATTTTTAGAGCAAAACATTGTGGAAAATCGGGATTACATGCCCTGTTCCTTCTGTTGTTCATTGTCGTAGTCTAACGGCAGGATATAGTTCCAAACCTCTTTTGCAGTTTCATTAATATTATCTGTAGTCCGTTCAACTTGCCCTTGATAAGTTACTACAAAAGCGACAAGTGCCCAGTGAATGATGAGTATAACATATTCCGCAAGTGGATAATCCTGCCATACACCATAGTTCTCAAGTTGTAAGTAAATGTGCCAGTGAATAAAAGCAATTAAAAAACCAGTGATGAAATGTAGAAAGTTAAGACACTGATAAGAAATATGAATACCTCGAACACCTTCACACAACATGTAGCTTCTTTTTAAGCGGCTCAAAGTATCTCGAATTTTCTGTTTTAATTCTTCTGACATATTGGCCTCGTAAGCAATCGAAAATCTATAAAACTATTATATATTAAACGTCACTTTTGAACATAAAACTCACCTGCAATGTTGATCACGAATAAACTTCACAATATAGTCAATAAAAGAGTCGTATTCAAGTGAATCTATGCCGTCAGCAAATTGCGCGTTAATTCGAACTTTCTTAACATCGATGGTAATCAATTCCTTGATTTGATCCCAAGTCATTTTACCATGTAAAACGAGTCGGCTATAGCGTCCACGAATAAGTGGAATCACCTTATCGTACGCTTCGACCGTTTGACAGTTTAAAATAAGAGTGTCTTCGATGTAGACAAGCTCATTCCGCTCGATTATTTCGTCGACGGTCAATACTGACTTCCATATGGGGTTGATAGAAAGAGGACCATCGGAAAAGAAACGAAAACACTTGTTATTGTGACCATATTTGAGAAATTTGAAAAAATACGTATCTTTTAAAGCCCATTCCCGAATATCATCACTATCAGTGATAAACACTTGTTCGTATGAGGTTTCCATGACAATATGGTTGTTCATTGGGCAAAAAATCCAAATATTCAAGCTATTTGTAAAAACAAAAAAAAGCTTATGACAAAAACAAGCCACCACTGCAGCGAACGGTTATGATGTTGTATAATAACGCGCAAAGAATACCACCACGACGTTTCCTTACTAGTGGCCCAACTCAAAGCTGAGTCATTTAGTCGATAGCATGCTGCACAACCTACCCATTGCGCGGTCTACGGTTAATACGGTCGTTTCTGGTGCATCTGCTTCGCTGCGCATACCAAAAACAGCAAAAAGAAAGTAATCAATGGTCTAGCACCCGTTTCGTAAAGTCAGAGATTGTTGCAAGATTCATCGACGTTCCCGATTCGACAGACGACAAACTGCATCCCTCAAACGCAAGAGTTTGGCGCCTTGCCACACCAGAATCCAGGTAATGCTGGTTTCATGAAACTTTAGTCACCTAATTATCAAAATTTTGCTCCTAGGAGTTAGAATTTGAATGAATCCTCACAAGAATTTTGTTGAAATCCTATACTTATAGTCGGCGTTTATGAAACTGTGATATGAGTGTTGGTATCAGTTCCAGGCACTCACAGTGTATAAGTAAAATAAATACGATAAGAGATTAAACCTTGTGAAGCAAGTGCCGAAAGACAGTGAAAGGTAACAGTAATCGCAATCAGTGCCAATTCCAAAACAACGCAAAACATGCTAGAAAAACGGACTTAGGTCTTGGAGCATTATTTTTCATCAAAATGTGCTGCTGGAATCACCATTAGCGATTTTATGAGCATGGGTGACGGTGATTCGAGACTAAACTGTCCGAAACGAAGCTATTGCAGGTATGTTCCCACTGTTTATAGACTCTGAAACGTGTCAAAAGAGGATATAATAAAATTTTCAGACCCACAAATACTTTTATCCTCAATTTAATCGGTTTTCCATGCAATGCTTATACAATACTGCTAATTCGAAGTCCAGCATGATCGATATCGGGATTCGTCTTTACCACCGTTAAACCATTTATTACTAAGTATCTTTTGAAAAACATCTCGTCTGTAGTTAATATTGCCGGAAACATGCTTCGCTAGATGTCAAAACTTTTTTTCTTCTGTTTATAGCATGTAGAAAATGGGCACAAAATAAACTGTATTTCTATCGAGTGTGTTGTCGTAGTGGTTAGAGGCGTACGCTACTACGGTTTTTTTTGCATTGGTTCGATTTCATCTACCTCTCATCGTTTTTGATTTGCTATTTTTTTTTCTGAAACACCGCGTCACCCTTCTTCACCATTTTTAGAAACAAATTAGACTAGTCATTAGCTTCAGCGGTGATGGAATCTACGAGTGACGTTCGAGAACGCTCACTCAAGTGAGATCGAAGCGACGTCGAGGTCCTTTCATTCGGCGCAAAAGAAGTGGCCGAAACGTGAAAAAAGGTTGCAGTTGCATCCCCGTTTTTGCACGGGCGCTGGACCCTAAACGGCGACCGCGTCATTGCCGAGTTAGCGTTTCACGTTGATGATTTTACTTTTAACGACTTTGGATATACTTTTGATATTTTCAGGACCTCATTATGAATCGTTCGACTATCCGTCTATGCATCACACTGTCCATCGCCACAGGTAAGTGGGATTGTATTGTTTTACAAAGTGCACAACGCTTCATGTAAATGAAATTTCAGTTCTCGCCACTTTCATCTACAATCCCTATTGTGTCGTAGGTCAGTTTGCTTTTAACACACCCTTAACAAAAAATTGCTCAAAAGAATGACACGATAGAATAGAAGAGTTGGTTCCTCCGGATACACAACGGATCCTCCGGATCCGGATGCGGAGAAGATGTCAAAAAATAAAACGAAAGCCAAAATGAAACCATCATACGATTTTATGGACAATTTGTTTCAAACATTGACTCGGATTCGTGTCTAACGGATTCTCCGCCTTCGGATGTGTGTCGGATTTCTCTGGAGGAACCAACTCTGATAAAAGCATACGTTGTAATTCGTCACACGTGATGTTACGTTAAGTTTGCCACCGTTTTAGAGTTACCCTTCCAGTTATTAACCACCGGCCCGTAAATCTCTAACCAACCGACAACATCAGTGATTTTGGTTCCGAATCCAGAACCCGAAGTTCTCGAAATCTCATCAACTTTCATCGTGCCGATGCTCAGTGTGTCCCACGGACACGATTCAGATCAAACACGGTCTCGGAACCGCATTCAGAAGTTCTGTGAGCTGAAAAACGGTGTTTCTTACGAAAAAGTGATATTTTCCAGTTTTTCGTTTTAAACACTGTTTTTCAGCTCATCGGACGTCAGAATCCGGTGAACCGGGATGCCGATCCCATAAAATTGTAATATTTTTGTGTAAATACGTTGCGACCAGCCATTCAAGACTGCCACCTAATAAATATGACGTATTTTTTGAACTGAGAATCTAAATATTTCAAAATTTCAACTTTTTTCACCGTGCCGATGCACAATGTATCCATGATTTACATCACGTGCGGCCTTCGAATCGCAAGATCAGTAGTGTTGTGAGCCGAAAAACAGTGATTAGAGCGAAAAAGCGGTGTTTTTCAGCGGTTTTCTGTTTGAATAACCGTTTTTTAGCTCACCGGGCGTCAAAATTTGGCAAATCTAAAAGCAGATCCCCTCAAATTGCGTTTTTTTTGACTTAAAATGATGCGGCTAGTCTTTCTAGACTCTCATTTATGGAATTGGACGGCATCAATTCGATTTTTTCGAAATCTCGACATTTTTATCTTGCTAATGCTAAGAGCAACCAAGAGAGACTATTTATATATCACATACAACCTTGAAATCGCAAAGTTTAGACCTTTTTTGAGTTGAAAAACAGTAATTAGAGCGAAAAAGTGGTGTTTTCCCGCAGTTTTTCCTTCTAATCGCTGTTTTTCAGCTCACTGACCGTCAGAATCTGGCGATTCGGCAGGCAGATTTCAACAAATTCATGTTATCTAGACTAAACACGATGCAGCCAGTCTTTCTACACCTTAACCTAAGGAATCTGACGACTTCAGAATTCCGGCTTCAGAATCCAGAATCCGAAGTTCTGAAATTCCATCATTTTTGAGCGTGACGATGCTCAGTGTGATCCCTGGAGACTAGTTATCACAATTCCGGCCTTGAAATCGCGAGATTCAGGAAGTTTGGGTGCTGAAAAACAGTGATTAGAGCGAAAAAGTGGTGTTTTCCCGCAGTTTTTTCCTCTAATCGCTGTTTTTCAGCTCACTGACCGTCAGAATCTGGCGATTCAGCAGGCCAATTCTGTCAAATTCATTTATTCTGCACTAAACATGATGCGGCCAGTCATTCTAGACCTTAACCCAAGGAATCTGACGACATCAGAATTCCGGCTTCAGAATCCAGAAACCAAAGTTCCGAAATCTCGTCATTTTTGATCGTGACGATGCTCAGTGTGATCCCTGGGCACCATTTATCACAAATCCGGCCTTGGAATCGCGAGATTCAGGAAGTTTGTGAGCTGAAAAACAGTGATTAGAGCGAAAAAGTGGTGTTTTCCCGCAGTTTTTTCCTCTAATCGCTGTTTTTCAGCTCACTGACCGTCAGAATCTGGCGATTCAGCAGGCAGTTTCTATCAAATTCAGTTCATGTAGACTAAACACGATGCGGCCAGTCATTCTAGACCTTAACCCAAGGAATCTGACGACATCAGAATTCCGGCTTCAGAATCCAGAAACCAAAGTTCCGAAATCTCGTCATTTTTGATCGTGACGATGCTCAGTGTGATCCCTGGACACTAGTTATCACTAATCCGGCCTTGAAATCACGAGATTCAGGAAGTTTGGGTGCTGAAAAACAGTGATTAGAGCGAAAAAGTGGTGTTTTCCCGCAGTTTTTCCGTCTAATCGCTGTTTTTCAGCTCGCTGACCGTCAGAATCTGGCGATTCTGGTGGCCGATTCTAACTAATTCAACCAAATTCAGCCTCAAAATGAGTAAAAAATCACGAATAATTATAGCATTATCGTACCATTATCACCAAAAATGATGTTAGCAAAAGCATGAGTAAATGATAAATTACAACCAATACATGTTTTTTGACCCCCCTAGTTTGACGTTCACCATTTTAGACTTTGCCGACATTTCCATCGAGCTCGCTGACAATTGCCTATCCGCCCTGGCCAACGCGGATTCGTCAACAGAAGCCGGAATACATATAATTCAAGTCGGAGTCTTATGGCAAATGGTTGGCACCGTCATCCTCTTGGTGCTAGGGATAATCGGGGTTTACAATTATGGCCTCATAACAACATGCACTAACGCAAGAACGGCACTTGTTGCGGGTTTAAACGTCGCCGAAAACTGGAAAAAATTATTGGTCCTGTGTAATTTTGACCCCACCGACCATTTCTGTTACTACCGTGCATTTGTCATTTTTTGTTTAACTAACTACTTTTTGCATGACACTTTTGAAGTGCATATAACCATTTTAACCCCCATTGAGTGCAGTGCCATTATTGTTGTTGTTTTTAGCCTCTTTTGGGTTGTTGTTGGACTGCTGGGTTTTAAATTTGATACAGCGTTAGAATAAAGTGTTGAGATGAAAACAAAAAAAAACGGTAGTAAAACAAAGAGGGACACACGAATGATCAAACTGGAAAAAAGTGAATTAAATATGCCACAATGGCCATGAATGCCACATTGGTCACACATGCACTCAATGCGAACAGACTCAGAACTTCCGCCACGAAAAACTATTTGTAATTTCCAGCTGCACACAAAAACCCATTTGCCTCGGGCTATCCGCTTGAAGCTGTCGCCGGTAGCCATGCAGGTAACTTTGTTTGGTCCTTTTCCTCGTTATCTTCGGCTCATTTCATTTTATTTTGTTTCAGTATGGGAGAAGGCATTTCAGAAGGCCACCATGGAGCAAGAACGCATCAAAAAAGAGGAGCAGCAACTGATCCAGCGACGCGACATGTTGCGCTTGCTCGTCGACGCCGCTTCGGACCAGGCATATCGCGCCGAGGAGGATTACCGGAAATTGCGTGCTGAAGGACCATTGATTGATGCGGCCAAGGCAGAGGAGATGGAACAAGTGGGTTTTTTTGATGGTTGAGTCAACTGACAGAGGTAGAAAGTTTAACATTTCAGATTCGAAGCCTCAAACAACTCGTTCTCGAAAAGCATGCTGACGCCGTTTCATCGTTCCAAGAACTAACTTTGAACTTTGCCAATGCTCCGTGGATTCAGATGTTGAAAAAGAAGGAGTATCAGCGGGCTCAATTGAAGCGAGAAGGAAAAAGTGGAACTGGCAGCAGATTTGGCGAAGTTTCGCGAATTGAGTGAGTTTTCAATGATTTATTCGTGAAATTTCATAAAATTTATATATAAATTTGCAGTCGATGACGAGATTGTCAATCCCACTTGCGCCGTCGTCGCAGAAATGGCCGCTTTGGAGCAGCGGCTGGCCCTATTGCGCGTGCAGTCAAACCCCGTCTCGTCCCAATCTTTTGGCCAATCGTGGTACCCCTGGCTCCGCTAAGAAAGCCACTATCGTCGATCCGATGGATATCATTCAGCCAACTCCGTCGCCACCTCCGAAACGGCGCAGTCAACAAAGCCAAGTTGGGTTTTATTCATTCTATTTCTGTATCTCTGTCCTGTAATGCCTTTGTTTAGCGTTCCGATACTTCCCTTCTGATTGAACGGCAACGTCAGCGTTGATTCGCAATCCCCTAGCCAGGAAGAAGAAACCGGCGATCAGAGTTACGCGGAGCATCACAATAACTCGACCCAGAGTGTGAATAACGGCCCGGAGGCTATGGAGGTTGATCACGACACGTCTTCACCGGATAGCGAAAAGCTTCAGGAAGGGAATGGCTCCCAGGAATCGACTAATGGCGATATCGTTGCGGATTCGGACCCCGATGCCGCTTCCTTCCACTTCAATCTGTCCGACAATACCACGAATTCTGCGGCTCTGAGGTCTTCCAGTTCGCCTGTTTTTGCCGTTCCCGAGTTGCCTGAGCGATTCCAAATCCAAAACAGCAGCAACAAGAAGAAGAATCAGAATCCCCAGAATCGGAACAGTTCTGTTAAAGCTGATTTGTATGCATCATCTGGAGGTTTGTTTAAATTTTTTGGTTCCA
Organism: Panagrellus sp. LJ2285; assembly: GCA_024447235.1. Taxonomy (NCBI): domain Eukaryota; kingdom Metazoa; phylum Nematoda; class Chromadorea; order Rhabditida; family Panagrolaimidae; genus Panagrellus; species Panagrellus sp. LJ2285. The sequence continues at coordinate 429,025 of JAMRYB010000021.1, forward strand.
CCCCACCAATTTACTCCTTATTTGTTGTTTTGGGTTGTTTTAACAATGTGAATCATACCAACTGTCTTACAGACGGCAACTCCGACTTTTTCAACATCCTCGAGAACGAAACAGCCGGCGGCGACGACGATGACAGTGCTGTGGCTTTCTCCTTTTTGAACTCACAGTCGTCGAACACGCAGCATTCGACCGATGGCGGTTTCAACTTCAACTTTGACGATGACGACAACAACGATGATAACAATGGTGGTGGCAGTGGAGGTTTCTTCTTTTGAATTGGTTTTCTGTTGATTTTGTTACTGTTTTGTTGATCTTTATGATTTTTGTTAAAATTGTTGATTTTGACGGTTGATAAAAATACTTGTTAACTGTGCCATCTGTTTGACGAGAGCCATACTTAACTGCATAGTTAATACCATACTTTGTTGCACACAAAATGCAACCTCCAGATAATGAGACCATTATAACATGACAGGAAGGCCCTGCATCAATCGATACACGTATTGATTTCCTTGCAAAACAGCCAGTGGCCTTTCCTTGCCTTCACAATGAATCACTCACTTATCGTTTTTGTCCTGTTTACAAACTGCTCTTGTTTCAAACTGTTCAGAGGTGGCTCGGCCCAGCCCTCATCTTTCGGCCTGCATGTTTCCTAAATCTACCCATCTAGTGCCGACAGCAATAAGCTTTCTGACCTTCTCCCGAGTCGCCGGAGGTGGGTCGTTTTTTGCCTTTAGCGCCGCAACCCCCAGGTAATGAGGCACTTACAACATGACAAGAAGGCCCGGCATCAATTGATACTTGATTTCTTTGCAAAACAGCCACTGGCCTTTCCTTGTCTTCACAATGAATCACTCACTTATCGTTTTTGTTCTGTTCACAAACTGCTCTTGTTTCAAACTGTTCTTTATTTGGTTTCCATCTTTTGGCTTTTATGTTTCCTAAATCTACATATCTAGTGCCGACAGCAACAAGCTTTCTGACCTTCTCCCGAGTCACCAGAGGTGGGTCGTTCTTTGCCTTTAGCGCCGTTTTCCCCCCTCGGTCTTGCAATCTTGTGGTCATCTTGCTTCGTTGTTTATTGCTAATCAGGCAATGTAACAGATTTACTGGAACACACATTGCTGAAAACAAACACTTCCCCATAAAAACTTATTACAAATTTGTCTAAAGTTACAGTAATTTATTAAAGGCTTTTGAAGTAAAACATTATCGAGTTCCGTCGATCATTGATTCACTCAAAAAAGGGTGGGTAATATGGACGAATTTTTAAATCCTTCTTTAAAGGATCATTAATAAGATCTGTAGTTATTAAGGATCTCACATTAAAACCGAACCAAGCAATAAAAATTGTAACACCAACGATAGGTAAAACATAATCCTTAAAAGGCGAACCGTGGTTCTCGAGATGTGCGTAAACAAGTAGAGGGATACCAACAAATAGAGCGTAACAAATAAAATGTATATTGTCATTATACCGATAAACAACAATGTGGATCCCTCGAAGCCCTTCGATAAAATTGGCGCGGAAAGTAGAGCGCAACTTTTGATCTAATTCGTTTGGTATTTGGGCACCGTAGTTAATCGAAAATCTGTAAAATTGATTTTACGTGAAGTTCTGTTTGAACAGAAAACTTACTTGCAATGACGGTCACGCATAAATTTTTTCACATAGTCGACAAAGGAGTCGTATTCAAGTGAATCCATTTCGTCGGTGAATTGAGCGTTGATTCGAACCGCTTTGACATCGATGGAAATCAATTCTTTGATTTGATCCCAAGTCATTTTACCATGCAAAATGAGTCGGCTATAGCGTCCACGAATAAGTGGAATAACTTTATCGTACGCTTCGACCGTTTGACAGTTTAAAATAAGAGTGTCTTCGATGTAGACAAGCTCATTCCGCTCGATTATTTCGTCGACGGTCAATACTGACTTCCATATGGGGTTGATAGAAAGAGGACCATCGGAAAAGAAACGAAAACACTTGTTATTGTGACCATATTTGAGAAATTTGAAAAAATACGTATCTTTTAAAGCCCATTCCCGAATATCATCACTATCAGTGATAAACACTTGTTCGTATGAGGTTTCCATGACAATATGGTTGTTCATTGGGCAAAAAATCCAAATATTCAAGCTATTTGTAAAAACAAAAAAAAGCTTATGACAAAAACAAGCCACCACTGCAGCGAACGGTTATGATGTTGTATAATAACGCGCAAAGAATACCACCACGACGTTTCCTTACTAGTGGCCCAACTCAAAGCTGAGTCATTTAGTCGATAGCATGCTGCACAACCTACCCATTGCGCGGTCTACGGTTAATACGGTCGTTTCTGGTGCATCTGCTTCGCTGCGCATACAGTTTACAGACTTCTTAAATCCGTGATGCATGTGTATCGATCGTGTGTGGCACGAAACATTCATGGTCAGTCTAATGGCTGGAGGCGTTTTTGAGTTGCAGTGCATACTCGCAGACAAGCATACATAATGTGTATTGACCTTCTCGCCCAACTCGTTATTCATCGATAGTTTCGTTACTATCCATGCATGTTGAAGTCCTTTGTTACAACAACTGTTGTCTTCTTTTGGATACCTTTTTTTTTAAGTATTTTTTTCAGCTGTTGACCAAACAATACTTATTTGAATCAGCTTGGTCAGGCACAGAATTATAATATGATAGTCAATGGCATGCACCTCCAAGCAATGATTACGCAAATCCTGTCCGATGCAACAAAGTACAAACCCATGACCACCATTTTTAGCACTTCTTCAATCAGGATGCTCAACAAATGCCAGAGCAACTTCATAAAAGTAGTCGCATTCGAAAACGCAATAAATTCCAAACAATGTGGTGTCTCAACCACAGAGTTTTGACCGTGCGGCTCATTTGAATCTTAATGGTGCCGATTTTATAGTGCCGGATCACTAGCGGTATTCAAATTATTTCAATTGTGTGGAATCAGTGATTGTTACAAGATTCATTTACGTTCTCGATGCAGCAAGCGATAGATTGTATGCCTTAAGGGCAGAATGTTGACTCATTTCATGGACTAAATCAACATCGGTCATCAAGTTATCCAACTTTCGCAGCCGGGAACTCAAGTGAAACATCATCAAGCATCCATTTCCCATTGACGTCTACTGACAGATCTTTTCTACCAGACGTTCAAACTGCCTTTTTTAGATCAAATTTTGCTGTAGACATGTATTTGTTTAGATACCAAAAATAACAAATGAAAGTAGCAGACAAAAATTACAGAAAGCAAACTTGTCCAAAGTGAAAATCAACCTTTAAAGTGAAAAATACTGGACATAACTATAACAAAAGTTGGTCAAAGGAAACAATAGATACATGATGTTGGTCTAGGTGACTCAACTGAGATACTACCACCCTCATAGGTACGAACAGAAACACATGCTTGTGAGGCAACTTTGTAGGCAAAACCAGTTAGAGTTGGAAAAATAATGAAAAAAGTTTTCTTGAAAGCGCAAACGAGACGTCACCTAACCTGTGTAAATCGTAGATCGTTACGGCAGTTTCCAATCATGCGGGTTCGGTGCTGCCTGCAACAACTTAAATTACCCGTGTTGGGGAAACTGGGCCCGCGGAGCCAATTCGCATCGATGCTGCCGAGGAACCGAGTGTGCTGTCATTCAGGCCCTTGAAGCTGCCACCAACGATGAGGTATTCCCATTTAATAACTAGCACTGTTGTCTTGGAAGCGCTTGCCTCCGGTTCCCAGCGTTATCCATGCAGCCGTGGGATGACGGTCCACCGTGTATCCCTTCCGTAGACGTTTTGGCGGTGGTTCAGTTTCGATTCCCATTGAACCGAATCGTCGTTCTGCTTTGCCATCTGCTCGACATACTCTGATAAAGATTATATATGTGTTTCATAGGAGTAGTCGTTGTTTTAATGATGGCATTATCAGCAGTATGATTAAAGCCATATGATCAAAACTGGTATGTCATTTTTGGCACTTAACAGTATACTGTAGTCATTCTTTAGAATGGAAACATCTCGGATGCTCACACACTACCAAATCTGGTCTTCTCGAAACGACTCCATTTAAAGAAGACAGTGTTCTCCTCAAAAATGCGACCCGCATCTATGATAGTGTCCACAGATCACTTTAAGGTTGAGGATGCCATCGCGACAACACAGACAATAATTAACAGCCTAAAGGGTAATGTAGATACCGGGTTTGCGTCTTTGGTTGAAGCTACGGTGGCTTTGCCAGTGGCCATATTCGAGCCAAAGACATGGTTTTGTTTCAATGACAATGTGGCTAATTTAGATAATGCCTGCTCTACGCTTACATGCACTGGAACGATGCATATGATCAGGCATTATTGCTCCGGGACGATGCCGCCAGCGCTCTGGGTCGCGTGAAACTGCAAATCATCCAGGGCTTGGCAGATGACAATGTATATTTCCAGAATCATGCGCTTCTGTTACAGCCGCTGCAGGATTTATTTCCGTCAAAGAGTAGGTTCAATCCAATTTGGCACCCCTCGTAAGCCTTGGTTTTCTATGTCTACTTCAACAAGAATCTGTCCGTCAGTCAAAGCGACTATGTCCCAGATAAAATTGACAAGTTTCTCATTGAAGATTGTAAAAAATGCCACTGCAAAGTCGTATCCAAAGGAAAAAAATTTGTTTTTTTGAGTTTTTGACATTTTGAACGCCTTCAATGTTGACTGTTTCAGATTTGTGACCCCTGGGCCAATAGTCAGTTTGTATATGCCGGTTAGACCAGCAATGAATTCATGCCGACCCACAAGAAAATGTCTTCATTAAAAGTGTCAATAGGATTTACCAATGATACTAAACGACTTTGGAGGTCAATGACGATGTCGATTGCGATTCCCAGTGGATCACCAATGGCGACACTATAGCTTTGTATAGCCGACTTCTGAACAACTTCAAGACCATCCATTTCCATGTCAACAAAGAAGGCACTTTCAAAATTGACCAAAATCATTGGAGTGTCTTTGAAATCGTTGTGATTCGTTCGGACAATCACCAAAGCTAACCATTGAATGCATCTTTGCTCCGATGGTGGAAAAATGAAACTAATTGCACCAACGAGGGCAGCTTTTAAGTCATCTGTGAAACGTTTGATGAAAGTCTTACCCTGTGGATACGCGTTTTGCAAGCATATTTGACGCAACACATAAAGCTTAAATGAAAATTGAGTTTAGAATCACCAATCACAGTTTTTCAACTCAACATGTCATTCGATTTTACACTATTAAATTTGTGATAGTAGCCCTTAACTAATTGCTGATTGAAGAAATGACAGCAAAAAAGAAAAGACTAATGGCACAAAAATCATGTGTCAAATGCAATATGAAAAGTTGAGGGTGGAACAGAGACAACAACAAGCATGAAAAGTTCGACGGTCAAGCAGATCGTCGTTCGCTGTGAGCGTGCACCCCTTGCCACGGCAAGAGCGTCGGTCAAGCACGTACGCATGCCTCGCTCGGCCTAACAAAAAGACAACGGGCAGACAGGCAAACCGACTGGCAGGAAGAGAAAATCGGCCGGTTTCAAACAGAATAGTGAACACTGGTACAAACATCCATACTGAAGCATGTACAGAGGGCAAGAACAGGGATTGCGGTAAAATTTAAGCAAAGACCGTCGGCGTTTTGAGGTAGCCTTGAGAACTTTTTGTCGTTTCACGTTTTCTATGTCGTTTCATCCGTTTTGTGAACTTTTTAAATGAAATTTGTTCAAATTTTGTAGGCGATGATGACCACTATCGACAATGAACAACCCTTCCCCTTCACTTGGATAGGTCAGTTAATGTTTTTTTTAAATTTTATCCTTTTTAAATGACAAATACAGTCACTAGATAATGTCAGTGCTAATTTCGGACGGACATAGCAAACGTAGAAAGTGAAAAGGATGTTATGTGAGATCAAATCATCGTAAATAACCTCATCGACGTTTTTGTACGTGACTTACGGGACACTCGGAATCGGTTCATCGGATTGTGGCGCCGGTGCTTCATTCGTCTTAGGTTGAACAGTGCCGATGGCGGCTAATGAAGCTTCGTCGGGGGTCGGAGCAATGGCATTTTTGGATTCAACTTCCTAGAAGAGAGTTAGGTGATTATCAGTACGGAAACAAGGTTGAAATAAACTTACAGCTTCAGCTGGATTGGCTTTACGACGAGCTTTACGGTCCTGAGCGGCATAGTGCTTCATGAGGAAGTCGAATTGGCCCGCTTCTTCGACAGCTTCATCCGATGATTCGCGTTCGAATCGCGTTTCAGCCTTGGCAAAGATGTCCTCAATGTAGGATTCCATCATAAGCTCCACCGATGAGGAAAGCTTCTTCAGTGCCTGTTTGTCGAAACTGAACCTCTTGATTTCTTCATAAACGTCATTCGGACGAACGTAGCAGGCGTAGAAGGCGAGAGGGGTGTTATGTAAGATTGGATCATCGTAGATGACTTCATCGACGTCTTTGTACGTGACTTGCGGGACACTCGGAATCGGTTCATCGGATTGCGGCGCCGGTGCTTCATTCGTCTTGGGTTGAACACTGCCGATGGCGGCCAATGATGCTTCGTCGGGAGTCGGAGCGATGGCGTTGTTGGATTCAACTTCCTAAAAGTGGTTACACCGTTATCAGCATAGGACCAAGGCTGAAATAAACTTACAGCTTCAGCTGGATTGGCTTCATGACGAGCTTTACGGTCCTGAGCGGCATAGTACTTCATGAGGAAGTCGAATTGGCCCGCTTCTTCGACAGCTTCATCCGATGTTTCCCGTTCGAATCGCGTTTCAGCCTTGGCAAAGATGTCCTCAATGTAGGATTCCATCATGAGCTCCACCGATGAGGAAAGCTTCTTCAGTGCCTGTTTGTCGAAACTCCTGTGCTTTCTCTTAGATTCAGGATGCTTCAAAATGGCATCAGTGGCATCCACGATGGCCAGATTGATGACGAGTTCGCCGTTGTCTTCTTCCGCTTCGCTTTCAACTGGCTCCATTTCAGCGTCCTGTGCTGGATTCGGAAGAGGACGACGAACGGCTGTCTTTCGGAGACGTTCAAGGTTGCTCAAGTTTTGGTGGTAGTTTGGCTAGAATACGGTCATAGTCAATAAACGGGCATAACAGCATTGGAACCTACAGTACTCGCAGCTGATCTATATTGTTGTGATATCGGTGCCACCATTTGATGAGACGTGAGATTGATGGAATGACCACTTTGCATCACAAAGCTGGCTTCCTCATTCGACGGTTTCGGCGGTAGATATCCAGTGCCGTAGCTGCCCGCTTTCGTGAAACCGGAGTAGCAGGCGTCGCTGCCGTGCTATCCGACCATGCCACGTAGGGAAATTGGCTCATACTTGGATGCATGTAATGTTGTGGGGTCCCCTGTCGTGGGCTGTATTCCATCGAACGTTGGGACAGATTATAATAATGTTGTTGTTGCTGCCAGCCGTGCGACGCATCATAAGCCGGTGACATCGATTGTGCCGGGTTAGCAGAGGCCTAAGCAACGGCAGCAGCAGCTTGATTCGGATGCATTGGAGTGCCATTGGTTCGTGGCGTACTGGCAAGACTGGCCGGAACAGAAGAATAGTGACAAGCCTGGAGCAGCTGTTGGTGGAGCCAATGCTGATGGTTCCTATTACTCTGATCATTCACCAGCATTGGCATTTGTGTGTGGTGTTGCGGCATCCGTTGTCGTGGTTGTGACATAAGTTGAGCATATTGATGGCGGGACTGGTGACCATCCTGAGGCGTTTGACGTTGTTGTTGCTGTTGTATTTGCTGCTGCTGTTGTTGTTGCTGCTGGTGTTGTTGTTGCTGTTGTTGTAACTGTTGCTGCTGTAGCTGTTGCTGGGGTTGTTGGTGTTGCTGCTGCTGCGATTGTTGTTGCTGCTGCGGATTCTGGGGACGTTGGTGCTGCTGTTGATGGCCCTGAGAAACTTGCTTGGGTTGGGGACGTGCAAAAGCCGATCCTTGTGGAAGGGGAACTCTGGCAGCTGGGTGCGCAAGATTGCAGGTAAAGACCATCTGACCGCGAGGAGGTGTTTCTGCAATCAAAAATACACAAAATTATATATAAAATAGTTGAAAAGTGTAAACGAACCTCGAGAAAACCGCACCCCCGGATTAACTGCACGAACCTGACCGGAAGGAGTGCTCATTTGCGAAGCCACAACCACAGGCGATTGGTTTATACCGCTTGCAACAGCTCGGATCACACGTCGATCTAAAATGAAAGATAAAAGCGGAATTCAAAGTAGTTTTCCAAAAGTTTTTACTTGGAGTTGCCTGCGGTGACATCGGTGGCTCATCTTGGGACGAAGGGTTTGAAGCACAGGCACGCATCGTGGATGCTTCGACAACGAAATTCTGAAGCAAAGAAACATAAGAAATGTATGCGAAAGGTCCACGGAATTCAGACACGCTCGAGCTCACGTCGCACAAAAACAAAGGAGGAGTGAAAATAGGTGGTCCACACTTTTTTTCGAGCAAGGCTAACAGAAACCAATATCATAAATAGCTGTCAAACATTAAAGCAAGGATATTTACAAGGACTTAGGGCCGATATGTAAAGGAGTAGAATCACGCTTTAGCCTCATTGCCTCGGGCAACAAAAAACTAAATTTTGTTTGATGCACTGTTAGGAAAGACTAGATCTCACTAAAAGGTTTTAGACACGTTCATCTTTATCATCCAACTCATTGACAATATTGTCTCCATCGCTTCCGTATATTGCTCCCTCCAAGAACTCTTCCAAAAGCATGGCAGACACGTCATAAAAGAACGGTACATCGTTGGCAGCCTTTTGGGTTTGGCTCTCCTCATGAAAGTCTCTCCTCACGGGTTTTCTGTGGCAATTTATCAGGGGACTCGACTTACGGTTGCCGCCATCAACATCATCGAGAACGTCAAAAGGACTAACAGCATACTAACATTCGATTACAGTGACTGGAAATGTTACATTAACGCACTATTTTTCACATTATTTTTACATCATTACCTCGAATCATTTAACTTTACTAACATCACGTCACTGACCCCCCTTTTATTTTGTTTTGTTGTAACCATAACAGTTATTATTTGTTCGAGCCTTATTCGCGTTTTGTGGAAGTTGTTTAAGTAAAGTTTGGGGGTACGAACAAAAAAGTCAGTAATAAAACAGAGAGGGACACGAGAATGATCAAACTGAATAAAAAGTAAAATGCTGCGGCCAAGGCTGAGGAGATGGAACAAGTTTTTTGATGGTTGAAGCAGTTCACAGGGATATATAAAATTAAATAATTCAGATTCGAAGCCTCAAACAATTCCTCCACGAAAAGCATGCTGACGCCGTTTCATCGTACCAGGAAATAACATTGAACTTTGCCAATGCTCCAAAAACGGCAGTAAATGTAACTTTTCAATCGCAAACGCACAAATGTGTGCTTGACCACAGGTGCACACGCTCCGACAAACGCGAAACTTTCACCACGAAAACCAAATTCTAAATCTCGCCGTTCGCACATTTCAAAAACTCGTTTGCCTCGAGCTCTCCTGATTGTCTGATCGGTTTCGCGTCAAAAATGGATGTTTCTCGTCGTGCTGAACTCGGTAAGGATTCAGGAAGTGTCTCCGGATGCTTGGTAATCAGAGAATTACGTTTTCAGAGCAGGAAAAAGCGAAGCTCTTGATCGAACTTGAAGCTGTCGCCGCCAGCCATGCAGGTAAATTTGTTTGCTCTTTTTCCTCGTTATCTTCGGTTCATTTTATCTTTTTTTATTTCAGTATGGGAGAAGGCGTTCCAAAAAGCCACCCTGGAGCAAGAACGCATCAAAAAAGAGGAGCAGCAACTGATCCAGCGACGCGACATGTTGCGCTTGCTCGTCGACGCCGCTTCGGACCAGGCATATCGCGCCGAGGAGGATTACCGGAAATTGCGTGCTGAAGGACCACTGATTGATGCGGCCAAGGCAGAGGAAATGGAACAAGTGGGTTTTTTTGATGGTTGAGTCAACTGACAGAGGTAGAAAGTTTAACATTTCAGATTCGAAGCCTCAAACAACTCGTTCTCGAAAAGCATGCTGACACCGTTTCATCGTTCCAGGAAATAATCATGAACTTTGCCAATGCTCCATGGATTCAGATGTTGAAAAAGAAGGAGAATCAGCGGGCTCAAGTGAAGCGGGAAGTCGAGAAGGAGGAGGCTGTGAAGGTGGAACTGGCAGCAGATTTGGCGAAATTCCGCGAATTGAGTGAGTTTTCAAAGATTTTTTTGTAAATTAACAAAAATTTTATATATAAATTTGCAGTCGATGACGATATTGATAATCCCACTTGCGCCGTCGTCGCAGAAATGGCTGCTTTGGAGCAGCGACTGGCCCTATTGCGCGTGCAGAAGGATGAGGAGCATCGGATGGCCATGGAGACGCAGATTTTCAACTCGCCAAATCGTCGCCGTTCGGATGGCAACACCCCGCAGAAGAGGGGCCAGCAAGCCGAGCTCCCCGTCATGCATGGCACCCCGAATCCTATTGTTCGCCGAACCCCGTCACGTCCCAATCTTTTGGCCAATCGTGGTACCCCTGGCTCCGCTAAGAAGGCGACTGTCGTCAATCCGATGGACATCATTCAGCCGACGCCGTCACCACCACCGAAACGACGCAGCCAACAAAGTCAGGTTGGGTTTTATTTACTCTCTTTCTGTATCACTTTATTCTAATGCCTTTGTTTCAGCGTTCCGATACGTCCCTTCTGATTGAACGGCAACGCGAAGAAGTCAGCGTTGATTCGCAATCCCCTAGCCAGGAAGAAGAAACCGGCGATCAGAGTTACGCGGAGCATCACAATAACTCGACCCAGAGTGTGAACAATGGCCCAGAGGCCATGGAAGTTGATCACGACACGTCTTCCCCGGATAGCGAAGAGCTTCAGGAAGGCAATGGCTCCCAGGAATCGACTAATGGCGACGTAGTTGCGGACTCGGACCCCGATGCCGCGTCCTTCCACTTCAATTTGACCGGCAATACCACGAATTCCGCGGCCCCGAGATCTTCCAGTTCGCCTGTTTTTGCTGTCCCCGAATTGCCTGAGCGCTTCCAAATCCAAAACAGCAACAAGAAGAAGAATCAGAATCCTTCGAATCGGAACAGTTCTGTGGAAGCTGATATGAATGCGTCTGCTGGAGGTTAAAATTTTTCGATTTCACTTCTCCAGTTTTCTCTTTATTTGTTTTGGTTTTTTTAACAATTTGATTCATGTCTATCTTTTACAGACGGCGACGGCAATTCCGACTTTTTCAACATTCTCGAGAATGAAACAGCCGGCGGCGACGACGATGACAGTGCTGTGGCTTTCTCCTTTTTGAACTCACAATCGTCGAACACGCAGCATTCCACCGATGGCGGTTTCAACTTCAACTTTGACGATGACGACAACAACGATGATAACAATGGTGGTGGCAGTGGAGGTTTCTTCTTTTGAATTGGTTTTCTGTTGATTTTGTTACTGTTTTGTTGATTTTTATTATTTTTGTTAGAAATGTTGATTTTGACGGTTGATAAAAATATTTGTTAACTGTGCCATCTGTTTGACGAGAGCCGTACTTAACTGAATTCATTATTACCATACTTTATTGCGCAGTTTTACCTTTTCACAAAATGCAACCTCCAGGTAATGAGGCACTTACAACATGACAAGAAGGCCTTGCAACAATCAATACACGTATTGATTTCCTTGCAAAACAGCCAGTGGCCTTCCCTTGCCTTCACACTGAATCACTCACTTATCGTTTTTGTCCTGTTTACAAACTGCTTTTTCAAACTGTTCAGAGGTGGCCCGGCCCCCATTTTTTGGCTTGTATGCTTCCTAAATCGACCTATCTAGTCGTGCCAACAGGAATAAGCTCTCTGACCTTCTCCCGAGTCACCAGAGGTGGGTCGTTCTTTGCCTTTGGCGCCGTTTTTCCCCTCGGTCTTGCAATCTTGTGGTCGTCACCCTGCTTCGTTGTTTTTATGTTTCGAAGTCCTCCGACACAGCTGCAGCTGGACTGCCGCGCGAGCGCGCGCTTTTATTCCCCTCCTTCTACCGTATTGAGATCGGACAAAGCTCGTCCGAAAAAGAAACTGCAAACCATGATGTGGAGGTTTTTCGGTCTAATGTGGGCTTTTTCGAGAGTCGATTGGTGTCCCTTTTCTCGGTTAAAAAAACTGAATTGCGATCAGGTGCTGTGCGATGCATCTTTGTAAACAACCTTTGCATTCTGTTTTTTTTCGGTCGATCGCGGTTTGCATTCATTTTGTGAGCATCAATTCACTGTATTTTGGTCCGGACTGTCCGGTGGAATCGTTATCTTTGGATCAGTTTATTAAAAAGTGGATAAACCTTGGCGAAGATGGGCTCAAACTCCAAATGTCCAACTGTTTATGTTACCCCATTTCGGTATCGATTATCATATTTCTTGTTCAATTGCATCTTCATTGTATTCTCCAACCTTCAAACCCACTGAAATCCAGTCGAAACCCGCCATAGTTATCCATTTTTATGCCTCTTTTGCGTGGCGCTTTCGACTATGGACGTGTATTCGTGCAACTCTACTTTGGCCGATGTTTTCATATATTTTATCTTTTCACGGTTTCAGGAATTGAAAGATGAGCTCCGCCGTCGAATCTTCCGACAGTCCCACGGCTGAAGCCCCCGTCAAGCGCGGTCGCGGACGCCCAAAGGGCTCGACGAAAGCCGGCGCGAAGCCGAAAGCTGCTCCGAAGGAAAAGGTTGCCGGATCACGAAGCTCTGGCCGAGCCCGCAATGAAACCAACTATGCCGAGGTTAACAGCGTTTCGCCACCGCCTCGTGGTGGTGCTGGTCGTGGACGTGGCCGTCCGAAGAAGAAGAACAACTCCGAATCGTCGGAATCCAGCGCCCTGACGACTGACTCGGACATCGATGCTCAGATCGCCGCTATGGCTGATAACGCTCCATGTAAGTATCTTTGTCACGTGGTTAGGATTTAGGGGCAAGCACGTGGTCAATATTTTGCAAACTGTGCACTCCTTCGTTTTGTTTGCGTTCACACTGTTATTACTCATCAAAATTTACCAATGGTACGAGTGCAGCAACTTTCCGAGGCCGAAAAGAGCCAAATTGTCGAGCTTGCGGAATCTGGCATGTCTCTTTGTAAGATTTCGAAGACATTGGGCCGTTCCCGAACTGCTGTTACGCATTGCTTGCAATATTCTGAAGTCTACAACAGAAATAGAAGGACGATTGTGCGTCCTAACATCCGCCAGATCAGTGGCACTTTGTCTGTTGCTCAAACCGTCAAAACTGCCCCGAAGAAGACACCCAAGAAGCCTGCTTCTAATCCTTCATCACTTTCAGCCTCCCCCGCAGCTTCTCCCAACCGTAAGCGTGCCCGTCCATCTGGATCTGCTGCCGCTCCCAAGAAAGACGCTGCCGACACTTCGGGTAAGCTCCTTCTCATTGATACCAATTGAAAAAATATATAAATTCAACTTTTTCCAGCAGATCCCAGTGCCCCGAAGCGTGGACGTGGCCGTCCTCCGAAGAGTGCAGGTGCCGCCCCTGCCAAGCCTAAAGCCGCTCCCGTCGCCGCTGTTCCTGGTGCCAAGCGAGGTCGTGGTCGTCCGCCGAAAGCCGCAGCCAAACAGTAAACTGGCTCGATGCCTCAGGGCTTTCCGGATGCATGATCTCCTTCTTTCCCCCATTTCCGTGTATTCAACCCTTTCCTCGCTTCCATCTTTGTTTATCGTTAATTGTTTGTAAATCCACACTTTTGTACTCCATTGTTTTCATTTGTCAGTCCAATGATTGACTTTTTTTGTTGTAAATGTTCAAGCATAAAGTTCCCTCATCCGAAACGGTTATGTTCTGTACAACAATAGGAAAATGTGTGCCTAAACTGACTGGCAAATGAGGGAAATCAAACTGGAGGGTGTAACTGATGTGATATCAAGCTGTGACAACTGATAAGATTAGCTGTAAAACGGATCAATAAGATCAAAGACAGCGCGGAAAAAAAGTATCCAACACGAGCTGCGCAGGGAACACTCGGTTCATGCTAAAGTGTTCCCCGCTGTACGCGCGCGTTCGAAAATGTCCCAAACTCGATGAACGCTTTTTTCATATTAGGACCCCTCATTTCGGCAAATTTGTGCCGTTTTCCGCCTCCTATTATTTCCAAAAGTTATCATCCTATCGAGGACTTCCTTTTCCAACAAACTCCGCCCAACTTTTGTGTGAACTTTTACCAAGATATCGATTTCCTCAAACTGACGAGTTTCTGATCGTTTCTCCTCCATTTCCACCTTTTTGCACTTTTAAACCAGATTTAATCCGTTCTATTTCTTTTAGAAATCATGGGTAAGTCCAGCAAGAAGGCACTCACCACTGAGGAGATCGCGGTGAGTTAATTTTTGTTCAACTTTCAAAGACAAAATTTTTATATATAAATTTACCTTTACAGGAAGCTCAACATGCAAACTCGTACGTTTTGGAGTCGTCAGAAAAAGGCAGGAAGCTGCGTACCGAGAATTGGCCGCTTTTGTTGAAGGTTTGTTTTGGGTTTGTGCTTTTTGGAGCAGTGTAACATTCAACTTTTAGAATTACGACCAATTGAATTCTTTGACATCGCATTTTACCCCCCTTGTCGAAGGTAACTCGCCCCTTCAACGTCCACTCCGGGAATACCTTTCCGCCGGTTGCATCAACTTGGATAAGCCAAGCAACCCGTCAAGTCACGAAGTTGTTTCCTGGGTCAAGAACATCCTTCGCGTCGACAAGACTGGTCACAGCGGTACCCTCGATCCCAAGGTTTGTGTGCAAACTGTTTATATAATTTTAACATTTTTTGCTGTTATAGGTGTCCGGTGTCCTCGTCGTCTGCATCGACCGTGCCACGCGTCTTGTCAAGTCGCAACAAAACCTCGGCAAAGAGTACGTCTGCGTCTTCCGTCTCCATGGAGCCGTCAAGGAGGAGAAGCAGATTAACCAGGCTTTGGAGAAGCTTCTCGGTGCTCAGTTCCAGCGCCCACCATTGATCTCTGCTGTGAAGCGTCAGTTGCGTATTCGCAGCATTTACGACTTCAAGATCTACGATTACGATGCTGATCGTCAGATGGGTGCCTACTGGATCAAATGTGAAGCCGGTACCTACGTCCGAACCCATTGCGTTCAATTGGGTATCCTGCTCGGTACTGGTGCCCACATGGAAGAGCTCCGACGTGTCAGGTCGGGTGTTACTTCGGAGAATGACCAAATCGCGTCGATGCACGACATTCTCGATGCTCAATACGTCTACGATCACCAGAAGGATGAAAGCTACCTCCGCCGTGTTGTTCGCCCCTTGGAGTCGCTCCTGACCGGCCACAAGCGTATCATCATGAAGGATTCAGCTGTCAATGCCATCTGTTACGGTGCCAAGATCCTTGTCCCTGGTATCCTGCGCTTCGATGACGGTATCGAACTAAACCAAGAAATCGTTCTCGTCTCAACCAAGGGTGAAGCCATTTGCCTTGCCATCGCCCAGATGACAACCAGCTCCATCGCTTCCCTCGACCACGGCATCGTGGCAAAGATCAAGCGTGTCATCATGGAACGTGATACCTACTCCCGCAAATGGGGACTTGGCCCGCATGCTGCCCAAAAGAAGAAGCTTATCGCCGATGGATTGCTGACTGCCCACGGCAAGCCGACCGACAAGACACCAAAGGACTGGTTGTCCGTCTACCATTACGTCAACGGCAACTCCGGCACCAAGTCGACAAAGAGCGTAAAGAAGGAGGAGATCAAGGAAGAAGAAGAAAGCGATTAAACATCATGTTTCGATTCATTGTTATGTTTCCCTCGAAAAGGATCTTCTCTTCACCTGCCTCAAATTGTTAATGTTTTACGTTGTTGAGTTTTGTCTATCTTTTTTTTCACCTTTTTTGTTGCTCTGTGTAACTGTAATTCCTCGTCGTTGCTGGCTTTTCGTTTTGAAACTTCAGCAATCTGCCGAAGCGTTAGCTTTGGTTGATGTTTTATGGCGTTTTATTTTTTAGTTTTGTTATTAGTATCTTTGATTGTGATTGGAAATAAAGTTAAAAAATGTTTGTTTGACTGCATAGAGGTAATTTCAGTTACTTAGCACTAGTTGCTTCACCTGAAAATGTCGAAGTAGTCAAAGGTCAAACAGAATTGTTGATCAAAGAAAACAGTGGCGCCGTCAAAACGCAGAACATTCAAATGGCGCCATTCAAATAAATAACAGTGCCTACGCCGCCCACCCTACTTGTTAAAAATAGTGGAAGGGGTATAAAGTGGTCATTTCAATTAGTTGTCTGTGGGCAGAGCTTGCAAGCTCCTTTCACTTGTCTGGCTTGTAGCTTTCGCAGTACAAATCAGAAAAACATGCCATTATCACAAGCTGGCTATAAATGCCGCCGTCAATACCTCGGCGTTGAAAGCTAAAATGATAATCTTTGATGGCTTTTCAAAGCTAACTTTATTTTTATTTGTTTTTGCAGTAGTTTTATATATTATTTTCTTTTTGCGCTTGTCCTCGTGCTTTTGTCTGGTCTTTGTTGTTCAGCTTACTGTAACTACATATTCTCCATACAATAACATTGTGCACAGTCTACAATGTACCGTTTACGATGACAAGGTTTGGTAGACTGCAGTCCTGAAAAAAAATGATGTATGCCAAAGGTGTTTTTCTGTAGACAAGTTGCGGAATCTACATTGAAAGATCACAAGCGATCGATGACTTGGAACGTGTCGCTTCGCTTTGATATAACAGCCAATGGAACTAGAAGTACAGTATGTCGAAGATACTGTACTGTATATAAAGTGGACTCAAAACGCGTAACCGTAGGTGGCGACAGTTTTGAGAACGAGGCCATGTTTTGTAAGTGTTCCAAAAGCGACTTTTGATAGAAACAGACGTGACGGCCGTGTTAGCACCGCTATGTTGATGAGCTGCATATCCAGGACACCAAATGTCGACCACAAGGAAGGCAAGACTGCCCTGGTTGGTCGATCACACAGGCCTTCCCGGATGTTGTGGGAAGAAGGCGTCGTGGAGAGACTGATCAACAATGCAATCTGTAAGTGCTCACATGGTCAGTAATGGCGGGAATGATGGACTGTGTTCGGGGGTTGGGATAAGCAAGCATTGTCCAAGGCCGTGTTCTATTGTTGTGTGGTGGGTCCTGTCGATAGTGCTGTCCTCTGAGGATGCAATCTGTGTGGGAATGGTTGATTCCGACACAGGAAGAGGCCCTTTAAGCTGACTGATATATCCAGGAAGTGCATGAACAATGGGCCCAAGTCTATGGCCACAGTGCGCAAGGCTAAGCAGCCGGCACAGGCAAATACCTTGGAGGAATGCTTGATGGTCGTGCGCAAGATGGTCTCGACAACTGCTGGCTTTTGGGCCACAGATGGGGCTATTGTTATCTGGCTTCAAGCAAATAGCTCAAAATAGGTCGAGAATGAACAATTTTGCCGTCTAAACCGATTGAGATCATATATTATTAGATCAGTTATAATGTGACATGTGAAAGAATCAACTTACGACTTTATATAACCCCAAATCACTTGATAACAAACAGTGTTGATAGCAGCGCCGCAGGGCAAACTGCTGTCAGTCTGCTATCAACGTTCGATGCAACTAATCAATCGCCTGCTTCTTGGAAGCTTTACACAAGCCTTTCTCGACGTTTAAAACTTTCTATATCCATCGCCACATCACCGACCGACCCCCCACATCGTCGATACCGTAAGCTAAGCAAGGAAGAACAATAGACAATGCTTGCTGCACATGCCAGCGAACAATAGCAATCAACCATGCCAACACATCAGTGTTGTCTTCTGCGCAGTATGTCCGGCAGCTATTACCCGACAGCAGTCACTTCCATTCCAACATTGAAGCCGTATGCCGTGCGTTCCTCTCAGCACGATCTCAATGCGTGTGGTCTAGGTCGTGTCGGAGCAGTCAGTTCGCTCCATCTCTCGATCCCTCAAAATCGATACGATTTGACCTGCGTCGCAGATAAACTTTCCTGTTTTTCATCACATCGCATCACTATTTTGCAGAACTATCGTCGACTGCCACTAACGTGACGACATTACGGTAGCTTAGTGTGCCCCGGAGGGGCTCGTGGTGGTACAACAAGCATCGACGCAAACCGGTGTCAAAAACCACTTTCACGTCGATAGAAAAAAGGAAAGCCTCTTTAAAGACGGCTGACGTTTCTCGTCCGGGAGGGTGTTACCCGTTGTCAGTGTAGTTTTTTCATTCGTCTATTCGAAAAAATTACTGTATTCGCGTTGAAAGTCTCTGGGGACGAGAGAAACGTCAAGACTCGTGTCCCTCGACACATGCACATATTACACTAAAACGTCTGATAGCCTGACCTATTGGCTATGGGCTGGCAGGCGTCGTGGTTTGATTGACGCAGCATGGCACGTTGATTGTTGCCCTGAGGCTGTGTGCCGGTACGATAGGTAATTGCTGGCTGTTTAGGCGACTTTTGAGTTGGTTAAACGTGGATAAACGTTGATGTAAGTTCGGTTTTGGGGTGGTTGCATATATAATCAGGGCTGGGTAAGGTTTGGCAGCATTGATCGACTGAAAGAATGGTCTTTTTGGCTCTTTTTGGAGACATTGTGTGTATTTTTGCTTGAAGCCAGATAACAATAGCCCCATCTGTGGCCCATAAGCCAGCAGTTGTCGAGACCATCTTGCGCCCGACCGTCAAGCATTCCTCCAAGGTATTTGCCTGTGCCGGCTGCTTAGCCCTGCGCACAGTGGTTATAGATTTGGGCCCATTGTTCATGCACTTCCCGGATATATCAGTCAGCTTAAAGGGCCTCTTCCTGTGTCGGAATCAACCATTCCTACACAAATTGCATCCTCAGAGGACAGCACTATCGACAGGACCCACCACACAACAATAGAACACCGCCTTGGACAATGCTTGCTTATCCCAACCCTCAAACACAGTCCATCATTCCCGCCAATACTGACCATGTGAGCTTACAGATTGCATTGTTGATCAGTCTCTCCACGACGCCTTCTTCCCATAACATCCGGGAAGACCTGTGTGATCGACCAAGATAGGCAGTCTCGCCTTCCTTGTGGTCGACATTTGGTGTCCTGGATATGGGCCTCATCAACACATCGGTGCCAATTCGGCCGTCACCTCGGTTTCCGTCAACACAAACCTTCGGAATATTACTTTTCATTGGTTTGCTTCTCAGGACTGGCGCCCTCTCCTCATCCACCATCGATCACGGTACGCGTTTCGTTTATACTTTCTCACAACAGTCTTATATACAGTACGTTTACAGTAGCCTCAACATGCTGTCCACCTAAAGCATACAATTGCTGTGCCAAAGCGATTCGCTCCAAAACATCGATCGCTTGTGATCTTTCGTCGTCAGAAGTTGTAGCCAGTGCGACTTGCATACAGAAATCCCTCTTTGGCGAATCTTCGTTCTCCAACTTCACCACCAATGGTAAGATTGCAATCCCTATTGTCATAATAACCCAAATATATATCAAGATTTATCCAGATTTGCCGTGCTGCGACGTCTACACGCATAACGACAACGATCCAGACGGGACCTGCTTCAAAAACTGTGTCGCTGCCACGCTGTCACCGAGCGCCAAACCCGGACATCGGAGACGAGTCGCCGGAGGCTGTGTTCCGGCAAAGGGGGTCAATAAAGTAAGTAAAAACAACTTTTTTAAGTTGATTATAAGATTCATATTTCAGTGCTACCAAAAGTGTTTGGCCTTCCAACGCGAAACAAAGTATGATAGCCGTTTCATCTACTCCGAACACTGCAGTTGGGTGCATCGTTTGGTGAAAGGCGAGATTTACATCGGTGAACCCGTCAAATAACTTTGATTATCTGTTGCAAATGCTGTAACCGGTGTGAAACCCCTCAATCAACGCAACCACCAAAATGTGCCATTCGCAAGATGCCTGGGAGCGTCGCAAAGATATTTTATATGAGATCGCAAAGCGGAGGCGTCCAAAGCCTCCGCCTTCAGGCTGAAATCTACTCGCAATGGATCGGCCGCCTCGAATCCCCCACCCTTCCCCATCCCTGCCCCCAGCTTTTTGTAATTTAGTCTTATCATGTCCCTCCGGCCCCTCACGACCCTTCCCCTTGCACCTGCACGTTTAAAAGTGTTAAAATGATCAAAAAAACCTGGTCTGGAGTGAATCTGTTGCAAATGTGCCGATACGATAACCGTTTGGATCTATCTGGCAAACCACGCCCTATGCTTAACATATCGCTGTGGCTTTTTATCAGTTTTATGTAAAACTACCGCTTACCACTACTATTTTCGTGAAAATACGAAAATTGTCGCAAATCTCTCGTAAAAGTTCTATTGTAAATCTCTCTAGCTAACCATTTTCTTAATCCATCTAACTTATTTACCATTTGGACATGGAAAAAGTCGCAATCGTTGAAGGGCAGTCTGAAGATTGGCTGTCCAGGCAACAAACCAACAATTAGCCCCATTCCCCGCCCACCTGTCCCCCTTTCGTAAGTTCCCGCCGGCCTCTGTCATATTTAGATTGTTTTTCATATAATTTTATGGTAAATTTTCATTCTTGCATCTGCGCAGAATTCTATTTGACATTTCCATGTCACCATCGCATCCGCTTTGAATCGCAAACTGTTGTACATACTGATTTTTTGTTAACTTTGATCCCCTAATCTCAACATAACAATAACCCCGCCCCTTTTTTGTAGTATGACAATGATAATCATTATCTTCAATGACTTCTTTATAGTGTAAACCTCAGCTATCTTATACTTTCTTCAATAACCTCATTATGACTAACAATAACCAGCTAATATTTTCATGGTAACGTGTCTTTAAGGTTCTACAACCACGTGATATTTTGAAATTGACTTTTTGTATCCCAAAATCTTATATGTGACGGTATGTTTTATTCAATATATGTAATCTCGATAGGGCAGCTTTCAAAAACTGATATGGTAACTTTGATATTACTTTTTTTCCTACGCCAGTACATTGTTTAATGCAGCTACTTTCTCATATGCTTTTATAGTATTACACTTTCAATGTTCTTTCTTCTTTTCGTAAGATACTCATGCTTTTTATTCCCTTACTTCGAACTTTTATGATATACGCTATTTGTAGTTTTGTATGCTTATTCTGAAGCAATAAATGTTATACGATATGAGGGAACATTTTTTGATGTAATGACTGACAACATTAATGTTGCGCAATGTAACGATCTGGTCGGACACGTGAAAATACTAGTACCATCAAGGCCTTTTTCTGGGCACTCTTGGTGAAGTTAGAATGTAAAAACTTCGATTTTGTAATAATGATTGTTATAAAAACGTGATGTTAACCCATAAAACAACTGGTGAACTTGCAGGGGCAATCAATGAGATGGCAATACCACTCACTTTTTTACATTTCCAAAGAGATTTCACAGCGCTGGCAGCCAGTTGTTATTGATAGCCTTTCTCTCCTTTATTGCAGTCGGTGTATTGCAGACGGCTGGTAGAAACCGTAGAGGACGACAATGCACACCGTTAAACGACGTTTTTATACTGTGTACACTTTTGTGACGTTAAGTGATTCTTTTCTCTTTTTTGTTTATGTGGCCGTTTCAGACTGAACGTAAAACCGTAAAGAAAATACAACGTTTTTGAAAGAAACCAAAAAAACGAAAGTGGATTGTAAAAAATGGTTTTTTCATGTAGCACTAATATGCCTAAATGTCTCTACTTTGGTTTCTTGACACGATGAGTAATCGTAGGGCGGCGTTGATGAAACATACCAAGAGCTGTTGAAACTGGTTTATCAGATAGCCATTTGTTTATGTCATCCCCTCTTTTTGTAACTCCAACCATTTTGATCCGTCCACTGAAATATCCGCTTATTCACTACAAAGTTTGGTTATGTATCGCGCTATCGAAACCAATGTAATCTACAAAAGTGTGTAAGTTTTTTTATCAACCCCAATTAACTTTTGGAATCGAGCACGTTTAGAACCAGTATTTCTACTATGTACTAGGTGTTACTAACAACTAGTTAAAATTGAAACATCTGTGCTGAGTCATAGGGGAAATAAGTTGTATCCGAGTCCGAAATGACATCCTTGCGAAAAGTTGTTGTCAAATTGAGCTAGGCAGCTTTTCGAGAATCAAAGATAAAACTTCAACGCACAAAACGTGCACACATTTTTTCAATCAATGAACTAATGTTTGTTTACCATCGTGGACGCCAGTAGTCAGAACACCATGGCCATAGTGCATCGTTTCGACTGCTATTCTATCCACAGTCAGTCGTATTTGAATTATTTTTTTGTTCGCATTTTTCTAGAAATTGCCTGTAGCGACCAGTGGACGCGTACGTACATATATGGTTACGCAACTGAGCCTTTGCACAAATGTCAAGGCCTTTATATTGGCATGCCACATACCACATGGCTTTATTTCGAAACCGTCTTCGGCTTTACTCAAAAATACGTGTAAAAGGGTGCGTTAAGCTTATTTTACCTCTTTTTACAACTTTTTTCACCTGGTTTCCCGTGTTTGAGTGCGGCTTTCACTGTCGAAAGAGAATCACGTTGTTATAGGAGATTCAGTTACATATAAAAAGTTTATACCAGTATGGCTTTCAAGACTTGTAATGTGGTATTTCGTGTATTCGTGACGTGTATGGAAGCACAGCGTTCCTATTTGTTGTTTGAAAATATTCAACTTTATGGAATGGGATGGCCATGACCAAAAAAGGGAAAATGTTGAAATAGGTCTAGCTGGGTGGTATGAGAAAGAAAACTCATTTGATTGATCGTTTTTTTGGGCTTCAAAACCGACCCGCTATGAATCACCTTGAGGGCAAATAGGGTGCTATTTGCGATCATTTTTAGGGAAAAGTTTGTGAAACCTTTTTTATAACTTGGAATAACCTCTCCACAAGTGTTTAGCACCGATCAGCTGATCCTGGCTAGAAAGTAATTCCGCCAGTCAAGCCAAATTCGGCCCGCATTTAATATCTTTGATGGCTTGTACCGAGTGCAACGTCCAAAGCTACACGCTGTGGTCTTTGGTCGCTTTCCTATTGATTCGTAAACGCACCGCGGTGGGTGCAGTTTGCCCGAGTGTTCGCGTGGTTTCCATCCAGTGTTGTTGTTGTTTTGTTCCGCCCTTTACGTGATAGTGCATTGACATGATTCAGTTTTCGTTGATATCCGTTTTACTATTACCAATCCACTGATTCATTCTGAACTGTTTGCAGCGTCAAAATACTTTCCCAATCCTTTGAAAGCACCAAACATTAGCACATCCAAAAATAAACATGGCGTATCAACAACAGCCACCTTATAACCAAGGTTATGGACAGGGATATCCTCAAGGACCAGGATACCCCCAGGGTCAAGGATATCCACAGCAGCCGGGTAATGTGGGATGGAATCCGAATGTCGGTAAGTAAATTTTATATATTTTATATATGAAACATCTGTTTGCACTGTTTGGTTTTGGTTTTTTTGGCTATCCATAATCTCATTACAAAATCTATCACTTTCATCAGTTGCGGGATAACACTCGTTTGTAATTTCAAAAAGGATAATGCCAGCCAATGAGTCACAGTTGATTCATTGTTTCCGGCGCGAACGCTGCATTCTGTACAACGTTAACGTCAGAACAAACTGTTTCCCAATGATGGGTTTTGTAATGATCGTTCGTTGCATCAGTTTTTCGCTCGTTGAGGAAGCCACAAAACCAATTCCATGCATCTCTTTTCCACTTTGATGTTTTCAATTAGCACATTTTCGTATCAATGAGTTCACTTTTCTAACTTTTCTGTCTTGTTGTGGTTTGTTCTTACCATTTCCTTGCTTTTCGTGCCACAGGTCACCAGTATCAGTCGCCCCAACAAAATGCATATACTCCTTTGAATGCAGGTGTTCTTCCTCCGCCGCGAATGGACTACCACGCCAATCCGAATAATGCCGAAAACGGCGACAACAAGTATTCCGGGGCCTTCAGCGATGCCACAATTCGAGCTGGATTCATTCGAAAAGTGTTTTTCATGGTTACTATTATGGTGGGTTACTTTAAAACACTGTTTGAATTGTCTTAATTATCAATCTTTTCAGTTGGGCACAGTTGCCATTGTATCTGCGATCCCCTTCTTTGCAACTGGAGTCAGAACTTATGTGCGAACTAATTCATATATTTATTACATTTCCTATGGCACTTTCCTAGTGACCTACCTTGTATTGATGTGCTGTGAATCCGTGCGAAGGAGCTTCCCCGGCAACTTGATTGCGACGGCCGTGTTGACGCTGGCCATAGCATACATGACGATGATGATCTGCTCGATGTACGATCTCCAGGCTGTCATGATTTGCTTCATCATTACAACAGTTGTATGCGGTTCGATCATTGTGTTCGCGTCCCAGACGCGCTATGATCTGACCAGCATGATGGGCTATGTGTTCATCTTTTCGATGGTCCTTATGGTCTTTGGCATCGTCGCGGTCATCGGCGCTGTCGCTTTCCACGTTCAATGGCTCTACATGCTGTATGCCGGTCTGGCTTCCCTGCTCTTCATGGTGTACCTCGCCATCGACATTCAAATGATCATGGGTGGCCGCAAGTATGAAGTTGACCCCGAAGATTACATCTTTGCCGCGATCCAAGTCTTCTTGGATGTTGTCTACATCTTCTGGATGCTGTTGACATTGCTTGGTGGATCAAAGTAGGTTTTTGGTTTATACACTTCATTGAGTACACTATTTGGGGAAAAACTGGCATTTTCAACAACCTTCCAACGATGTGCTGAAATATCGTTTTCTTTACAGAAATGACGACTAATCCCGTCACAAAACCCCTTTTAAATTGCCAACTATCTCATTTTTTGCCATAAAAGGGGTCCACGAACGAACGATCTCGTCAACTGAGATGTGCAGTCGTTTCTTTTTTCGGTTACTACAATCTTTGCTTTAAAAAACTTCATTTACGCAACACTTCCTACATCCGAGCTCCTAAAGCATACTTATACCTATTTTAGCAACAACTGATGCCTCCCTTTCGCCTCAACTTGGTTACTTATTGACTTATTGATCAACATATTTTCTGTAACACAATCTAAGTTATATCCCTCTTTACAAGACGCCACAACTGTAAACTGTTTTCATACAAAACTTTTTCCCGTCAATGGTTCATTTTATGCTGTTTTTACGGGAAATCATGAGCTTGTATTGTGTACGACTGATTTTATTAATTTAATTACTGATCCCCTATACCGCACTTATTATACAAAATTAGAGCCTTTCCTAAAGGTTACGCGAAACATAATGCACAAAATAGCGACGCGCTGTGTAATTTAAAGCTTACGCAAGCGTCACACCGGCCGTTGACACAAACGTAATTTTTAAATGATACATTGATGTGGCTGTTTTGGTCATTGTGTTTCCCCTAATCTTTAGCAAAGGCTTTGTAGCCATCTCTGATATATTTATTGTACATGTGAGTAAACTGATACCTGTAAGGGATGTACATATTGATAGACTGGATTTTACTTTCGCCGGAATGTGTGAACTACTTTAACCTTGCTGGAATATCATTATTTTGAAATGTAGCGGCTTAACCCCTTTTCCATGTATTTTTAGTACGTTCTTTTGAGTATGACTGTTTTTTTGTAATACGACCTTATAACTATTGCCATTTTGTTATTGTACGTATTTTGCTGCGAACAAATAAAGCGAGCCACCGGGAAATGTAGGCAATTGGCACACGATGAAGCACATCAAAAGCAAATCCTTCATGATTCTCACAGTCCAAAAATGATAGACAAAAACAAAAATGTCAACAATTTACATACAAACAATTTTTTTCTGCTCTTTGGTAAATCCGTATTGTAAGAGATTCTGATTTCCTTCCAACGGATCGGATCTGATGCCGTTCAGGGTTCCTTGGATACTTTGAAAATGCCACAGATCATGCTGGTGGTGGTAGCTTTTGTGGGGTACGTCATGGGCGTTCTGATGCCGTTGTTATTGGCGGCTACCATGGTTGGATGCAGGAAAAAGTCGGCTGAGGTTAGTTGAGCCGTTTTTGAAAACTGCGTAACATTTTGAGTTACGTTTTTTTTTTCAAACATAACGCAAACGTTATCTTTGTAATCATATGTGAATACCAGGTGTTTCAATTTTAGCAGCCAAACCCCCCTCCCGCTGCCGCCCCCGCGGTAGGCTCGAACAAAGACGTCCAACTGACCCCGTCACAACAAGCTAAACTTGAAGCGGAAATGGCAGCAGCATTGGAAGCCGAAAAGAAGGCCAAAGAAGAAACGACAAAGGCCACGGCTTCCGGCGATAAGAACAGTACCGGTGGTGCCGATAAAGCCAGTGACAATGGCGGAGCAGATCCCAATCCGCCCGTCTCACTCCAGAAGCCCATGTCCCTCGGAGTCACAAAGGCCGTCGATGTGAAATCGCCAGCCGCCCCGAAATCACCAGCAACACCGGCCGTCAAGGGAGCGACACCGGCATCACCCGCGGCTTCAGAAAAGAAGGATAAGGACAAAGATAAGGACAAGGATAAAGATAAGGGAAAAGATAAAGATAAGGACAAGGACAAGGGAAAGTTACCGCCGGGCAAGCCACCGAAACTTCCGCCCAATATGCCGGCAACCGATGATGGTCAAAGCAAGTTTATCGCGGCAACACCGGCCAATTTGGCTGTTTCACATTATATAAAGCCGACGGCACCGCCGGCAAAAGCGAAATGATGGTTGGAAGAGTTTTACTGATGTTTGATTGTTGCTAATTTTGTTGGGTTTGATAAATGTTTGAAAGTTTTGGACTTTTTATTTCATTCTTCAACATAGACAACAATCATTTTACAAACAGTGAAACAACTAAAATCAACCACGACGACAACGACTAAAACAACTAAATAGACAACAAAGATTTGGAAAACGTCTGTTTACAGGTGGTTCTTCTTCTTCGATCTTGTCCAAGAGGTTCAATTTGGTTAAAAGATCTAAAAATTCAAAGTTATTACTTATGCGTGGTTCTCAACGACTTACTTAATAACGTTTCATCTTTCTTACATGAACTAATTTGCCGTCCATATCTTGCTCGACAAACTGAGCAATTGTGTTGGTGAATCCCGGACAAGGTTTGCGTACATGTCATACAAAATGTATGCCCGCACATGGCCGTTACCGGGACATGGACGCATTCATCGTACACCTGAATCTTGTAAAGTTACATATATGTATTCACAGAAGGCAAGCCAATTAACATGCCTCTGTGCAGATGCAGCATTCGGCCAGCTCCAACAAACGCTTGTCATCTTTTTGGAAAACTATAATGTCCTCATCGGATATACCAAGGATGTGGTGGTTTGCTGGTTCATCCAACAAGTTCAGTTTTTCCAAAAATTCTAAAATGAATAATATACTATTTGTTTTCAAAAATATGTGAGTACGGTACTCACGTGTCAAAGCAACGTTTCTTTGAAGGCTCCCCTGTTTTATAAACATATCGATGTTGCACTTTGAACAAGTGATATAATTATTTTCTGACGTTTGTTCAATGCATTGTCTACAAAATGTATGTCCACAAGGTAGTGTGATCGCAGCTTTTTTGTGTACATTGTAAAGCTGAAAATACTTTGTATATTATATATTGGGATTAATAAAAAGTGAAACTTACATCAAAACAGCGACCACAACGTGAAATGGCAATCAGATCGGTATCATCTTTGGCAAACACAACACTTTCGTGGTTGTTGCTGCGGAAGGAGAAGAACGAACGGAAAAAGTTCATCATTTTCAGATTTCTGTAAAGTGGTAAACTTATGGTGGAACTCGTGCGCAAAGTGGTGTACAACAAGATTTATTGTTGCAAAGCAGCCGAAAGCACCAATGTCGGTCTAGGATGGCCCGACGGCCAGCAAAAAATGCTCCGAACGAAGGTCTGCGCAACTCTGCAACAGACATGCGTACAGTACCCCGTTTAGCTTACCAAATCGATGGGCCCGAACCTCTTCACATACACTAAACATGTTCAACAATAGCACCGGCTAGCATGAAGTTGTAACCTAAAGCTATCAAACACGAGTTACTGTTGATGGCTGATACTAATTGTTGAGATCGAAAAGACTGAATGGTTAAATTTTTTACTTGTTTGTTCAAGGTCGACGTTTTTGACAGGCCACGTATAGATGCAATATGTATTCGAATAAATCCAAAATCTTTATTTAACATTTAACAATGCAAAGTTTAACAAAACTCAACGTAAGTAACCACAGCACCAAAAACACAACAACCCAAGATTGCACCAATAAGAAAGTGTTTAAAAGTGTCTTTAACAGGTTTTTTTTCGACGTCCTTCATTTCCGAAAGATCCAATTTGGCTAGAAGGTCTGAAAAATCACTATTGTATTATCACCTTGTCTCTCAACAACTTACTCATCAATGTTTCATCTTTCGCGCATGATTTAATTTCTTGTCCAAAGGTAGTTCGACACACAAAACACTGAGATTGATGAAAAGCGTAGAAACGTTGCACGCAAGCGGCACAGAATGTATGTCCGCAGATGGCGGTGATCGGAGCATGGATGTCTTTGTTGTAAATCTGAAACCCGTAAAATGTCTAGTTTCCAGCAAAAGCAATTCAATCAACATACCTCAGTACAGATACAACATTCGGCCAATTCCAACAAACGTGTGTCGTTTTTTTGGAAAACCAAGATGTCCTCATCCGACTTTCCGAGAATGTGGTGGTTTGTTGGTTCATCTAGGAGGTCCAGTTTTTCCAGTAGTTCTAAAATATGTTAACGTTAGTTCTATCCAATATATAAATAAGGTACTCACGCGTTAAAGCAACATTTCTGCGAGCAGAATCAAATCGAATGAAGGTTTCAACGTTGCACTTGGAACAAGTTATATAATTACTTATATTTGTTTCTTCGATACATTGATTGCAAAATGTATGCCCACAGGGTATGGTGATAGCAGCTTTTGCATGTACTGTGTATAACTGAAAGTGCTTCACTCGGACTTAATAAAAAAAGGGTAAAACTTACATCAAAGCATCGTCCACAGCGGGAAATGCTGATCAAATCAGTATCGTCTTTGGACAATACGACACTGTTGTCATTAGCGTTGCAGTTGTCATCGCGAGAGAAAAAGAACGAAAAGAAACCATTCATCGTCTTTGGTTTTCTGAAAATTGTGCGGTGAGAATGAAATTTCTTCCCCGAAATCACCGCAAATCGGGGATCAAAATTTTTGACGGCTCCTGGCGCCCCCTGTGGCAGCCTAATTTTGATAGATTCGGAACTGAAGGTAGGACTTTTGCTGGGCTATCGATAGCCACCAAGAGTGCCAAGATTGGAGTAGGATTTGAAGAGAAAATGCCGTTCAAAGTTTGGTGACCGCCCGCGAAATTTGAAATTGCCCTTGGCAAAGCGTTTTGAACGTCCAGATTCGGTACGCGCCGGCGGATTTCTGCTTTATTTGATCCGTTTTATCATTGATACGGGTCTGCAGTGGTATAGGCAACGTAGGAAAGGTATAAAGCCGGAGAAAAAGAAACAAGAATAGTGCCACAGGGCGCGCCAAAGACCATCAAAAATTTTGATTCCCGACTTGCGGTGATTTCTGGGGAGAAATTTCATTCTCACCGCACACACGGGTAGCACAATTTTTGCGAGAACACAGATGTTCGTCAAATGAATGTTGGTTTGCGCAACCGTACAACACACAACTGACCGAGGATGTCATAAGTCAAAATTGAAACTCACAGCATAACAACGTCCACAGCGTGAAATGGAATTCACATCGGCATCGGTTTTGATACAGTGCTGTTGTCCACTTCTGGTCCAAGTCATTAGCAATACCCATCTTTTTTAAACTTTCTAAACGCTCAGTTTTTTCGATCAATATACCCGCGCTCCCATGCATACGAATAATGAGCATACACAAAAGATCTAAATTCGTCAACTTATATGATTTGTCAAATCAAATTACGTTTATTAAACATTTAGCGATTCTTGTTTCAATTAAAATAATAGAATTCAGTAACATTATACAAGAATCAGTTTTCAGTTCCGGACGTGTCACCAACAGGTTGATCATCCATGCTCATTTCACATTTGTCCGATCGATGCAGTTTGTTTATAAGTTCTAAAAACAAAATTATATGATTAAGAGGTAAGTAATTGGGACCGGTAAATCACTTACTAATCAATGTTTTATCCTTTGCGCATGACCTTATTTCTCTGCTTAAGGTAGCTCGGCATATAGAGCATTCAAATTGGTTGTGAAACGATTTCACACATCTGGCACAGAACGTATGCCCGCAAGATATGGTGATTGGAGCATGTAACTTTTCGTCAAACATCTGAAAAGTATAAATTACAAGTTTTTACTATACAATTTTTGCAAATGCGACAACATGCCTCAATACAGATGGAACATTCAGCCAACTCCAGCAGACGTTTATCATCTTTCTTGAAAACGATAAAGTCTTCATTCCATTTACGGAAGCTGTGGCGATTCCTTGGTTCATTCAGGAGCTTCAGTTTTTCCAAGAGTCCTGGAATAGGTGATTGTCACTTTTGTCAGTTAAATGAATGAGCAACTCACGAGTTAAAACAAAGTTTCGTTGAGTATGACCGACATAGTTGTGGTGCACACGCTTGCATTTGTAACATGTAGCAATATCGTTACGTGTTGCTTGCTCGATACACTGTCTGCAGAATGTATGCCCACAAGGAAGGGTGATCGCAGCTATTTTTTGTGTTGTGTATAACTGAAATAGCCTTTGTTAAACCATAATTATTCTCAGACTGATAGTGAAACTCACAGAACGACAGTGACTACAGCGTGAAATGGACTTCAAATCTGATTTAAACCATAAAGTACTGTGGCAAAAGCTGTCAGCAAGACTCATCTTTCTTAAAGTTTTGAAAAATAAGGCTGAAATCGATTCAGAAACGGCGGTAGGCAACACGATCAGAGCGAATGAAGACACCGAAAATTAGCAAAGACTCATTCAATTCAACACATCGCAAGTTCTTCTAAATGCTTGGATGCATACACTGCGCAACACCTTGAACGAATATACATGCGTGCTGTAATTGTCCCGCTTAATTTTATTAGTCAATAATCGTATACTTCCATAAGGGTACTGAACAGGCCCAAAAGAACCGTGCAAACTTGCGTAATCGGTGTGAATGAATCTTTTATTACTACTATCAAGGGCAAGAACCAAATGGCAAACAAATCATATCAGTTATAATCAGTAAATCAAAAAATGTTGGATTCCGGATCTTCAATATCGCATTGTCGGATAAATCTGACCTTATCATACCGAGTATGTGCCGTGTAATTGTATTGCATGTAAAATTCAGTCTCGTAAACGACACCATCGTCGCGGACTAGGGTAATTGGCACCAGTTGTTGGGGTTCATAAATGCTGTAATTTTCGACGGTTGGGATGGTTGTGCGAAGTCGGGATCTGAAAATGTCAAAAGTTATTCATATTTTTGTCGACTCTAAACTTACTTTTCGTCAAGCTTTATGTGCTCTGTCATAGGTGCTTGCAAAACGCCCATCCACACGGTGAAACTTTCATCAAAATTATCACCGATTACTTGAAAGCTGCCCTCATCATCTGGCTGAATGTAATACACTTCAGGGAATGGCGCAATTGGCTTCGTCGGGATTTCCACCATCGGAGCAAAGGTGCATTCAATCTGGTTAGCATTGATGATTGTCCATTTCGATGTGTCGGGCAAGTTCTTTCCATTAGCTGCAACGGTCAGTTGTTTCCCATCGGCTTGCAGATACACGGGCTTGTTATCGCTATCATAGAACTCGAATGCGACCATGTGCAGCGGGTGGATAACCTCACCACTCGCCCGTGATGCAACATGGGAATCACTTTTCAGTTCAACTTTCCGAATAACCGCCGGGGTCAGAGAGGCACCTGTTATGGTGTCGTAGAGAACAACCGTATCGCCGTACTGAACATATTTCTTATCAACACGCTCAGCGACTGTGATACCATTCACATCGACAATATCATTTCCCGATGCTTCATCAAAGGAACGGATCACAACGATTTCAAAGATGCTCCAATGATTTTGGTCAACTTCGAAAGTGCCTTCTTTGTTGACATGGAAATGGATGGTCTTGAAGTTGTTTAGAACGCGGCTATACAAAGCTATATTGTCGCCATTGGTTATCCACTGGGAATCGCAATCGACATCGTCAGTGACCTCCAAAGTAGTTTGTCGCTTTGTTGTCGGTTTGGTTCGAATATCCAATCGTTGCGAAGCCACTTTTCCAAAGTTGTAATTCGTACCAACATCGATTTCAGTGTAGAGCTTAGTGTAAGGATCATTTCGGTCGTTCCATATCTTTGCTTGATAGTTGTACTCATTGGACTGAAAAAAATATATAAAAAATGGCCGTTTTTAAAGTTAAGAAAAACATACCGTCATTGATAGATCAGACATGGGGTCCATAGCCGTCATAGCCATGGTGTCGTTCGTGAATGCCATTGACACTTTCACTGAGGATATTTTCTTTTGAACCGGCATGTATTGATTGTTTGTCCAGCCGGCATCATACAAACTGACTATTGGTCCAGGCGTCACTAATCTGAAACAGTTAACATTGAAAGCGTTCAAAATGTCGAAAACTCAAAGAAATCAAACCTTTTTTCCTTTGGGTACGATTTGAAAACCAACGTCGGACTTTTGATCAACACGGTGCACTTGTACATGTCAGGATTGGCATAATAACGTTCCATGATGGCTTTGGTCATCTTTGTGGCAGTGGCAGGTACTTTTGTTGGAAGCGAAACCGTTTCTTGTGGTAGCGTCTCCGAACTTGAAGATGGTGAATTGGACCCATCATAGAAGCCTGATGTCGAAGCCGTTTGATTCGGCGATGTGAACTGGCTCGTGTTTTGTGTACTTTGTGAGACTGGGGAATGGTCATTGGATGACGATGGCGATGCTTCGCTTGAACTCTCTGTTGCAAAAGTTGAACAACTCGGAGAGTGACGTTGGTTCGGTGCCATGAAATCAGCGTTGCCGGTATTCTGGTATGGCAGTTGATTACAGTTCTGTCCTTGAGGCATGCAATTTGTCGTTTGTTGCACTGGCATCACTGAAGAATACTGTGGCGACCACTGATTACAAGCGAGGGGCGCAGTCGGACAATTAGAGAATTGCAGTTCACTCGGTGCGACTGTACTAGCATCAATTGGATTCACGTGTATCGAAGAACCAAAATTTTGAGTTTGAGGCATCACATTGGTTGATACCTGTTGCGCCATCGAATATTGCGATAAGCACTGGTTGTACTGATATTGCTGTGGCATTTGTAGACCATTCTGATTATAATAAGGCTGTTGAGGGGGCGCTGAGAAGGTCAGTGATGGGTTTGTGTTTTGTTGCACCGGCGGCACAGACATAGCGTTGTAATTGCTCGGAGGTGCCTGCCATTGATTGTCATAATTCTGTGCTTGACCAGGCTGATCCAAATACGTGTTGTTCTGATAGTCAGTCGGCATGGCACCATTGATATCGACATTGTATTCGTAATACTGGTTAAATTGGTCCATTACGACAATTGAGATTGTTTGACAACAGCTGAAATTATTGAAATCAATATCCAAAAGAAGATAAAAGGTGCTGTAACAGAAGGCCTCGACGAGCGCGGAAAGTAACAAAACAATCGAAGAATAGAGTAGCTAATCGAACGATCAAATCAATACACAACACGCGCTACAACACTTCAGAGAAGGCTGTACAAGTTTTGTGTAGTATACTATCGGTTATTGTTATTATAGCATGGTACAATATTGCGCGGGTTGACCGCGATGCTGCTGGGAATCAATAAAGTATGACTAATAAGTCGCTTTAATGGTTGTTATATTGAGCAACAAGTCGATACAACGCACCCTCAAGTCGCGCAAAGGCCCTGAGAGCGCGATACCTCCAAGTAAGGCTACTGAAGGATGTACAGGGTTAACATAGAAAGGGGCGGTTAGGGAAAAGGGTATAAAAGTAGTCATTGCCGATCAGATTGACATCATTTGGTTCATTCCGTTGTCCTCGATTCTCACTTGCTGCTTCATAGTTGTACAGGGTGCGGCAAAAGTTCGGAAACAAATGTTTCTAGTCATAACTACCGGAAAAGGGCGTCTTTATCCAAACTGGTCATGGCTAACAATAACATGATTAGTTACTAACGTTGAGTCCAAGCGGCATCAAGGTAGCTTCTCTTAGCGCCGCTCCAGATGCCAAAACGCATCACGCAAAAAACGCCTCTGCGCCGCAGGTAGTTAGGAGACATTTGGTGGCGCTTCTCACGCCCGGATTTTTTTTAGCGACCCTGGTCTGTGTGGTTGTTTAGCATGGACCCTTGGCTCCAAAATCGAGCACAGACTAGATTTTATTTGATTCAGCTACGGGAGTATGGTGCCGATTTCGAATGGTGTTTGCACACAGCCCAAATACCCCTTTGCCCGGGTTTTGCCAATTTCACCCACTACGTGTGCCAAAGCTCCGCTGTAATATCGAATATGCATTTTTCTAGTACAGCTAATATTCTAAAAACACCATGACATCGAATATGGTACAAAGATTTGCGATGCGCCTCGAATTTCGCCTTTGAATGCCAAAAATGGGGTGATCGTGAAGGTTTCAGAATCCTCGATGCATCATAGCCAAACGTGGCTACCGGAGGTTAGCAAAAATCACACGCATACTAGGGACTTCGGAGAACATTGCTCTACTGAATTGATGGTTACTGGTTACTCCCTGTGTTCAGAAAAAAATTTTGAAGTTGACTTTTGGTCCTGGAGGTGACCCTGCGGCGCGCACATCAGGCCAACGCAATCATTGACGCCGTGCGCGCTTGTTTTTCCCCGCTATAAGCTCAACTTTTTGGAGCATGTAGGGCACTATCTTACTCTGCTACCGGCATTTTGTCGTAGTGATAAGTCGCTCCTACGGACTAAACGATCGATTTTTTACAAAAAATGGCAAATTTGGGCATCCTTTACGTTTGGTGGCACAGATTATCCTGGATGAACAGGCACCGCGCTTTCTCTATCTCCCTGGATAGCAAACATCATGGCCAAGATCCTTGAAGCACAAGATCGTTTCGGGAAAGCTCGATCGGCTGTCACCGCGAACCGAAAGTGACCCTTCCTTTCCCAGTTGTTGACTATTAAGGGGCAAAACAGAGGTGTGCTCTTTTGACTTCACAGAACACCGGTAGTTTGCGCAATAGTGGCCCTAAACAATGCCCTCGGGGGTAAAAAAAGACGCTGAATCGAATAGCACCAACGCCGTTTGGCTACGACACGCCACTTTTGTGCTAGAGAGCTTCAAAATTTGTTTCCGAACTTTTGCCGCACCCTGTATATTTCTACAACAATGCAACCTTTCGAAAATGTCTCCGTCAACTCTTCTTCGGAAAGCCGTATTATTTTCTACATAGAAGAGATCAAGGTAAGTCGTTATAATTTTTTTGTTGTAAATGTTAACTTTTTATTTTCAGCGGATTGAGGAAGCGCTAAAACGCATCGAGCAGCAACAACAAAAGCTCGAAACAGAAAAAGTCAAATCCCTGCACCACCTTAACTTCGAGGAGATGACAACCCCCGAAGACCACGCTTGCAAGAAGGGCGGTGCCACTAATGCCTTCCTTATGGATAAGCCAATTACTATGAAAAGAATCCAAAGGGTCTCAAGGCAGATAAACAAGCGTGGCATCAGTAAACGTGCTTCACGTGGTCGCGGCAAATCCGTCCGAGTCGGTGCTCGTCCGGCTGAATCCAGCAGTAGGGCTCTTTGCTCTTGTGATTCTTCTCGTGCTCATGTTCACAGAGGCATCAATCATAAACGCGGCAGTTTCCGTGGCATGACATGTGAAAGACGCCGAGTTTCTTTTGATAAATAATTATGTAATAACAACATGTGATGTCTCTTTTTTGGTTTTTCGAATAAAAAATGACTGAAAACTTTGTTGAATGTTGATTTATTACACATACACAAACTTAAAAAAGAATACAATCAATTAATGATTATTAAGAGGCAGTCTGGGAGCCGATTTAGGACGGCCGACACAGGATTTTGACACTTTCAAATATTTTTGGTTCCATCGATAGATACAAAAATAACAAAAATTTGAGCACCGGTCCGGCGGTCTAAAACCTCCGGATTCTCGATTTATGGATTCTGAAAGTTTTGGCATTTCGGAATTTTGAAAAGTATGCCATTGATAAGGTAGAGTTCTGATTTGTTGGCTCTAGCGTTATTTTTGGACGAGGAACACAACTACACACTCAGAATTTTGATAAAGTGTTAATAATTATTGATTTTTTCATGTTGAAATGCTAAAATCGGCTATAACTTTTTACACAGATGCGCTCGGGGTCTAAAACCTATTTCATGTTGTAGCCCGTCTTTTTCTGCATCGGATAAGATCAAGAAACTAAAAAAATCCCATCACCCCACATGGTTTGTGTGCCGTTTTGTAACACACACTCTGGTAAAAACACACTACCACACTGTGCGTGCAGCTTTAAACCGTTGCTACAGACTTCATTGAAGAGCTAGAAGGCTGATTTTTCGAATTTAGGGGTTTCTTTAGGCAAGAAACATAATTACGGTATGAAATTCCAAATTATCGGTTTTTAGAAAAAATCAAAAACTTATTACTTTATCAAAATTTTAAATACGTTATCGTATTCCTTGTCCCAAGCCGATTTTAGCATTCCAACATGAAAAAATCAATAATTATTAACACTTTATCAAAATTCTGAGTGTGTAGTTGTGTTCCTAATCCAAAAATAACGCTAGAGCCAAAAAATCAGAACTCTAGCTCATCAATGGCATACTTTTCAAAATTCCGGAATGCCAAAACTTTCAGAATCCATAAATCGAGAATCCGGAGGTTTTAGACCGCCGGACCGGTGATCAAATTTTTGTTATTTTTGTATCTATCGATGGAACCAAAAATATTTGAAAGTGTCAAAATCCTGTGTCGGGCCTTTCTCCTTGGTCCTAAATCGGCTCCCAGACCGTCTCTTAATGTCTTATATTCTCAATGAATGACCATGTCAAGTTGAAAAGGATTCTGAACATTCTAAGCGCAGTGTTGTTTGTTCCGCAAAAATTTGTCCCGTAAGATGCGCTTTTGTTTATAGCGTGTTGGGTTGGTGTCACAAAGAATTTCCGAGTTAGGCTACATTGTCGTCGTGTTTAGAAACATTATATTATATTTACATCTTTATACGTGTATGAATAGAAGACAATAAAATGAGAAGCAAGAACATTGTGGAATTGGAGCAAACCCTGATAACATTAAACTTCTCTGACGTTAAGTCAGTCTTTAATTCCAAGTTTCACCAGTTCGTGAATGACTTCAGGTGTAAAGTCAAAAAATCCTTTCATATTTGTAACCTTTTCTTTGTTGTCTTTGTAAAATTTTGCACATGATTTCTTTAAATCTTCACGCGAGCAGTCCCAGGCATAGTTGACAACGGCACAAAAGTCGTCCAGACACATGAAATGAAGATATTGCTGTTCTAGATGCTTCTAAAACAGTAGGGTGACAGACGTCAAACTTTCACTCTCGCAAACCAAATAAATGTAAAAACAGACTTACGGTAATCGATTGAATGTTATATTTGTGGGCAAAACGAAGAATGCCAACGGTTGTGTCAACAGACACTTTCACAAGTTCACGCCCGTAGATGAAATCGATTGCTGCTTTGACCGTATTAAAATCGAAATCCGTGATTTCAAGTTCTCCTGATTCGGATTCTGATAACTTGGCGTAGAAAACGGGTGAAATCAGTGAAAGGATACTCTTGTGAACCTAAAACATACCATCTGTTTGTAGACCAATCACGTTTAAAACCCACTTGAAGTCGTTCAGAACCCACGAAAATGTCCAAGTCCGTAGGAACATGGTCACAATATTCAAACAACCGTGGCGTCGATAGTGAAGGTACTGATAGTGTAAATTCAACGTCGCATGTAATGGTCAACTTGTCATCTTTAAAGTAGGATTTGATTCGATCATGAGATGCAAATTTTTTGCAACCCCAACCCAATGTATCGCTGTGGTCTCGAGAACACTCGTCTATAAGTTAAGCAACTTTAACATTAAACCAAGACTAACATCATGCTTACATTGAATAAACGAATCTTTAACTTTGTATATGCACTTGAAGTTTGGTGCATTGGTAAACAGGTATAAACTAATATATTTTTCACTTTTTTCTTCAAATCCAGTAGGATAACATTTAATCCACCATTTCAGACCGTTGGCGGATGGAAGTAGGCGTTCATCCATTTTGAGATTTTCTCCAACTTTCATTGACGTCAAGTCAGTTTTATTAATAATTATCGTACAGGCATCTTTCAACGTAATCGTAGTGGCTTTCTGAAAAGGTATGTTTATCTTGAAGCTTCAAAATAGAACATTTGACTTACATTAGGCTTTCTTTTACGAGTCTTGTTAAAACTCAATACAGTTAAGTTTTTAAACAAGGGTATGGCAAATAAAAGAACCCAAATAATTATACCTACAATCAACATAAACATCAGAAACATCAATAATGACTGTACGGGGAAAAATATGCTTTTATTGGTAAACTAGCGCGCGACCGTTACGATGCTGCTATTCATAGGCCTGCGCAAAAGCCATTTCCATCGGCCTATACTGGCCCTTCACTGTCATAAGATCGATTGTGACAATATGAAAGACAGATCTTCCGACTACACAGTTATAAACTGTATGTATTGAGTACAGTACAAAAGTTTATTGCAAAAACTACCATATATAAGGCTTCAAGCTGCCTTTGTTGTGCATAATCAAAGCATAATACATAGATTTTAAAATCGATGATAAAATATTACATGTTGTATGTATGTCACATATTTTACAAAAAAATTTGTATCTCAACAATTGTAGCTTTCACACATTGGCGGATTCATGGCCCAATTTCAACAATTCATAAACAAGTTCCGAAGATAAGTCAAGAAATTCCGGCAATTTCGTAAGTTTGTCACTGTAAAAGTTGTAAAAGTTTGCGCATACTTTCTTCAAATCTTGACGCGAGTAATCCCATGCATAGTTGACGATGGCAAAAAAGTGGTCGAGAGGGAAATAGGAACGATATTGTCCTTCGAGCTGCTTCTGAAACATGCACTTTTTTATTTTGTAAACATGAAAGTAGGGACCGGCAGGCTAAAAAAAATTTCGACCGATTTAGCTTTAATTGACCTTATTCGACGCATAATCGTCGTAGATTTTGATTGGAAAAAGAAATAAATTTTTTAAAAATTAGGAAAGGCACGAAAATGCCGAAAAAGAAGCGTCAAAATTTGAAAATTTTCTGACGGGGAACTTTGCATTTTTGTTGACAAAACCCCCTGTCATTTAGCACGCTTTGCCAAGGCTTATTTTGAACGCGATTTTTGCATTGACACATTCAACTTAACTGAACGCGATCACCCCGTTTGCACACCTATGCAAACGCAACCTCCACATTTGCGCGTAACATTTGGCTTCAAAAGATGCCAAAACAACGCCTCATTGCTTTTAAAAAATATTTTTTTGTACAAATTAAAACTTAAACATCATTTACACTGCCTTTCCAACAGTTTTAAAACCAAATAATCAAAAATATTATTTTGAAATAAAGTAATTTCAAACGCTGTTTATGGCATTTTCTGTGCGGCTGAAAGCGCAACCGATGTTACCAATCAACTTTTCACGCTAGAAAAAGGGTATATAAACGTAAAAAACACCCGAATCCATTAATTTGATTTTCGTCACTTTTGTTCAAAAAAGGGTGGCACACGTATCCGGTCTTATCCGGTCTTTTTGATTCACCGTTCTTATGTAACTTTTGACGCTGAATCGAATGGTAACAATGCTGACAGTGGGAAACATTGGGATCTGCCAAAAATTCTAAAAAAGTTGCTTGAAATGGCTGTTTTGGCATTTTCTAAGGCATTTTGAGCAAAACCAATATCACCAATCGATTCGGCATGTATAAAAAGAGGGGTCTAGATGCGCTAATTACTCAAATTGATCAACTTTTGTTTTTGGCATTACTACTTTGAAGCCCTCGGCACACGCATCCGGTCTTATCCGGTCTTTTTGAGTAAACCTATACACGCAACTTTTGACGCTGAATCGAATGGTGACAGTCCCGTCAGTGGGATATTTTGGGACAAAGAGAAATTTTTAAAAAACCGTCGAAAATTACGGTTTTGGCACTTTCCAGCAACTTTTTTGAAAAACTGACATCACCCTTCGATTCGGAATGTAATGAAACGCCCGAAATGACTATTCGTTTTTTGAAATTCAACAAAAAATTTTGTTACCGTACCCCGGGGAACACTATGCTTCGTGTCCAAATTTTTGTCCCCTGCCGGTCCCTACATGAAAGGCTAAAATTGACCTACCGTAACTGATTCAATGTTGTACTTATCGGCAAAACAAAGAATGCCAATATTTGTTTCAACCGAATTGTCAACTGGCTCGCGGCCGTAACAACAATCGATGGCATCTTTGACCGTGTCAAAATCAAAGTCAGCTATTTCAACTTTGCCTAATTTTGCTTCAACGGTGTTGTGAGACAACATGGCATGAAAAACTGGTGACATCAGGGATAGGACGCTCTTGTGGACCTAAAACATGTATATTCAGTTTGTGCACGACCAACGATCAAAACCCACTTGAAGTCGTTCAGAACCCACGACAATCTCAAAATCCGTAGGAACATGATCGCAATGCTGAAACAAGCTTGGAGCCACCGAAGTGAATGGCACAGCTACTTCAAAGTCAGCAATACATGTAATTGTTAACTTTTCATCAACAAATAAAGAGCGAATGTCCTTATGAGCCACAAGTTTGCTTGTTCCGTAATTCGAAGCACCAGCATACTTTTGGGTAAACGCATCTGAAAAGTAAACATATTAAATAAAATAAGATAAGATTTATGCCTACACTTAATGGATGAATTTTTTATTTTAAATTCACACGATACATTTGCGGGTGCATTTGTCGCCAGAAACACGCCAACATAATTCCTACTCTCAATTTTATATCCACCGGGATAAACAATCATATGACATGTCAGG
Organism: Panagrellus sp. LJ2285; assembly: GCA_024447235.1. Lineage (NCBI taxonomy): Eukaryota > Metazoa > Nematoda > Chromadorea > Rhabditida > Panagrolaimidae > Panagrellus > Panagrellus sp. LJ2285. Next base: position 470,236 of record JAMRYB010000021.1, read on the forward strand.
CCGTTAGTAAAAGGAACTTCTTTTTCCACTGAAGAAACTCCATAGCCAACATTGCTTTGTAAAAGAGCTTTGTTAAGGGTGAAAGTTAATTCAGCGCGTGCCTTCTTTAATGGTTCTGTCTGCAAAATTGAAAGTTAAAGTGATTTTAAAAAGTACATACATATGTTTTCGGAACTTACAGGCTGAGTTGTTTGATTGTTCGTAAAAAATGAAACAATAGATTCGATTAACGAAGACATTGTAGTGAAGATTAGCAATTGTCGTACATTCAACAGACCCGCCAATACAGATAGTATGGCTTGTGTGCGCGGAAAAAAGCTGCTTTTTGGCAAGCTAACGCAAGACGGGCAAGCTGCTATTCGCCGACATAAACTCGCGCAAGATCAACTGCCATCGACTTTTACCGTTTCTTCTCGCCGTCATGCACGGCTTTATCGTTGACAGACACATAGCTTCAACATAAATAAGTCTCATCATCCCTTGACTTGACATTAAATGTGCATTTTTGCTTTAATACCATATCTTGAAAGAAAAGTTTATTTTGCTTTCATTAATCATAAATCAAAAAATAGTGCATTATGAAATATGCCATTTTTATAACAATTCTGCATTCAGAAGCGCTTCCCTTAACGACCATATCAAAACCCACGTGGAAAACGTGGCAATTATTTTCTCATTTTGACGTTTGTCCCATTATAATTAATGATCTTTTCCGTTTCTTTTGTTACAACAATCACGAGGCACCATTTTGTCTCATGACTTTGTACATATTACAATGCTATATAAACAGTACTTCCAAACTGAGAGATTCAACCAAGCTTATCACTTGGCGAGATATCAACTATGAAGTTTACCAACGTTGTCATCATTATGGTCATCTTTGTCGTATGCTGTGTCACTGCTACAAGTGCAGCTGCAAATGCCACAGAGAACAATGACGTATGCGCATTTTTTTGCGAATTTACAACGTTAAGATGCTAATGTAGCCAACTTTTAGCTTTCAATTCTTCGTTGTTGTTGCCCACCCTACCTTGACGATTGCAATCGTTTCGCTTTGTGTCACAGAATTCCCAAAATCGTGTGTCCACTCCCCAAAGATGGTTGAAGGATCACCCAAAACGAACTTTAAAACTAATTATCATGTATCTTTATACACGTAAACAATAATGAGAAACAATAAAACAACAAAGCACAAAACATTGGGAAATTGGAAAATTCAAGTCATGAAACTGATTACAACTTTTAATCATTTTGAAGTAGCAGTTTAATCGTAGATAACATCCAAGGTAAATGACGCTAAGTCAGTTGTATTGACAGTAAATGTGTACGTATCCTTGTAGTTTTCATTTGATCACAAAGGTTTTCTAAAGTAAACCTGGAAAACTGTAAGCTTCGAAAACGAAACGTTTCACTTACATTAGACCTTTCCGTTTGAGATTTGGTAAAGAATGAAAAAGTTGAATCTTTTGATTTGGACATAGTGAATGAAATAAAATGAAGACATCGACGACTACATAGCAAAGACTCAATATTCAACACACCGCAAGTTCTTCGTAAATGCTTGGATGCATACACTGCGCAACCACTTGAACGAATATACATGCGTGCTGTAATTGTTTCGCTTAAAAATAAACAATAATCGTATACTTCCATAAGAGTACTGAACAAACCCAAAAGAACCGTGCAAACTTGCGTGAGAGTTGTGATGAATTTTTTATTACTATCAAGGGAAAGAAACAAATGGCGAACAAATCATATCAGTTATAATCAGTAATTCAAAAAATGTGGGATTTCGGATCTTCAATATCGCATTGCCGGATAAATCTGACCTTGTCAAACCGAGTATGTGCCGTGTAATTGTATTGCATGTAGAATTCAGTCTCGTAAATGAGGCCATCGTCGCGGACTAGGGTAATTGGCACCAGTTGTTGGGGTTTATAAATGCGGTAATCTTCGACAGCGGGGATGGTTGCGCAAAGTCGGGATCTGAAATAATTGATCGTATTAGACATCTTTGTCAACTCTAAACTTACTTTTCGTCAAGCTTTACGTGCTCTGTCACAGGTGCTTGCAAAACGCCCATCCACACGGTGAAACTTTCATCAATATTATCACCGATGACTTGAAAGCTGCCCTCGCCGTCGGGTTGGATGTAATATGCCTCAGGGAATGGTGCTATCGGCTTCGTCGGGATTTCCACCATCGGCGCAAAAGTGCATTCAATCTGATTAGCGTTGATGATTGTCCATTTTGATGTGTCAGGCAAGTTCTTTCCATTGGCGGCGACGGTCAGCTGTTTCCCATCGGCTTGCAGATACACTGGCTTGTTATCGCTATCATAGAACTCGAATGCGACCATGTGCAGCGGGTGGATAACCTCACCACTCGCCCGTGATGCAACATGGGAATCACTTTTCAGTTCAACCTTCCGAATAACCGCCGGGGTCAGAGAGGCACCCGTAATGGTGTCGTAAAGGACAACCGTATCACCGTACTGAACATATTTCTTATCAATACGCTCGGCAACCGTGATACCGTTCACATCGACAATATCATTTCCCGATGGTTCATCAAAGGAACGGATCACAACAATTTCAAAGACGCTCCAATGATTTTGGTCAACCTCGAAAGTGCCTTCTTTGTTGACATGGAAATGGATGGTCTTGAAGTTGTTTAGAACGCGGCTATACAAAGCTATAGTGTCGCCATTGGTTATCCACTGGGAATCGCAATCGGCATCATCAGTGACCTCCAAAGTCGTTTGTCTCTTTGTTGTCGGTTTGGTTCGAATATCCAATCGTTGCGAAGCCACTTTTCCAAAGTTGTAATTCGTGCCAACATCGATTTCAGTGTAGAGCTTAGTGTAGGGATCGTTTCGGTCGTTCCATATCTTTGCTTGATAGTTGTACTCATTGGACTGAAAAAAGTTTATTAAAAATGACCGTTTTCAAAGTTAAGAAAAACATACCTTCATTGTTGGATTAGACATCGGGTCCATAGCCGTCATAGACATTGTATCATTTGTGAATGCCATTGACACTTTCAGTGAGGACATTTTCTTATGAACCGGCATGTATTCATTGTTGGTCCATCCGGCATCATACAAACTGACTATTGGTCCAGGGGTCACTAATCTGAAACAAACAACATTAAAGGCGTTCAAAATGTCGAAAACTCAAAGAAATCAAACCTTTTTTCCTTTGGGTACGATTTGAAAACCAACGTCGGACTCTTGATCAACACCGTGCACTTGTACATGTCAGGATTGGCATAGTAGCGTTCCATGACGGCCTTGGTCATCTTTGTGGCAGTGGCAGGTACCTTTGTTAGGAGCGGAACCGTTTCTTGTGGTAACGTTTCCGAACTTGGGGACGATGAATTGGATCCATCATAAAAGCCTGATGTCGAAGCTGTTTGATTCGGCGATGTGAACTGTCTCGAGCTTTGGGTACAGTGTGACGCTGGGGAATGGTTACTTGGTGACGATGGCGATGTTTCGCTTGAACTTGAACTCCCTGTGGCAAAAGTCGAATAACTCGGAGAGTGACGTTGGTTTGGCGCCATGAAATCAGCGTTGCCGGTATTCTGGTATGACAACTGGTCAAAATTCTGTCCTTGGGGCATGCAATTTGTCGGTTGTTGCATTGACATCACTGAAGAATATTGTGGCAACTGGTTGTACGCAACGGTCGTAGTCACATAATTAGTGAATTGCAGTTCACCCGATGCGACTGTACCAGCATCAGTTGAATTCACGTGTATCGGAGGACAAAAATTTTGAGTTTGAGGCATCACATTGTTTGACACCTGTTGCATCATCGAATATTGCGGTGACCACTGGTTGTATTGAAATTGCTGCGACATTTGGAGGGCGTCTTGATTATAATAAGGCTGTTGAGGGGGCGCTGAGAATGTCAGTGATGGGTTTGAACTTTGTTGGACCAGCGTCACAGATATAGCATTGTAACTGCCCGGAGGTGCGTGCCATTGGCTGTCATAATGATGTGCTTGACCATGCTGATCCAAATACGTGTTGTTTTGATAGTCAGTCGGCATGGCACCACTGACGTTGACGTTGTATTTGTAATACTGGTTAAATTGATCCATTACGACAATTGAGATTGTTCGACAACAGCTGAAATTATAAAAATTAATATTCACAAGAAGAAAAAGGTGTTGTAACAGAAGGTCTTAACGAGCGCGGAAAAGAACAAAACAATCGAAGAATAAAAAGCAGCTATTCGAACGATCAAATCAATACACAACACGCGCTACAACACTTCAGAGAAGTCTGCACAAGTTATGTGTAGTATAATATCGGTTATTGTTATTATAGCATGGTACAATATTGCGTGAGTTGACCGCGATGCTGCTGGGAATCAACAAAGTATGACTAATAAGTCGCTTTAATGGTTGTTATTGAGCAACAAGTCGATACAACGCACCCTCAAGTCGCGCAAAGGCCCTGAGAGCGCGATACCTCCAAGTAAGGCTACTGAAGGATGTACAGGGTTAACATCGAAAGGGGCGGTTGGGGAAAAGGATAGGAAAGGGGCGGTTGGGGATTGGGGAAAAGGGTATAAAAGTAGTCATTGCCGATCAGATTGACATCATTTGGTTCATTTCGTTGTCCTCGATTCTCACTTGCTGCTTCATATTTCGTGTTTACTCAATCTTCCACAATGCAATCCTCCGAAAATGTTTCCATTAACGGCTCTAGCCCGTCTTCCGAAAGCCGGATTCGTATTTATATTGAAGAGATTCGAGTAAGTCGTTATAATTTTTTTGTTGTAAATGTTAACTTTTTATTTTCAGCGGATTGACGAAGCGTTGAAGCTCATCGAGCAAAAACAACAAAAGCTCGCAACCGAAAAGGTTGAATCCCTCAACCACCTTACCTTCGAGGAGATGAAAACCCTCGAGGAGGTCAATGAAACCACCGATGCCACTAGTGCCATCCATGAGGACAAACCAATCCCTTTGGAACGAATCCAAAGGGTCTCAAAGAAAACAAAGAAGCGTGGCATCAAAAAACGTGCCAACAAGAAACACGGCAGCTTCCGCGGCATGACATGTGGGCGGCGCCGAGTTTTTTTGAATAATAATATATGTAATAGTAATATGTGATGTGTTTTGTTGGGTTTTTGAATAAAAAAATGAGTGAAAAGTTTTGTTGAATGTTGATTTATTAGATTCGCCGGATTCTGACATCCAAGGGGCAGAGATTCCAAGGCCATATTAGATATATATATATAAACTGTGTCCAGGGGGCACATTGAGCATCGGCACGGTAAAAATGTGGAGGTTTCGGGATACACCGCCGATCTGTCATCAGGTAAAGGTTCAGAAACAAGTGCCTTAATGTGTCTATCGTCGAGATTGTCAACGTTCTGCGAAGATCTGTCCCAAATGATGCGGCTTTTACTGTTTCTTCTCGCCGTCATGCACGGCTTTATCGTTGACAGACACATAACTTAAACATGAGTCTCATCATCCCTTGATTTGACATCAAATGTGCATTTGTGCTCTTATATCATATTTCGAAAGAAAAGTTCATTTTGCTTTCATAAATCATAAATCAAAATATAGTGCATTATGAAATATGCCATTTTCATAACAATTCTGCATTCAGAAGCGCTTCCTTTAACGACCATATCAAAACCCACGTGGAAAACGTGGCAATTAGTTTCTCATTTTAACGTTTGTCCCGTTATAATTAATGATTTTTTCCGTTTCTTTTGTTACAACAATCACGAGGCGCCATTTATTACAATGCTATATAAACAGTACTTCCAAACTGAGAGATGCAACCAAGCTCATCACTTGGCGAGATATCAACTATGAAGTTTACCAACGTTGTCATTATTATGGTCATCTTTGCCGTATGCTGTGTCACTGCTACAAGCGCAGCTGCAAATGCCACAGAGAACATAGAATCTGACGTATGCACATTTTTTTGTGAAGTTACAAAGTTAGGATGATAATGTAACCAACTTTCAGCAATTTCGTCGTTGCTGTTGCCCACCCTTCCTTGACATTTGCGATCGTAAGTTGTGTCCACCAATTCCCATCGATGAGTTGTGTAAACCCCACATAGGTTGAAGGATCACCCAAAACGATTTTTAAAACTAATTATCATGTATTTTTATACACGTAAACAGTAAGGAGAAACAATAAAACAACAAAGCACGAACATTGGGAGATTCAAGTCATGAAACTGATAAAAATTTTTAATCATTTTGAAGTGGCAGTTTAATCGTAGATAATATCCAAGGTAAGATCAAAAGCGTCTTCATATTTGTATTTGCAAACATTCTCGTATTAAGGTCGTGTGCACCGTAAACCCACGCAAGCTGTTGTTTGTCGGTGTAACTTCGCGCAAGATTCCATCGCTCTCTTCCCGCCATCGTGCGCGGCTTTCTCGGATGACAGACACAAAAACTCATAGCTAGCCTAGTCTTCTCCTGCCGTGGCATCGATTGTGCAGTTGCGCTCAAATAAAGCTTTTCGACAGACCTCAACTGTTTTCGACAAGAGTCATCACAAAATGGCCGATAAATCCCAAAAAGTGATGTCAATTACCGTCAAATCACGCGATGATAAACTGTTTATTCTCGATGAAAAACTCATTCGAGAATGCCAACTTTTCCAAAAAATGACAGGTAAGCTTTTTTGTCTTTGTTTGTATATTTACAATAACAATAGAACTATTTCAGAAGCCACAACTGTGGACGATAATGCCGTCATCCCACTATATGAAGTAGACAGCCAATACTTTCAACTCTGGATTGATTTCTCTTTGCTGTTCAAGGATGAACCGGATTACGTTCGACCCGTCGGGTTTGACGATTCTACTCGCCCACACGAAAACCATTTCGGCTTAAAATTTATCGAAAAACACATTCCGGATACAATTGTACCAGCATTTATTGAAGTTGTTAACTATCTCGAAGCCGATAGACTGTTGGATTTTATGATTTATAGTTGGTTACGACGGCAGAATGCGTGCCAAAATGATGATGAAATTCGTGAACTGTTTATGATTCCTGATGAATATTCACGCGTAACCAAATGATGAACGAAATATGTACGTATATAAAAAATGTCAGTTTGAAATATTTGGTTTTTGAATTGATTATTTACTCATTGTCATTTATCGGCGTCAGTTTGTTTTGAATTAAAAATAAAAGGTAACACTTTTTACAATTAACGTTTTACCAAATGCAATACGATACGGTAAGCAATTCATAAACACTTGGAGGCTGCATGAATGTCCTATTATATATACAAAAAGTAGTGCCATCAACAAGTGGTTAAGCCATGGCACTTTGAACTTTTCGGGTTATCTTTAAAAATTTGCATAGTCAGATCTTTTGTTTTACCGTATCTGCCTCGACATTTCAATATGCCATATTTATTTGTATCAAATCCACTTCGGATACAAAGAAAAACACTTCATTTGAGGAAAAATGGTAAACCACACATACATTGTCGTTTTGTTTCTCTGTATCTTCGTCGTTTTAGCCCCGTTTGGTAAGTTGTCAAAACAGATATCTTATGTAAAACAAATTTTTTCAGTGTTTGCTGGCGACTGCAGTGATCTGGAGATGAGCCCTTACTGTAACTGTGATTGCCCTCATTTTGCTTGCCATCCAAACCGCAACGGACGAGGTCGTCCACCGTTTTATTATTGTTCACGTTTGTGAGTTTTAACAAAATCCAAATGAAATCGACACTAGTAAGCAGCCACAAATTTCGTAGACACTTTAAACACTAACTAGGGAGGTGTCTGACCTTGTTGACACCGATTGAAACCGGAAGAAAACCTCAGGTAGCTGACACTAATGTAAGGTTTTTCCCAAAAAATTAGCTGCAGTTGGGGCCTTAGGGCCGAGAAAAGTGCCGTCAAAATCCGAAAATACGGTTTTTTGACCCTTCATAACTTTTTTTATGTAAATTATTTTTACTTTTTTTTTTGACAAAACATAGAAAATGGTATTCTAAACATTTTCTTTTTATATACCATAACACTTTTATTAATAAACAACCGAGAAATAACTTATGACAAAACTGCAATTTTCAAACAAAAATTTCTCAAAGCGTTATCAATAAAAGTGTTGTGGCATATAAAAAGAAAATGTTAAGAATGTCATTTTCTATGTCTTGTCAAAATATAAAGTGAAAATAATCGTCAGTAAAAAAGTTATGAAGGGTCAAAAAACCGTATTTTCGGACTTTGACGGCACTTTTCTCGGCCCTAAGGCCCCAACTGCAGCTAATTTTTTGGAAAAAACCTTACATTAGTGTCAGCTACCTGAGGTTTTCTTCCGGTTTCAATCGGTGTCAACAAGGTCAGACACCTCCCTAGTAAGAGGTCGTTAAAATCGTAAAGTTGTCTACGTTGGAATGTTTTCAGTTGAAAATGTCTAAACGATCTGGATTCACGTATTTAAAAAAAGTTCCCAATGAAAAAAGCAACAATGGCCTATCCATACGCTGCTGTTGTCTTATTGCTGTGTATTCTTGCTATTTTGGTTCCTTTTGGTAAGCCAACGTCACTAACTAGGGAACCGTCAGAACTTAAGGTGGCGGATCCGGACAAGCTATATGGCATTCGATAGACCTTTGAATAGATAGGCAAAATCCAAAAAATCTTTTCCGAAATAAGCCTAAGGGCTTAAAAAATCGACTTTAAAGTTTCAGAATCCGATTTTTTGAAGCGTCATAACTTCCGTTGCTGTAATCGAATCGTGATTTTAGTGTGATATTATTGTAGGGGGTGTTTAGGGCTATTCAACGGTTTTTTGATCGAAATTTTTGGACTTCACATTTTCGAGTAATTTGTGTGGTAAAATCAGCATTTTTTAGATCGTTATTACTCGAAAACAGCAAGGTCAAAAATTTCGATCAAAAGACCGTTGGATAGCCCTAAACACCCCCTACAATAATACCACGCTAAAATGACGATCCGACTACAGCAACGGTAGTTATGACGCTTCAAAAAATCGGATTCTGAAACTTAAAAGTCGATTTTTTAAGCCCTCAGGCTTATTTCGGAAAAGATTTTTTGGATTTTGCCTATCTATTCAAAGGTCTATCGAATGCCATATAGCTTGTCCGGATCCGCCACCTTAAGTTCTGACGGTTCCCTAGTAAATACTAACAATAAAAATACAATTTTAGCACAAAGCCAATGCTCCGATCCACGAGAGGATCCATCATGTGGCTGTGGATGCTATTATAGTCAGTGTCTTTTTGGGGGCATTTGCCTTCCTGGATAAATTTTGTAACCGAACCGAAGTAAAAGTTTTATCAAAAGGCTTTTTTTCTATTTAATTGTTAATAAAATAAATCAATCATGTGTTTATGTCTTTGATATGGCTTCAAGTTTAAAAAAAGCAAGACAAAAAACAGTAGACGATTTCAATCAGAATGAATCGGAAAAAAAGCAATAACAATACACATTTGGGCCACAGCGCGATCTCATAGCCAGTCTCAGGCGATTTGCGTTGTCGCCCAATTGGGGCATACAAACGTCATTCAATAATGAGCTTTAATGATCAAAATGACGGTTAAAAGAGAAACTTGGAATTTCAAAAACTGAATTATTCAAAGAATGAGCCAAGTTTACGTTGTACTTCTGTTCTGCTGTATTTTAGCAGCTTTATTCTCTTCTGGTAGGTGTCGATATCATTGGATCATTCAAACTAAAACTTTGCTTAATTTTCAATTTTAGCACTGGGTGGTGGATGTGATGATCCCCGAAAAGAGCTCTACTGCGGATGTCGTTGTTTCCCGAATCATTGTTTGCTGGGCATTTGCATCGGTGAATAATGGTTGACTGTTTCATCTTCAATGTTAATGTGAAACTGTTTTGAGCAAAATGTAACAGTAATGCATCGAAAGAAAAAGTTTTATTCTGTACAAGGTCGCAAAAACACAACAAAATATCAGTTTGTTAAGAAATCGATAACTTCGATTGAGTATTCATTCGTTGTTTAGAAGAAACCACGGAATCCACGATGAGCTGGCGGGGGTGGGGGAGGGAGGAGGCGCTTCTGTTCTTCGGGCAAAGTTTCGATGACTTCACGAGTCTTGGCTTGTTTCTCATCCCAGCTGAGGGTCATGCTGCGGTTGATGTCCTTCAGCTTTTGTTGAACGTCGGCGGGCAATTTGGCGAAACCGGGCGGTGGGGGGATCTTGTCGAGGATGTCAGCCGGCAAAGCGGACATAATCTTGTCGATTTGGGTGTGCTTCTCACGGAAGTTCAGGGCAGGGTCATTGTGAATGGCTTCGAGCTTGGCGACGGTGTCAGCGGGGAGGACGCGTTTGATTTCGTCGGGGATTGGGGGCTGAAAAGAAGGTTATTGTAGATTTAGATAAAATTCAGGGTTGAAAACTTACAAAACCACCAGGGCCACCCTGAGGCCGAGCAATAGCAACAGCTACGAGGGCCAAAGCAACAAATCCAGCGAAAGCAGTCATTGTGGACGTCGTTGATGACCTCGATGACCGATCGCTTCCCCTTTTAACGGGTCTCGGCTCGCCTCTCGACAAAGGCGGGCTTACGGGGGAGATCCTTCGTTGACGTCGAAAAACGTCTTTGTTCGGTCGAAAACAAACATTGAGATTATCCCCCATTCAGTGGAGGGTATACATCGCGGACAATGTAAGTGTGGCTGATGGGGTTGATGGGTTTCTGTGGTCATCAGTGTCAACTTGGTGACAATAAACTTGACCTTACCTGTGTCAGGGACATATTATGTGTTTCTGGGGATTACTGAGCAATTGAGGAATCAACATTGATGCAAATCCGTTCAATGTCACCGATTTAGAAAAAACTTTTTTATCGGATCGCAAAATGACAGGCTTAACATAAGCCCTCGTTTTTCTGGTATTACATTAAGTGCTTCTCCACGGAGAACTTCCTTATAGCTGCGCGAGATCAGGTGATTTGCAAAAAAGCTAAAAGATCTTCAAAAAGAGGACATCGACTGCACCCCATACAGCTCGATGACAAAATCTACGTATCGACGACTCCTGATCTCCAAAATCGATTGCTCAAACTTTATTACCACACATTTCTGATTCATTTCACCAATTAAAGGGTTTACTTGAAAAGTCAATGGTTACCGATGCAAATGTTTAAAGGCGTACACAGATTATGAGGGCATGCACAACGACATTTAGGAGCCATTCGTGGATCAGCGCACTTGGCTGCTGTTAGTCCTGGAATTGTTATTTTAAATAGATATGCAGTTTAATCAGTTTTGATAACTTACCAACCAAAACGGCAACGATACAGAGGACCAAGACGATAGCGTATGTGCGATTCATAATTGCTTTCCTGTTTCAAGTATGCACTTCTCTTTATATACGCTAATACACACGGAGCATTCAGATTGTTTGTTAATAAGTTTTACCATAGACAGTTTTACGATTCAAATGAAGAAGGTCTATTAAAAATGAATGTGTCTGCGTCGTTTATCGTTCTTAAGATGTGCAATACAGCTCGATAACAAAAGTTACGTATCGACTCCTAATCTACAAAATCGATTGCTCAACCTTTATTAACACAACTTTCAAAATCTTCATCAGTGAAAAGATTTATTTCAGAGTTCAACGTCCACCGAGGCACTGGCCATTCTGCATACAAAGGAGAGGACCGCATTGGCAGTTGCATCTAGGGTCCATTTTTGGATCAGCGCAACTGGCTGCAGCTAGCCCTAAATTTATTTGTTTTATTAGCTCGTGATGGCTTTGATTACTTACCAACTAAAACGGCAAGCATACAGACGAATAAGGCGATAGTTGTTCGGTTCATGATTGTTTTCCTCTCCACAGTAGACATTTTGCTTTATATACCTTAAAATCTTGAGCATTCAGATTGTTTAAAGACAGTTTTACAATTTAAATAAAAATGGTCCATTTGAATTTAATGTGTCTGGATGTTTAAATTGACAACGGTCAAAGTTTCTCATCGACTCCTAGACTTCAATTACTTTAATTTTATTAACAAACTTCACTGAATTATTTGCAATAGAATCCAAATAAACACTCTGAATAAGGACAGCGTCGTTCACAAATATTTACTAACAAAAAACATGAAACTTATACTTTTCAATCAAAACACAAACGAATGCTAATAAAAAAAACTGCTGCAAAATGTACTATTCTTGCACAACACAGTTTTTTCCTGGAAGTTCTGTTGACGTTGTAGCTCGAGGCTGTGTTGAATCTTCGGTCCCATCCATTTTAATTAGGCGTTCCGCTTCGTTTGGCATTCTAGAACACACTCATTGCATTTCAGTACATGATAACTTCATATGCCATGTTCGGACTCCGCCTCATAGTTTGGCATATGCATGATGACGTTTGGCTGTCTAATAATAGTAAAAAAGTCCGACTATGACCTAAGGCGATATAGCGGTAGAGATAACTGAGTGTACCACAGAGTTAGGATGGTTGAATTTTCTTTTTTTGAAGGCTGAATAACGGTTGTCATGTTTAGGTTTTGTTTCACTTCGAAGTAGTCTACATAATTTCAGACTCAAATTCTCGACAAAATGAACTCGACTGTGTACTTCTTTGTTTTTTGTTTTTTGACAGTTCATGTTTTCGGCCAAGAGGTTCGTTTGACAAATTTTCACCGTGTTTATCACTTTTACAATTTCAAAACATAGCTCACAGACGAATCTTCCATTGTCGTGGATAAACGAATCGGATACAATACAGCGGCAAGTGATTACTTTGAAATGATTCATTTTTTCATAATGGCTCAATTCAGGTTTGGATGAAACTTATCAGATGGAACAACTTGGGAAAACACAACACAGGCAACTATAAGAAACGATTTCTGATACGTTAAATTAACTAATGGTCCAAAATGTTTGAAGACAAGTGATGACAAATGTCGAAGGAAAAAGTTTAAGATGATTTTGTTTTCATTGATAGTGACTTACTTTACTTTGGTCTGACTTGTTTTAATCGTATTGTATTTTTAAATTGAACGTCAAACGCAATAAAAATCGCCTGCAAGGAAGTATTTATTTGCGATTAGCTTTTATCCCTGACCAAAAATAGACAAAATATCGACCGTTGACCAATGCATGTTTGCGGTGTGATTCGCCTTTCGCTCTCCCTGCGGCAGCTGCCCCAACATTGCCTGTGGCCATTTGCCCTGAGGGGTTCGCATAAAAGCAAGCAATGGTTGCGATGGTCATTCGTATCGGGGTTTTAGTCTATCTCGAAACGAAGCCCAAAAATGGTTTTCATCAGAGCTGCCATCGCCCTGGTTTTGGTCGGTGTTTCCATCGCCTCGGGAGCGACATCCACAGCTCGCCGGTCTCAGTATCTCGATACTCCGGCAGCAGGATCACCACGAAATTTAACGGTTGATCCATTCGCTGAATATAAGGCTATCATGCCGGCCGATGCGTTCACGAAGCTTTTGGCCATTTACGCGAAGAAGGAGCTAACTTCAATGGAAAAGTTCGCCGAACTCAATGAACTCTTCAAAACACTGCCCGAAGATGTCATCGAAAAGATGCCGTTGCCGAAGGTCTTCCGAAAGCTGCCCGCCAGCATCCAGCGACAGATCCACGCTGTTTACTATTCGAAAGATTTGAAGTTGGAGGACAAACTCGACAAGCTCGACGACATCATCAACAATATGCCGCCAGAACTCATGAAACTGATCCCCCATCAACCGAAATTCCCAGAAGTTCCGGATGCCATCGAGTTCCAAGTGTCTGTCCTTCTTCACTTCAATGGTTATTTCGTAAGTCTCATCCTTCATTTCATTATTGAAGCCAGTCATTTCAGCACATTGACGACCTCCGAGACTACCTGGACCCTGAAATGTACGACCACCTCCTCATCCTAGCCCGCCAATCTGACCTTCCCGAAACAACCCGTGCTTTCCTGATCGGCCGACTTCTCAAGGAAGCCTATGCCGCCAATTCAGAATCCTTCCCTCTGCCAATCGGTGAAGGCGGACCCAATGACACAATGCCGGAACCAGTCCGTCGTGCCGGACTTCATCTCATGTTTTCGAAGAATCCATTCGACCAGTCAGAACCCTTTGAAAAGTTAATTGCAGAGTTCCAAGCTTTGAGCAGTTTGGCCACAAAGAAAGCGGGTAAACAAGGGCCATCGGTCAATTCGGTCAACTTTGACGCCTCAGGCAAACGCGCAGGGCGTAAAAGCTTCAGAAAGTTGAAGTTTGAAAGCCCGAGATCCGTACAATGGCAGAATCTGGAAAAGTTTGTTGATACGCTCAAGCTTAGCGTTGATTACTGAGTAATTTATGCGGTGAATCTATGACTTTTAATGTTTGTACATAAAGAATTATTTTCCAAATCAAAGGTTGAGATGCAATGTTTGGGGAAAACAGTTTTGCATGGTTCTGAACTAAAAATTGTAAAAAAAGTTTGTCTGGTATGAATTTAACTTTCACAGTTTAAAATTTAAAAAGGAAAAAGTCCCACTGTCGCGGTCTACAAAGTAGGACTTTGTTCATGGCCCGGGCCGTAGGCTTTACCTTAAGAGCTAATTGACCCTCAAACTCCAACTGTGCTAACAAACACAGGCAATCCTTCACATGTCTTTTCACATGTCTTGTGTCAACTCCTGTCCAATGTACCGTGCCCATCGATAACTGCGGGCCGGGCTTGGCCGCACTGCGCGGCATTTCTGTGCCGATCCGGGCCAGGTTTGCGGACCGCGCGACGATCTTTGGCCGTGAAGAGCAGAGGTACACAGTTATGCATGCCTCTGCTCTCCACGACCTTTACCGCTCCCTCGCCAAGAAGGGCGGATCGAGGGCCGTCGACGACAGAGTGCAACTTACATAAAAGAGCTACCCCAGCGCCGTGCCAACACGACTCGATCATCTGAATACAGTTTCACCTGATTTAGCTTTGCCATTTGTTTCTGACTAACTTCTTCATACTTTGAATCCATCTTCTAATCATGACCAACTCCAAGTATACCCGTGTTAACGCTGAAAAGTTCTCCAAAATCTTAAAGGATATCGATACCTTCATCTTTGACGCCGATGGAGTCCTCTGGCTCGGCGAGAACGTCATGCCTGGTTCGCCAGACTTTTTGGCCCATCTCATTCGATTGGTAAGTTTAAACCCTTTAATTTTATATAACTTTGATTAATAAGACCATTTCAGAAGAAACAGATCATTATCCTGACCAACAATGCCACCAAATCCCGGGCCGTCTACGCTAAGAAGCTCGCCGCCATGGGCTATCATCCCAGCATCACCAAGGACAGCATTGTCAACCCTGCTGCCGTCGTTGCTGATACGCTTCATCGTGCTGGTCTCAGTAAAAATGGCAAAAAGGTCTATCTGATCGGTTCCCAAGGCGTCCAAGAAGAACTCGCCAATCTCGGCATCAAATACTTCGGCACTGGACACGATCCCGTCTCGAACCAATCCGACAACCGTCCCTTCATCTATGATTTGGAGTTGGATGAGGACGTCGATGATGTTGGTGCCGTCGTCGTTGGCTACGATAAGCATTTCAACTACCACAAACTCATGAAAGCCGCAAACTACATCGGCCAAAACGAGGACTGCATCTTTGTCGCGACCAACACCGATGAAACATGCCCTGGCCCGAAGCCCGAGACAATTATCCCTGATGCCGGACCCCTCGTGACTGCCGTTCAAGTCGCATGTAGCCGTGAACCCCTGGTTGTCGGCAAGCCCCACAAAGCTGCATTCGAATACATTCGTCGTCGATGGACCATCAATCCAACTCGAACCATGATGATCGGCGATCGCACCAACACCGACATCAAATTTGGTCGTGATCATGGGCTTCGAACCATGCTGGTGTTGTCTGGCTGCCATCAAGTCGCCGACATTGACGATAACCTTGATAGCAGGCGTTTTGATATGGTCCCGGAATTCTATGCCGAGTGTCTCGGTGCCCTTGTCCCAAAACGGAATCAAGCTTGATTTTGTTGCTTGTTTTGATTGAGTTGTTTACGTGTGACTACTGTGTAGTTAAGAGGATGCCCATAGCTTTTAGTAAGCCATGCTTGTTTTTGTTGTTTTTTGTTTTCGCATATTGTGAAAGTAGATTATTTGACTTCATTTAACAAATAAAGTAACTTTTCTTATTCGAATTTATAGTTGACATCGAGGAATGTGCAAGCAAAGGTAAAGCACAGATAACATTTTGATGGTTAATATTATTGATCAATTGAAAACTCTGGAATAAAAAATGCGCACTTCCACGCATTGCCTTGATACAGGTGTGTAGCGTGCGCCGTGTAGGATCCACTAGTGGTCCCGTCACGGATTACCGTGACAATAGTCTTGTCGGGGATCTCTATCCCTACAAAAACAACACGATATTTGCCGCGCAAGGTGTACCCACCAAGACAAGTTGACTCGTATAAAATAATCGTTGAGGACACATCCATTCTGTTCCGAAAACTTGATTTGTGGACAGTTGTTGTTTATTAAACGCTTTTATTCGTATTTTCAACACTTTAGAGCCCACTTGGTTGCTTAGGACATCTCTAACTTTTATAAACAATCATGGCGTCTTCGGGCAACGAAGAAGTTCAACAAAATAACGACAACGATCGAGGGCAATCTATGCTAAAAGAAACCGAAGAAACAAAACTGCCAATGTTTTTAGATATTGCCGGCATTGTTCACCTGTTTCCGCCGGTTTTACTTTGCATGGCGTATGTTGTCTTCACGATGAACACGGTTGACTACTATTCGGTGAAGGATGAAGCACTTATGTAAGTTTTTCAATACATTTTTAGCATTTATTGCTTTATCCATGTTTGATCGAACATTCCTATCTCAGAAAATGTGTTTTAGACCTTTTACGGAAGAGACCGACGACACTGCAGAGCGTTTAGTCAATTCCTTTGGCAATGCGCTTACTTATGTCGTTGGTGCCGCCATATTATCGTGCATTGTAATAGCGCTTTACTATTTTTGTTCCATTAAGTTTTTTTTTAAATTAAGCATTGCAATATTGTTGTCTATTCTTACTACGACATATCTTCGGTAAGTTTGTTTTAACAGTTTTTGCGCGTATTTACAAATTTGTTTTTCAGTGAGGTTATTAAAAGTCTCAACATTGCCGTGGATATCGTAAGCTACATATTTTTCCTTTGGAACTTCATGGCACTAGGAATGATTTGCATCTACTGGAAGGCACCAATGGTCCTTCAACGGGGCTATCAAATATTCATTAGCGCGCAGGTCGCTTTGATTTGTATCAAACATTTTCCGCAATGGTCTCTCTGGATATTTTTAGTTTTATATCCAATCTGGGATTTGATCACTGTTTTATGTCCTTATGGACCATTGAAGATATTTATTGATACTGCAGAGGCGCGAAATGAACCTCTTCCTTCGGCTTTGGTTTATTCTAGTAAGTTTTTTTCAACAGTAGATTTTTAAAGTAAGTGGTGTTCCATTCTAGCAGGCAATTCAAGCCGCAATGAACTCTTTGATGCCACTACTTCAAACGATCCTCTTGCCTCTGACGTACCTCTGGTCATCCTATCGTCCGCAGAACCCCACCCAACCCCTACGCCCGCGACAGACCAATATTCTGCTCTTTGTAGCAGAAATCATCAACAAACAGAAGCCCAAAATGACATTCAACGACCGAATTTGACTCTTGAAAGGAATGTCGAGTCCAACACTGATCAACACCCACATCAACAAGAAGGACTAATTGAGGTTGACCTTGGTAAACAGTCTTAAACTATTATTATATTTTGTTACAATCGAATGCTTCTTTCAGTGGAAAATTACCAACTCGGTTTTGCCGATTTTATCGTCTACAGTATCCTCATGGGTAATACATGTTTTTATGGTGATTGGAATGCAACAATCGCGTGTTGTATCGCTGTTTTGGTTGGTCTCACAATAACAGTGCTAATGAGTGCGGTTTATCGTAAACCCTTGCCAGCTTTACCGATCTCTATTTTCTTAGGGCTCGTATCTTTTTTTGCAACAAATGTTGTGATAACTCCGTTTGTGAGCGAGTTGACTATGTTGCAGGTTACGCTGTGATAAGTGCCATAGATGTCAACTCATTGTAGAATCTTATTCTCACTGTGCACATTTGTTTGATGACGATTGTCTTCACGGCAAACGTTCACTTGTTTTCTTTATTACGTTTGTTTAAGAACACAATATTTATTCAAATTAACTTAAGCAAATTCCGAATAAATAAAGGTATTTATCAATTGAAGAAGTTTCTGTCATCTGGTTTAGTTATTTTAGAATTAATTTCACTGTTTTCCGCCCTACTTCCGGCGGAACTGTCATCGTCGAGGCCTGATCCAAAGAATCCGCCCTTGAAGAAGTTTGAAAGCGGATTCTGTTCGCCTG
Source organism: Panagrellus sp. LJ2285 (assembly GCA_024447235.1). NCBI lineage: Eukaryota > Metazoa > Nematoda > Chromadorea > Rhabditida > Panagrolaimidae > Panagrellus > Panagrellus sp. LJ2285. The sequence continues at coordinate 488,628 of JAMRYB010000021.1, forward strand.
CTCCGGCGATACTGTTCGGCTTAAACAGGGCTCCGATCCAGTCGACTTGGTCTAGTTTGCCGCTGAGAATCGTGCCGAGCAGGTTTTCTGCCGGATTAGCGGTCGTCGTCGCTGGTGTCGGTGTCGGAGCCGCGGTCATCTTAAATCCTTCAACAAATTCATCCGGTTTTTGGATGACTTCCGATGATTCATCTTCTTCCTTCAAGATTGGAGTGCCATGGACGAGGCGCATATCATAGATTTTGTCATCTGGCCGAGATGGGGGTGATTTAGTTGTTGCTTCGGCGGGGGGATTCGGTTTGGCTGAGAAAGCTTTGAAGAGGTTATCGAAGGAGAAGAGGGAATTTGGGTCTGAAAGTGATAAAAAGTTCATTGATTTGTTCAATGCCCTTGAAAAAAGTCGAAGAAACCAACCTGGCATAGCCTTGAACAAATCTCCAATGCCCTTCTGCAACTTTTCTTCCGGCTTCTCACCACTATTGCCTCCACCAAATCCAGAAGCTGCCCGTGCCACTGACGGCTGTTCAGTCACGAAAAACATGCCAACGCCGGACTTTTTGAAGTTATCAGTGAAGTCTTCCTCGAGGTTGGAATATTCTTCAGCACTTTTCGACGCTCCAAAATTACCAAAACCACGGTCGTTGTTGACATTTTGACCACCCGATCGACCCTCTGGCGGTGCCATCTTGGCCACTTTCTCAGCAATCTGCGGCAAGGTTGTCACCAATCTGTTCATAAAATCAGAAACAGTATCAGCAGAAGATTGTGACGCTGATGGAGCCGACCGTTTAGCATCGACAGACGGATTCATCGGAAAGAAGGATGCAATTGCTGGTGCCTGTGGATTCTCAACATTAACATTGCCATAGGCAACAGGGCCACCGAGAGGACGATATCGCGGGGCCGCTCGCATTTCAATAGGTCTCGATACATGTTGAACAGTGTGATCTGGTGGAAGCAATAATACAGGTTCGTAGTCATTGTAATCGGCGAATCTGGAGTGCCAGGGCTGGGCAATGGCGGGTAGAATTAGGGATATGGATAGCAAATATATTGATATCATGGCTAAAGTTGAAAGTTATGTATATTTGGGTCGGAATATGTTAAAAAAGAGTAGAAGGAGGCGAGAAACAACATTTGGGGTAAAAACGTTGCACTAACCGATGGCATGGCAGTCAATTTCGGTTAAAGACAACACAAAACAAATAAAATTGACAAAAACACGCTTCAAACCACGTCGCAAGTTGCGTAACTCATAAAACAGACCCCAGTAACCCGAAAGCAACATCTCCCCATGACAAAACCGATCAAACCTTCTTCAAACTAAACCAGATCAGATCATGCACGAATCACGCCGGTCCTATCCTATGACTTTGAGAAAGTGAAAACTATCCATTCCCCGCCCCGGATTATTCGTGTCATTTTACGTGTTTGTAATTACATTTTTTGTTGAAGGCCCTTCTGAAACCCTGAAGACGGTCACAGAGTCACAGACCAACCGTTCGACGACGGCGTCCTGCACCATTGATTCGACTTACTGGAGCCCTCAGGCCGATTAACGGGTCTCCAGCATATCCTCCTTTCCAGAGACACAAAAACAGCATGAAATGAATAGTTGAAGGACGACGGCGCGACCGGCGGCAGGCTGGCTGGATATTAGATCGGATCGTTCGCCTCCACACGCGGGAGGATCAATCTTCCATGTGTCTTGCCGACATCGCCACCGACTCCGGCTCAATTCGATCGACATTGCTGGAAAGTGCGTCGTCTATCGGCTCCTCAGCTGGTTACTCCTGCCAAAAGGCCCGGCCTCAAACCAGTTTAGCTTCAGAAGTCACAGCTTCAAGGGGCTCCTTCAACCGAGGAGGGGGTGTCAATTGTTCCTTCCTTCTCCATCGCCGCCGTCGCGCAGATCAGTCCTTTCTTCCTTGTGATGTTGCCTGAGGGGCCCCCCATGTTTGGTGACGTCATCATATGGGCCATGCATGGGAATGGGGATGAATGAGTGAACCCGAATCGCCAGCTGGATGACGACAAGCACGCATGAGTCATGTACCCGAATAAAAGGATGTTCTGCGACTGCGCTCCTTGGCCCCTCGGTTGGAAGTCTCAACTCAGGTTTCATGGCCATCAGTCAGATGGTGGGGTCTTTGTTCTGGTATTTTATTTTAAAAAACTTGTCGGTGAAGTTGTTCCATTCGAAATTAGAAAAAGTGTTTTGACACCAAATCACAATTTTACAGACGAAAGTTTATGGCTTATATTTCTATCGTTTATTTAATACACATTCAACTTCAGTCGTTTCAAATACCCCAAATTAGGACCGAAGAGGGAAACAGTTTCTGCACACGGTTCTTTTTTGCCCTGGAAGAAACGCCCCAAATACATTCACGCAAGTCCAAATGTTTCAACGATTTTGACAATCCTTTCACTAATTTAAAAAAAACCAATATCAGCATGCCCAATGACTCTGACAATTGTTGGTTGCATAATCAGTTTCTTCCAGACGGAAGAGTATTAAAGCGACCCCCAAATTTTAGTGAATCGCCCCCCAAAAACCCCACCCCCCAAATTTCAAATGAAAATACCCCCCAAAAAATTTTACCCCCCAAATTTGCAATGAATTTGCCCCCCAAATAATTTAGCCCCCAAATTTTATATGAAATCACCCCCCCCAAAATCCTGACCCCCAAATTGTAACGAATTTGACCCCCAAATGACATTATGACCACTGAACTGACAACCACTTTCGAAAAACGGTGCGAATGGTTCATTTGTACAAATTGAATTGTGCGAATGGCGAATAACTATCAGATTACAATTTTTTTTGCACTTCGGACTATAACTACCTTCAGTCATTACAAGGAGTAGCTCATCTTCAAGTAGAGACTTCTATGTCTAAGACTGAGTCTAAGTCTAAGTCTAAGTCTAAGACTAAGTTAAGCGGGGGGCTACGCCCCCCGCACCCCCCGTAAGTTCAATAAAGTGGGGGGCCTCAACTTCAATAGGTCCCCAGAAATTCAATTTGCACAGTGAAACCATTCGCACCATTTTTGGAATGGATTCGAATGGCAACGCTCATTATGTGATTTGGGAGGTGGTAAACAAGCCAAAATTTGGGGGGGGGGGGGGGGGGGGCAGAAATTTGGGGGGTAGTTTCATATAAAATTTGGGGGGTAAATTATTTGGGGGGCAAATTAATTACGAATTTGGGGGGCAACTTTTTTGGGGGGTAAATTCATATGAAAATTTTGAGAATGACTTTTTGGGGGGCGATTCAGCGAAATTTGGGGGGTGCTTTCAATTTTTTCCCTTCCAGACCCAGGGGTTTACATTAGACACTCCTTCGTCGATTTTAAAAACGATACGATCAGCAATGAGTTCAATTTTTGGCGAATCAACGGTGATTTTATAAAGGCGCATCGAGGCAATATAGATTGTTTGTGGATGCACAGTAATTTGAGCTTCACCCTCACTGGTGTATCTAAAACAATGTATTGTAAAGACGTTGGATAAAGAATGTTTACCTTATATGTTTTTGAATGCCATCATAGATGAAGATCTCATCTGTACTTTTCTTCTTCTCATTGATGTAGACGCGGAATCCAAATTTTCGAATGTCTTCCAAAATGTTAAAACTATGGAAAGATGGAAGTGACAGATGAAATGAAGGATGTGCTCGCTAAAAGTTTGCATATTTTTTGTAATATTTTATCATAAAAAGACTTACTTTAAAAAGTTCCTTGACCTTGGCAGTATTAGCACGTAGAAATTTTAATAGTTCATTTCCGCGACCTCCAATAAAATTTTTCAAGTTGGATAGGTCATTGCAAAGAAATACATCAATGGCACCTGGTTGAAGTTTTGTCTTAACGTAAATTTCGTTAAGGGAAGGAAAAGCGTCTAATAGTTTAACCGCACATTTATCATTTGGCAGCGTGACGTCTACGAAAATTAGTCGGGTTATATGATCACGAAACGGTCTTGTAAATTCCAAAATGTCATTGTCCAAACTGCAATTTTGAATTTTCAACATTCTCGGTTTACAGTTAAACTTATTCAAAAGCCTTTTGTCAAGTGTTGATCTCTTTGTCTTAGTGAGGCTTATTATTTTGATAGAAAATGAAACTTCAGGAACTTTGGAACTAGTCGTAGGCGCTGAGTTCAGTTCGAGTTCATCATTCAGTGGATCGATGTAGTCACTTAGTTTTTGGCCGTTCATAATTTCACACTTTGTGTAATCATCTAGGATCACAAGTGGAGAGCAGATGATCGTCAATTTCCGTTGATATTTTTCTTTTTTAAGAGAGATCAAAACATGATCAGGTTTAGCACCGCTTGTTGCCTCAACACAGTACCCGAGTCTGTGCAACTCAAAAATTGTTATGGCGGCTGTATTTATAGAAATCATGAGCGTTAATGCCAACTTTGAACCCGCTTTCTACAAAAGATCAATAAGTTATAATAAAATGTAGGTAAACAACATCTTACTTCAAATAGCTCCGCAATTTTTTTTCTGTAATCTTCAATTGATGAAATTACACCTTCAAAAGTAATTAACAACTTCGGCAAACAATAAAAACCAGAGTCAAGCAAATGATCAATGCATTCAGATAGTGAACGTTGTCCCCAGTTAATAACAATTTCTTGCAAAACAGGAAATTCATTAAATACCAAGTTGAATGCACCACGAGTAAATTGGTAATCGTCTGCGATTTTCAAAGCTAGCTTAGTAACAAACTTGCGACATGGATGCGAAAAGATGAAACTAGATTTTTGAAATTTAAAATCACATAATAAAACCATGTTAGGTTGCATGATTATTTTATTAACCAATGCAGGATCAAGTTGTTCTTCATTATGAGGAAATTCTGCATTGTCTTGGGTAGAAAGAATAATTTGTTTTGATTCTTTTGTAAGTGTCACTTTGCCAGAACGTTGACTTTTAATGCGAATATGTTGTGGACCGAATGAAAAAATAAGGTAATCACAAATATCAAATTTTGGAATATAATTCATTAATGAATGCTGCAGGCCTACCCTTTTTAAAGTAACAAACTCATAAGGACTCGCGAGTTCCAAGAAACGTCGAAAGGGCCCGTAGGGCAAAAACTCCAGATCGAATGGCATGATCGGCTAAACCTGACTCAATGAGAGTTTCGTTAGAACAACGAAAACAAAAGCTCTTCACACATATATAATATGTCGACAGGTTCTTTTCCGGATCGTGTCGCGCACTGCAAGCTTATTTGTTTCAAATCAATACCGATTGTGAGCCCATAAGTATGCTTTACCGAAAGGCATGTGTGGACATGCGATAGGTTACGACACTCGCCACTCATAGTTTGTGTACCATTTTTCTTTGAAGTTTCTTTGCCGTTTGTTCATGTTAAAAGGCTTTCACTTAGATAACCCATTATTGTTTTGTATTTCGTGCACTGGTTGTAAGCATTGTGACAGGAAGATCGGCTATTGGTGCTATCGCCATCGAACCGTCGGATGTTTAGCATTCCCAAGCTATAGTCCCCGATGATTGTACAGGCGCTTCGAAGCGCCTTTTCATTTGATTGTTGTGGAACATATTACGTTGCGTATATAAGTGTGATGTGAAGAAGTAATAAATGTGGTTCATCGCACTGTCTCTTGGGAACCATGCGATATTCAACCAGATCCTAGATCAGGCGCGTTCTACAACCTTTTCCATGGCTTTCTGGCTACGGTCCTAACATACTTGGTAGCAGCAAGTTTCATGAGCCTCGCCGACTGCTTGGTTATGGTGGTGAGGAGTTGCGGAAAACTTGTATACGGCAACGATGTTTCATTATGAATGCCGGAAGATTGCCCAGCCAGATCCGAGATCAGGCGCGCTCTGATTTATTTATCATTTGTCGTTGTGATGTAATGTTTATTATTATTATTTTTTTAAATATATTTTTTTGCGTTTTTCGATTCGTCATTCCTAAAATCATTGCAATGAAGAAAGTTGAATTTCATTATTTTTAAGGTGTGCATAATCATTTAGCACCTAACGCTTTCTTTTATTTACACAGCAACCTCTGCAGCTTATGAATTGATCTTTTTTCATGACTTGCTCGCTTTTTAGAATTTTCACCATTCTAGTCAATAGTGCTATTATTGTTCGCTAATGTGAACTGTTTGTTGAAATGCTCATAAAACTATAATATGTAGTAAACAAAACATGTTTGGTCAATCGATTATTGTTGTTCTTGATCCCATTTTCTATTCTCCGTGTTTATGTTCATGCCATGTATCAACATTAGTTTTAGATCGTTACAAATGTCAAAGATTATTCTAACATCTTTTATCACACTGTGCCTTATCATTGTAAGCTTATTCCATGCCGATGCAACAAAGGATTCACCAAGCGGTGCTGGTAATCGCGTTTCCTGCAAAGTGAACGAAGTGTATGAGACATGTGGCTACTGTGAAGGCACGTGTGAGGATCGACACCCCAAATGTGTCCCAGATGAGTGCAAAAAACCGGGTTGTTACTGTCCCCGAGGTTATGTTCGCGACGGTGGTCTTTGTGTGGCCGAAGAAGTCTGTGACTCAACTTATTGATGTCAACAAAGGTGCATCGTATTGTCCAACACTTGCATGATCATACTTCAAGTTTTTGCAAATACAATAAGTGTCATTGTTCTTGTTTTGCACTGTATTCATCTTACTTTCTGGCACTCCAACGTAACAATGTGCACCTCTATACATAGTATAAGTAAATTCATATAAAATCAATGCATGAATCGCCATGTTGGATCACAAAGAGTTTCATGGAGGCATCGACCTGACGTCTTGTCTCGAATGAATCCTCTCGGACAATAACATCCGGGTTTTTCACATCCGGACGGGCATGTTGGGTGTCTGTTATCACATGTTCCTTCACAATAACCACAAGTTTCGTAGACTTCGTTCATGGCACATTTGGTTGAATTAGTCTTGACAACGTTTCGGGCGCTACGAGCCGTAGTTAATGGAAGACAACGGCCTTGGATTTGGCACGGTCCACGGAGGCAGTTGATTGGCAACGGGACGCAATGGTGATTTGTAGGGCAGTCGACGAGATTGCACGCTGAAGGAGATCATAATAATTATGATGGAGGTGATTAATTTCTGGGTAACTTACGATTAGGTTCTGTCGGCGGCACGAATTCCGAATCGTCAACCATTGAACATTCAGAATTTTGAACACAATCACCATTAGAGTTACGTGAGAATCCGCTGGGACAATAACAACCAGCTGGACGACACATGGCAGTACAGAAAAGTTGAGGCTGTCCGCATTGGGATTCACAGCCTCCACAAGTCATGTACAACTCATTGATTTTACATGTTGTCGTTGGTTCTGATGAGACTTGCCGCTTGGCACGCTCCTTCGGTACAACACATTCAGCGATCGGTGGACATGGGGCTCGAATGCATTGAACTTCTCTCGGGACACAGATTTCGTGTACATCGCATTTTACTCTGGCACATGCTAAAAAACTTCTATTAGTAAATCAATCAATAGTTAAATATACAAAACATACGATCCTCAGTCTCGGCCTGCCGTTTTTGAACCACCTTCGCTCCACATGAACTTGCTGGAACACAGTCGCCATTGGCATTTCGAACAAAGTTGCCCGGACAATAACAACCAGCTGGTCGGCACATCATAGTACACATTGGTTGAGGATTGTCACAAGTCGCTTCACAGGAGCCACATTCTGTGTAAATCTCGTTTGGACGACAGTTTTGATTTTGAGCACTGATAAAAGTCAAAGTTGCCAAGACGCAACCTAACAGAAAAGCAATATTTGTTGCATTTGTCATTTTGAACGCTAAAAGATAACAATCTTAACAAAACAAATTACCATTCACCTTTATAACGCATTTTTTTAATATTCGCACGTTAAAGAGCAAACTGTTATACCAAAACAGCTCATGAACCACGGAAATCGTTGCGTAAACACGTTCTTGGGCCCGTTTCAATCAACAAATGCGCGTCATTGAAGAAAAAGTTCCACCCTTTTTTGCAATGTTGACGACGTCGTCTTCATTGGGGTTAGAAATAAAAGTTTGATCTGAACCGTCGTAACTTTTATATCTTCACAGCTCCATGCGACGTGTAGTCCATCCATCAGGGCAACGGTCAAAGTGACACACGCCACAGGCGAACTTCAAAAAGGCGGACAAGTTTTCAATCAACTGCTGTTAGTTGGGTAAATGTGTTTTTGATGATCGTTGGTCTGTCGACGTGCTCATCTGCAGATGGGTTGCTTTTATTTTGTCTGGGTTACCTCAAAGTAAACTCAAAGTGAGTCATCATTGACTCGGGATGCACACCACGTGAGAGTGGTTATTTTGGTATTTAGCGGATTATCATGCAATGTAGATTCTGGTTTTGTATGTACCCATGAGCAAAAAACAGTAATGGTATTGTGGGTCATGAGAAATTGAAGTTAAAACTTTTCTAAACAAACCAATGCCCTCTGTATTGGTTCAGTAGCTCCGACGACCTTTGCCTTCCTCAGAACATGACCAGCGGTCGTCAACCTATCGTGTGCCACGAAAAGGTCCAAAAAAGCGCTTATCCGGGCTAATATCCCGTGCATCGCCGTCGTTGGGATCACTTTGTTTTTGAATTAAGTTTCGAGAAAAGGAATCTTTGAAATGTGATAAAAAAAAAATGCTGACAATCGTAAAAATGCTCAGAGGGCTTTGCTGGAGGATTGTAAAAATTACAACGTGAATTCGAAGGCAAACATATTTTAATTTTCAATAATTCAAAGTTAGACGCCAGACGTCCACCCGTAACAGCTGTCGGAACGTGAATCCAATTATTACAAGCAACACAAAGTAGCAGTTAAAACTCCCATTAACTCCTTGACATCGTCATCTCAATCAGTTCCTGATTGCTTCAGCTCAAATTAGTCTGGTGGCGGAAGCTCAATGCGGTCGGCTCCATTACAAAGAAATGTGTTTTTTTTTGTCTTCCACCCATTCAAGGCCATGTTTTGAATGAGGGTGGAGCCCTCTGCTCCAACTTGCAACTCATTGAAACAGCTTGTTGACCGCCCCCACGTGGGAGTCAAACCGGCTTCAGGCGTCTGTCTTTTGGCCTACCTGAGTGAGGCCTATCCGTCTTCTGTTGAAGTTCTACAAAAAAATGAGACAGGAAGGCAGACGATACAGATACAGGTGCACGCGTGGAACAATCACGTCAGTTAAACATAGCACCTTTGGGGGAGACGAGGGTGGTTTTTACGTATTCTGGATTCTCGTTTTTGAGGGTACGCCTGTCAGCCGCCAGCTGCCGTCGGTCGCAGACCATTGTAACCAAGACAGGGTTGGACTGTCTGTCACTCGATGTTTGTGAGGCATCTGCGCCGGCGCAGGTGATTACTATAGGTATTCTAGGTTGAGGTGAAGAGGTGTTTGACAGAGGACGATATTGGTGCTATTTTTGGCAACTATGAGATTGCTACTGCTGTTATGGTATGCCAAGACTGCCAATTCTCTCATTTTACAAAGTATTTTCAGCGTTTTTACAACTTCAAATGCCATCATCCCCAACTTCCAAAAACCCAACCCCACCAAAACCAAATTCCCAAAACCCTCAATCCTCTCGACCGATGACCCCCATCTCCCAACTACCGTAACCCCCTTCTGGTACGACCTAACCCTCCGAATCTACCTTCCCGGAACAACCTTCTACGGCCAAGTCACCACTCAAATCCGTGTCCAAACCCCCACAAATTCCATCCAAATAAGCTCCGACGGGATTCCCATTCTCTCCGTTTTGCGCCGCCGAGAGCGGTCGGTTCTCCGCCGCGCTCCGCCGATCAAAAAAGGATCCTCCCTTCGGAACCAATAGTGGCGTTTCTCCGAAGTATGTCGCCACCTGAACCTGACTCCAAACTGATACAACTATGCACTTATAATGCAAAATCAATCCGTAACCTCTCAAGACTGTTAGACTTTGAAGAACAAGCGAAACTCATCAACTTCGACATAATCGGCCTATCGGAAACCAAGATCGACGGAATCGGCCGAACAGACTACGAAAGTGGGCATACACTCTACTTCAGCGGGAAGACACACTTTGAAACCGGAGAAAGAAGAATAACCAATACAGGCGTTGGATTTTACCTCAACACGAAATATGCGAAGCGAGTAACCGGGGCGACGTACTTCTCACCAAGGATGATGTCAATTACTGTCAAACTAAAAGGACCCCGAACACTACGCCTGATACAGGTACAAGCTCCACACTCAGGATTGAGCGGTAACGAATACGATACCTTCCTCGAGGACCTTCGAAAACTCATTGACACGAAAAAAGCGACCTATGATATTGTTCTGGGCGATTTCAACGCGAGTATCGGAGAACAGCAACCCGGTGAAAAATTTAGAGGCAAGCACAGTGCCTCCCGCGAAAGAAACGAGAACGGAATCAAACTGTGCACTTTCTGTGAGCAAGACCATTTTTACATCGGGAATTCCTTCTTCCAGAAACAATTACAGCGCCGGTGGACATTCAAATCGTCCTTCAAAACCCTCCACGAAATCGACTTCATCTTAGTCCGGAAACTCCCCATCCTCAATGACGTTACCGTAATCAACCAATTCGATACCGGCAGTGACCACAGACTAGTAAGAGGGAAACTACGACTTCGATGGAAAGCCAAACCAAAAATGACTCAAAAACAGAAGTTACGAACTTTCAACAGAAGTACCTTCCAAAACGTCTTACTCCAACTACCCGATATCGAGATTGAGGAAGCAAAAACAGGATACGAAACAATCGCCGAAATCATAAGAGAAGCATCCAGAAGTGCGACTACAGAAGAAGACCGTCACGATAGAATTTCGCAAGCCACAAAAAGCCTTGGAAACACTAGAAGAAGGTTGAAACATGGCCTTCTTCCATGGCCAGGACCGATAGCGTATGCAGAAGTGTGCAAGCAATACCGTGGCATGCTAAATGACGACATCAAAGTCCACCGACTACGCGTACTCGAAAAAGCAATATCAACCGGGCGACTACGAGCTGGCAGGAAAGAAATGTCATACTCCAAGAAACATATCTCCAAACTACGACCACTTGAGGCCACACAAAATGCGGCCTCTGACACAAATACCATCGAAGAGGCCGCCAATACGGTCAGTTCCTACCTTTCTTCCCTGTATAAAAGTCTTGCTGGCCGATTCCAATTCAGCACAACTACGCCGATGGAAGTACTGTTCACCCGTGAGGAAGTATACGACACAATCAAAACGATGAAAACGACCAGCGCTCCCGGCTCGGACAAAGTCACTTCAATGGCCCTGAAACACGGAGCATCAAAACTAGCACAACCGCTAGCGGACCTGTTCAATCGGATGGCGGAAACCGGTGAAGTTGCTTCGAAAATGGTGTTCTCAAACACTATTCTATTATACAAGAAAGGAGATCCCCTCGATATTGCCAATTACAGGCCCATCTCACTCCTATCGGCGATTTACAAACTGCTCACCAAAATCCTTACAAAGAAAATAGAACAATTCGTTAAAAACGCTGACTTCCTACCACCCGAGCAAGCTGGATTCAGAAGGACTTTCTCGACGACTGACCATCTTCACGCATTGAACGAACTCGCTGAGAAGTCGTATGAATGGAAACGGAATCTCTATGCCTGCTTCATCGACTTCAAAAAGGCCTTCGATACGGTTGAATTCTCCGCTATATGGGAAGCCCTCGAGCAGTGCAAGGTTGATAAGGGGATTATTGAGATGATCAAGCTTCTCTATGCGAAGGGTCACTCCGCCGTCGACATCCAAGGCACATCAGCACAATACGAAACACAACGAGGCGTGCGCCAAGGCGATACACTATCCCCCCTCCTCTTCATCATGGTCCTGAACCTGGCGCTCCGAAAGATGACGAGTAAAGGTATAAAGGTAGACAATATTACGCTTCGATACCTTGCCTACGCGGATGATGTTACTATCCCCGCCTCCAATATGAAGAACCTGAAGGAAGCTGTCCAAAGTCTCGCGTTCGAAGCCAAGAAAGTCGGGCTTCAAATCAACTTTGAAAAGACCAAATGGATGCGCCAAACAAGAGCAAAACGTCCGAGAACAGAAGCATTAAGCATCGAAGGATATACTATAGAACAGGTGACGTCTTTCCCGTATCTTGGACAAAATGTGTGCTGGCCTCGTGATTTTGACAGGGAGATCTCGAAACGACTAAGAGCCATGTGGTCCAATTACAACACCTACCGATCCTTCCTGAGCGCTCCAAAAACACCCATGTACCTCAAACGCAAGCTAATCAACATGGTACTCATGCCGACAGTACTCTACGGGTGCGAAACGTGGGCCCTCAAAGAAGCAGCCGAAGACCGACTAAGAAGAGGCCAAAGACGACTAGAAAGACGACTGCTCCGCCTCCGATTACTGGACAAAGTATCCTCCGAAACGATAAGAGAAAAGACCAAACTCACGGACTGGGTAGAAACGGCAAGAAGACGAAAATGGCGATTCGCAATGAAAATAACGAAACTGCCAGACGACCGGTGGACCAAAATCCTCACAAACTGGACACCACGCGGAAAACGACCGATAGGCGCGCCACGAAAACGATGGGAAGACAGCTTGAACAAATTTCTAACAAAAGTATCCGGCCAAAAAACAAAATGGCAGGATATAATCATCGATGAAGCAAGATGGAAGGAGTTAGAGGGGCGCTTCGTCCAAGAGGATTTGAATAAGCGATAATTAAAAATAAAATAAAAAATAAATAAAGCTCCGACGGTCTCGACATTTACTATGGCTTTATTGTCGGCGCCAACTTCGTCAGCAAAGTCATCAATTTTGAAATGAAACCCGAAACTCGCAAGGTCATACTTCACTTGGACCGACAAATCGCATCATCTGATGTGAGACTCACGGTGAGGCATGTCTTGCAACCATTTTTTACATTTGTTTACTCTCAAAACCGACCCAGACGACTTCAAGGCTGTTTTTTATGTCACCAAAAAAACCCTTAACAACCCTTTGTAGCTTTACTACCGCGGATTTTATTCCAAAGACTTCAAAGGCCTCTACATTGCGCAATATAATGATCGAGGCAAAAAGTGAGTGTATGACCGTTATAATTGTGATTGTTATTACCCAAGCATGACTTAGCTCTGACTTACGGCACTTTTTCATGCAGGAAAGAAGCGGTGCTCAGTTTTAATTCGCCGATTGGAGCCCGAAAAATGGTGCCCTGCTTTGATGAGATAGCTTTCAAAGCTAGTTGGAAGGTTGCGGTGGTCCATCCGGTCGGTACGTTTGCCCGTGGCAATGGGCCCATCGCATCCCAACGGCTGATCGAATCCGGAAAGTATTACAAAACCAGCTTTGAACCGACAAAATTCATGTCAAGCTACCTGTTGGCGATCGTTGTCGGCGAAATGTTTGCCGAGGCGACGGCGTCGGCTTACTCGAATTCAGGCATCTTGGTGAATGTGTTTTCGAAGGGGAGTGATGCAAAAAGGGCGAAAAACATGTTGCCTGCCTACATTCAACAGTTGAATTATCTTGAGAGGCGTTTCGGGGTGCCGTTGAAAGTTCAAAAGATTGGCAAGTTGAAAAATAAGTAATTTATAAGCGTCTGGGCTAACCTCCATCTTCAGACAATATTATATTTCCGGAATTCCTCGTCCAAGGAATGGAAAATCAAGGTCTAATTTCGTTCTCAGAAAAAGTGCCATCAGTAGAGTATGCTGAGAATGCAGGGCTCATTACTCACGAGCTTGTACATCAATGGATTGGCAACAGCGCGACACCGAAATCATGGGCATTGACGTTTTTAAAGGAGGGCATTGCCACTTTTTATGAAAAGGAATTTGCGATCAATCCGATGACATTTGCTAATGGGATGGAAACTGATAGCTGGTGGAACAGTCATGCATTGTTGGCCGAGCCGAGGGATTTGTTTGAGTTGTCATGGAATTTTGATGACATTGTTTACCAGAAGGTAGTCGAAATTTTATTTCAACTGCAGCTTTCAAGTGATAATTTTAAATTTTTCAGGGCGGTGCCATTTTTTCAATGCTCCGCTGGCTCATTGGCACTCCTAAGTTTGACTTGATCATGCGTCAACTGATCCTTCAATTTGCTGATTCCACTTTCGACGTCGACGATTTCGTAAATTTATTGGATACTTACGCACGTCGCAGTCAGACTGAGCCATCACCTGGTGCCTTCTTCAAAGCATGGATTTCTCAACCAAACTTCCCTCTTCTCACAGTTTCAACGGTTCCTGGCGGCGTTATCATTACAACAAAGCCGTTCCATTATGTAGATCCAACCACGATCCCCTCAACATTTGCCAAACCGCCAACTTTCCCGACTGTCCTTCCAATTCCTCTTTGGTACAGATATTCCAATGATCCATCGACTCTTCGATTTGAATGGATGTATTCCAATGAAACAAAGTTTATTTCCAACAAAAATATTGCAAAATTCATATTTTTAAACACTGACAGCTATGGCTTCTATCGCGTGCATTATGATGTCCTGCTTTATCGGAAGATGGTGTCATTAATCCGTCATGACTACAAGATTGACGCTAACTTCATTGACCGCCTTCTGGTCGATGCATGGCCACTGACGGCATCTGGACACCTTTCTGTCAAAAGTTTGATTGAGTTACTAGAAGCAGTGCGCGCTTTTCCCCGACAAGAATCCACGCTTATTCGAACACTGCACGTTTTGAATTCAATGCTGAAAGAGTTTACCCATTTGCAAGAGTACGACATTATCAAAGTCGGTAAAAGTGCACGTGGTGTTCCCATAATGTTTGAAAACTTCCAGGAATACGTGCTAAATTACTTCAAACGTCAACCGGAAAACAAACAATTCAACTTCCCTGGTGACACTTCCTTGATTCAAAGGTACCTTCACGCTGCTGACGTGAAACTACACCAACATGAATGTATTTTCGGTATTGAACTTTGTTCGGAAGAGTATGGAAACGCATTTCATACGCATTTGTATCCGTTTTGCAAGGAGGAACAAATGCTTAGCGAGTGCCACCGGTAATTATTGTTTTGAGAAAATTTTTACGTAAACATACAACTTTTAACCATTTTCAGAGTGACAGTTCCTTTGGATGTTGTCATTTGTGCAGCAGTGCAACAAAATCCATCGCTATTTGATTACCTTCTTGAAAAGTACAAAATTGAAGAAGACTTTTTCACTTTCTATTCCATCGCTGCCGGTCTGGCATGCACAGACAACGAAATTGAACGGTACTTTTTTACACAACTTCAAACATTCGTGAAAACACATTTTTCAGGTTATTCGAGTTACTGACAACCCCTCATCGCCAACCCCACATCGACCCTGCTCATTACAGTCTCCTCGCGACAGCCATGACAACAAAACATCCCGACCAAATGCAGCGCCTATTCTTGGCCAAACTCACGGAACCTGATGCAAAGTAAGTCGTCCCTCGTCACTTGACTGGAAGCACTGATAAAACTTATCTTTACTATGCCCCATGCGCTGCCTAACTATGCTATCCATCAACTTTCAGCACGGAATTCTTGATTAAAACATTTTCACGGGCAATCCTTTCAACGAAAGCTGATTACGGTCATCTGATGCAGTTTTCTCGGAATCACGCGGGAACCTATACAAAGTTTAAGCCAGCTTTTGATTTGGCCATGGAAAAAGGTATTTTTAGAAATCAATTTGAACGTAATGTCGCCTCAAAAATTGGGTTTGCTTTGAAAAGGGTTGCATAATGCCATTGTTTAAAGTTTTAATACGACGTTTGGTACCAATTAATTGGAATAAAGTTTTAATACCTTGCACCGGAGGTACTATGCTACATTTTGAAACATGCTCTTTGTTACCCAATCAAAAAGGCTACAATGATCACATCCCTGTCAGCTTGTTTGCGACATTCCTCGCTTTAATGGGCGTCTGTTATGCTTGATTCTTAACCTTTTTATGTATCCAATTCATGCAAAAACTCATTTTAACCCGCATTGGCTGTTAAATCAGAACAATCGACGCACGTGTGGACGACACTGATAATCGCACCCCCAAGCATGGCCGGGGTTAACGATGGAGCCCCGATAAGTCGTCTTATCATTCTTTTCGAGAAGTATGCTACCTGAGCAACTATAAAGACACGGTTGTCACGCCATTGTGGCACTCTATTGTCGTGCCTTTTGGTCGAGATATGCTCCGTGTACTCGTAGCTGCGTTGCTCGTTGGGGCTGTGACGGCCGGTGACGTTGAAGCCGGGAAACGGACACCTGAAATCATTAAACATTGGGGCTATCCAGCCGAAGAACACTATCCCATCACCGATGATGGCTACATTCTTACGATGCACCGTATCCCGCACGGATTGAAGGATGGTCTGGACCCATCGGCAAAGCGACCTGTTGTGTTCCTTCAGCATGGATTAGAAGCTAGCAGTTCTAATTGGATTTCAAATCTGCCGGAAGATGCGTTTGGATATCTTCTAGCTGATGCTGGCTATGATGTTTGGATGGGCAATGTGAGGGGGAACTTGTATTCGAAGAATCACGTTTCTCTGGATCCTAAGTCGCATGCTTTCTGGAATTTCACCTGGGATGCTATGGTTGAGTAAGTTATTATACAATTTTTGGCATTATTAACATGAAAGTGTTTTAGGCACGATTTGGATGCCATGATCAACTACGCTTTGGAGAAAACCGGTCAAAAGGATCTCTACTACGTTGGACACTCCCAAGGAACTTTGATTATGTTCAGCAAGCTTTCCGAAGATGTCGAATTCGCGCAGAAGATCAAGAAGTTCTTTGCTCTTGCGCCCGTTGGCACAGTGAAGCATATTGAGGGTCTTTTGTCTTTCATTGCGCACACTTTCTGGCTTGAATTTAACGTAAGTTGCATACCATCCTTTTAAACCACTGATCATAATATCGATTCTTTTAGTTTATGTACAACGTCCTTGGCGAAAATGAATTCGCACCCGACAACGCCTTCTTCAAAACTGTCGAAGCCCTTTTCTGCACCAACCCCATCGGTGCTGATGCCTGTGAATCTCTCCTCTTCCTCATCGGTGGCCCATCTTCCAACCAGATGAATGCCACTCGCCTCCCAGTTTTCCTTTCCGATGAGCCGAGCGGTACTTCCATGAAGAACATCCTCCACTGGGCCCAACTTGTCCGTAGTGGCAAACAACAGAAATACGACTTCGGTTCAAACGGCAATAAACGTGCTTATGGTCAATCGACCCCCATCGAATACGACATTAGCAGGATTGTCGCTGACATCCACATGTATTGGTCACCGAGTGATTGGTTGGCCGATGAGAAGGATGTCGTTGATCATCTTCTTGTTAGCTTGACAAAAGATGCGCTTAAAGAAAGTGTGGTTCTGCAAGATTTTGGACATTTAGATTTCGTATGGGGTGATCGTGCTGCCAAGGAGATTTATGCACCGATTATGCAAACTATCAAAGATGATTTGGCTGCTGGCAGCAAGTGAAAGGCATGACAAAGATTTATGGGTATTGTCGTAAATAAAATTGAAGTTTTTTTTGACACCAATTAACAGTCATATTTAAAAGTCAAAAACAGAACCTGCGTTTTGCTGACGACTAAGCCATAATTTACGGAATACAAAAAATACCTAACTCATACATTATAATTAAATATTCAAGCTTGCACAGCTGTTTATTTGTTCACTGAACACCAAGTTTGCACACAATTAGTAAATACTATTAATACAAATTTCATTTATGAACATTCTAATTGACAACTACCGTCACAGTATTAATTCGAACAAACAGAAACTTGAAATACTTCCTATACGGGCTAATAAGGTAAATCGTCAGTAACATGTCGCCGAGAAAAGCCGTTTGTTGCAAACACACCGCTATTGTCACGAAAACATCAATAAGCACATACGAACACGTATACTTTGTGGACCATGCAATGATTATCGGAATCCGAGTGACCACCAGTGTCAATAACACATTTGCATTCATTGCGCGAGTCAACATTTTGTGCAGTAAAAGAACACTTGGAGAAGATCTTGTTCTTAACTGTATGCCAAGGCGATGATTTAAAATCAACATGACGACCAAACCAACAACGCGGGAGAGTTGAAACAGCAAAAACACTGGTAAATATATATTTTCGATTGGCAGAAAAAAGACATTCAGCCCCCATGGCAGGTTTTTATAAATAAATAGTATTACCAGCAGTATGCTTTGTAGTATTTCTGTAATCAATAAAAAGGCGTACACAAGTCTTGATTTCAATTGGGAATGAAGGTCGAAAACTTTTACCACCGAATAATATCGATCGATTAGCATTACTAATAATAAATCTGATATGATGAGGTTACAAATAAGGCCAATGAGGACAACTATGATAATACAGACTTGACTGGAGTTTTCAAGGAGGTCGTGAAAGTAGAAAGTCAGCGCCTGGTTATCGTAGACAGGCACCGAAACAGTTATGAGAGCCGTCGTAATAATAGCAAATGGCAGGGTTGCAATTAATAACCGCTTGTAATTACGCATGTTGGGGGTCGATTTGAAAACAACTGCGTATAGGTAGAATGGAAATATGAACAATGTCAATGCTCCAATCGTATAAACGTAGCACCGCGCAATGAATATTGAAATCGGAGAAACATTGCTGCATGGAAATTCACACATTATCTAACTAACTAAGGTGTACAACTATGTTCAATCTAAAGACAAACTAATGGTATAATTAAACGTATCTAATCATTTATGTCGACCAATTAAAGCATACGCACAATGTATGTATAATCTACTAAACTGTAGTGTAGGCATTACAGAACTTGACACAAATGTTGTCATCTTTTTAAACATGTTTTGTAGTTTTGAGAGATATTTTTAAAACGCCTACAACAATGTCAATGGCTATTATTAAAGTGGTGTTAAATTTGCCAGGTAACTGCGTCAAAACTTTACTTTTATAGTTTTTGATCATCACTAAAGAACGGAAATACAATTATTTTTACGATTAAGTTTCTTAATCCATTCATCTGTTACTTCTCTCAGTGACCATCTGTTTCAACTGCTCAAAAGTTTTCGTTGACCACAGTGCACCGGCATGCATTTTTATAATGCAACATTTCTATTAAAAAATAATGAATTTCTATGCAAGTTTAAAGCGTACTGGCCAAAACACAAATAGTTTTATTAGTCACGTATACCATGAGCAAATCTCATTATGTAGTTACTTGTAAACGTGTACCTAAAAGTAGTTTAACGATAACCGTTTCCGTGATCTTTAATTTTATTTCTTTATTGGTGTGTTCGTAATCGTAAGCTGTTACAAGTTTGAAAACTTTAACATGTGGGGTATGGTACACGTCAAACTGTAAAACAGAAAATGGATTCGTCCTCTAACGTTCAATCCATTCTATTGATTTGCGTCCGATGGTATCTTTACATTGTGTGCTTCATAACGATGGTTGTGTTCCCATTCTATTTCTATGCAGTATTATTTAAATCAACACAACTTATGAAAAGCTACAAACAAATTTTGATTGCAAATATGGTGAGCTTGTCAATACCGACAGTACTTATCACATTAGCTGTCCCCGTGTATAATCGCGACAAGGGGGGATTTCAATTCAACGATCTGTTTAGCAAGTTTGATTCACTTGGTATAGTAATTTCGATTGTTTTTGCAACAATTTGCACACTGATTTCGTCAGATCTGCTCATTGTAATGCTTATCGATCGGTATTATTCACTCGTCAGTAATTTTGGATATTCTCGACGATACTTTGATGTCGTTTATGGTTTTATGTTTATTACCAGCATAATACAAAGCATTGTGTTCGCTGCTTTATTTCTTAACGAACATGTTCCGGATGGTCTTTCCAAACTACTTCGTTCAATTTTAATATCATTTGTACCGATTACAGTTGGCTATCAGATATCACGGATTATTGAATTAATTATCATTGTCATTCTTAATGATCGGCTTGGAAAACGATTGAGCAAGATTTCATCAAGCTCTGTTGTGAAACTGCACAAAATGTTGACACGCGCGATAAACACAGAAGTTTTGGTGACACTTTCAATCAGTCGAATACCTCTTGTTATTGCTATTTCGATGGAATATACTGGCTACACTATACTAACCGACATTGTAATCACAATATTTTCGTGTACGCAACAATCAACATTTTTATGCGACATGCTCATAACATTCTATTTTGTGAAACCATACAGTAATTTTTTACGTTCACTGTTTCATAGGAATGAAAAAGTGTTTACCATACACTCACAAAATGGACATTCCGTCAGGAGTGCAAAAGTTTATTGACTTTACCAGGAGTGCAGTATCATTCAATGTGCAGATTAAGTGTACAATGAACAAATAAACAGCTGTGCAAACTTAAATATTTAATTATAATGTATGGGTTTGTATAATGCTTTTTAGGTAGTTTTTATACTCCGTGAACTATGGCTGTCAGCAAAACCTAGGTTCTATTTTTGACTTTTAAGTGTGACTATTGGTTGTCAAAACTTAGAGCCACAAAGTTTTTTTTAACATTTCACAGTGTTCGGGAGTGATCACCCCATACGAAATCCAAATGTCCAAAATCTTGCAGAACCACACTTTCTTTGAGCGCATCTTTTGTCAAGCTGACGAGAAGGTGATCAACAACGTCCTTCTCATCAGCTAACCAATCACTCGGTGACCAATACATGTGGATGTCCGCGACAATCCTGCTAATGTCGTATTCGATTGGGGTCGATTGGCCGTAGGCACGCTTATTGCCATTGGAGCCAACTCAAATTTCAACAAGCGTTTGTGTTGGCTCAACTAACTGATGTGTACAACTATGTTCAATGTAAGATATAATAAAGGTATAATTAAACGTATCTAATCTATTATGTCGACCAATTAGAGCATGCGCACAATGTATGTTTAGTCTACTAAAATATAGTGTAGGCATTAATGGCTCAAATGTCGTCATAATTCTAAACATGTTTTGTAGTTTAAAGATATATTTTTAAAACGCCTACAGCAATGTCAATGGCTACTATTAATGGTAGCCATTGACATTGCTGAAATTTGACGCAATTATAAACGTGCCAAATAATTGCGTCAAAACATTACTTTTATACTTTTTGGTCATCACTAAAGAACGGAAATACAATTCATTCATCTGCAATGTTACTTCCTTTACCAACCAACCATCTGTTTCGACTGTTCAATAGCTCTCATTGACCACAGTGTCTGTTCACAAATAAAAATCTTTATTAAAAAGTAATAAATTTCTACGCAAGCCTGAAGTGTAAAAAAGCAACACACATTCAGCTTTAATAGCCACTTATGCCAAGAGCAAACCTCATCAAAAACGAACTAAGTTTTACGAAATGTGCATACGAAGTGGTCCATGGTTACTTGTCAACTTGTCCTTTAAAAAGTCGGTTATCGATAACCGTTTCTGTAATTTTTCATTTTATTTATTAAACAGAAAATGGATTCGTCTTACGTTCAATCTGTTTTATTGATTTGTGTCAGATGGTATCTTTACATTGTGTGCTTTATTACAATGGCTGTATTCCCGTTCTATTTCTATGCAGTGATATTCAAATCAACAAAACGAATGAAAAGCTACAAACATATTTTGATTGCAAATATGGTGAGCTTATCAATAACCACGTTGTTTATTACATTAGCCGTCCCTGTGTATAACGGCAACAATGCCGGATTCCATTTCCATGATCTGTTAAGCGAGTTTGATTCACTTGGTCGAGTAATTTCGGTTATTGTTGTATTGATTTGCACGCTGATTTCATCAGATCTACTAATTGTGATGCTAATCGATCGGTATTATTCAATAGTGAGGAACTTTGGATACTCTCGACGATATTTTGTTATTGTTTATGGTTTTATGTTTGTTACCAGCATAATACAAAGCATAGTGTTTGCTGCCTTATTTCTAAACGAACAAGTACCCGATGGACTATCCAAAATACTTCAATCAATTTTAAGATCATTTGCACCGATTACAGTTGGCTATCAGGTATCACGGATTATTGGTTTAGTCGTTATTGTCATTTTAAATGATCGATTCGGAAGACGGTTGAGCAAGGATTCATCACACTCCGTCGCAAAACTGCACAAAATGTTGACGCGCGCGATAAACACAGAAGTTTTGTTGACACTTTCATTCAGTCGAATACCCCTTGTTATTGCATTTTCGACAGAATACACTGGCTACAGTATACTAAGCGACATTGTAATCACAATAGCTACGTGTATGCAACAATCAATATTTTTGTGCGACATGCTCATAACATTTTATTTTGTAAAACCATACAGTCGCTTTTTACATTCACTGCTTCACAAGAATGAAAAAGTGTTTACTATCCACTCACAAAATGGACATTCCGCCAGGAGTCCAAAAACTTCATGACTTCACTCGACGGGAAAACCATTGCAACTTGACGTCGTCAATTTAAACGTGACCTACGCCATTCGAAAGAGCGTAAAATTATGTATGTGAGTGGGGTGACAAAAAAGGATTGAAGTGCAATCATCGGTGCCGTTTCTTTGTGTAATAAACATGATCAATGCCTGTATGGTGTTTTTACAATCAATAAGTGTTTACAGTTGAGCATGGTTCAAGTCGATTCTATTTCACAGTGAAAGTTTACAAAGGAGAACATTGCTGTTTGAATTTTCACACAGTTTCACAAATCTAGTTTATAGATTTACAAGGGTTCACACGATCTTACTCATTATATTAGTAAAATACAAGACCGTCGCAATTGCTACAAATTGTTAAGTTTAAACCCCCGTGTACTTTAATTATACACACCGAATGGTCCCATGTTTAGATGTTAACTATAAACTCTCAGTTGAAAACACGAAAATTACCTAGGCGTATGTGCCATTTACGACGATATTCATGTGGTTTACCTTAGGCATCCATGCAAAACAATCAGTTATAAATAAAACCATGGATAACTTGTATGAAAATAAACCTGTTTTATTGATTTGTGTTCGATGGTACCTGTATATTTCGGGTTTCATAACATTCATGATCTTCCCATTCTATTTTTACGCAGTGATATTCAAATCAACCAGGCGAATGAAAAGCTACAAATTAATTTTGATTGCAAATATGATAAGCCAAATAATAACTACACTACTTATCACGTTAGCGGTTCCGATATATTATGACACAATCGATGATGGATTTCTGTTTCATGATCTTCTTGGCAACTTTGATGAGTTCTATCGAAGAGTTACTATTGTTGTTGTACTAAACTGCCTAATCGTTTCCTCTGATCTGCTTATAGTCATGCTGATTGATCGATATTACTCCATCGTCAAAGATCTTGGTTATTCACGGCGATATTTTGAAATCGCTTATGCCTTTATGTTTATTACTACTTCATTGCAATGCTTTGTATTCGCAGCTTTATATTTCAATGTAGAGCTATCCGACGGACCTGTCAAAACACTTATTTTAGAAGCATCTGTACCAATAATAATTGGTTATCAGCTTTCAAGAGTTCTTGCACTAATCATCATTGTTATCTTGAATGATCAGTGGGGGAAAAAGTTAACCAAAACTTCATCAAGATCCGTCACAATTTTACACAAAATGCTAACACGCGCAATCAACACAGAAGTTTTGGTCACACTTTCGCTGAGTCGATTACCTATGGTTTTTGCTTGGTCAACGCAATACATTGACATTACTATTTTAAGAGATTGTGTCATGACGACGGCTATGTGTATGCAGCAATCTCTGTTTTTGATCGACATGCTCATAACGTTTTATTTTGTTGAACCGTACAGGCAGTTTTTGATGTCATTGTTCCATAAGAAGAGTGAAAAAGTTTTTACATTCACTCACTCTTGAGAAAATGATCATTGCTCGCACACTTTATTACATGTTTACATCTTTGAGAAATTGTATGACTGATGTGAGCTTCGGAGATCTTCATGACCGCCGGAATGCATCAATTGAATGACAAAAGTTGATGTTTATTGTTCTATGATAGGCTAACTTTTGTTGTTTTCTCACAAAAATAAACTGTATTGCGCCTATTAAATTGGTAATGGCGTCTGTATCCATTAATTGTACAAAGATGAGTCATCGTACCTTAGCACTTGTACATAAACAGTCACCAAGGCAATCAAAGACGTCCTGCTCATGATGGACCTACTGCCTGTTGTTTGCTTATGCTTGTTGTTCTTGCTACAATGTGTTGAAGCAGTGCCATTTTCAGATGGATACATTGATCGTCTCAAAAATGATCACAAAACAAAAGTAAACAATATTAGTAAACATTTTTGTTGTCAAATCTTTAGTTTATTGCAGGAAATTGTGAGAGCCGCTGTTAACAACCATTTTAGAAACAAGTATCCTAAGTTGAGCAGTTACAATGAAATCTACAACATCACAATTATTCAAAACAATGATAACCATTATTATATTATACCTATCTTTTATAAAGATATATGTCAAAAAGTAAGAGCACATTTAAAACGATTTAGGTAAATGTTACCATTCAGAGGCCTCCTTTGGCACCAAAGTGCGGGCAACGGAAATTTATAGCTGTCTTAATCGACGCACGCGTCAGTTCTATCAGCAACCACGGTATGGTAACCTTTGATTACATAAATTTTAAAGTTTGTAAATGGAGCAAACACCTAAAACATAATGCCGTCGCCAATGGCAAAATATACTCTCACCATGATTTTCACCGTATACGTGAATGTCTCCACCCTGCCATCAGCGTGTAGCTGAACAATACCCCTCTACATTTACCTTATCAGTTATAATTTTCTTCATTTATCCGTCCGTTTTTCTGAAAAGTGACATGCGGTAAACTTTTTCTAAATTGTACCTAGATATGAATACGAAATAGCATCTTTGTGGTATGTTTGTACATAAAATAAAGTTTGATCAAAGTTTATTTCATATTTCACAAATCAAACATTTTTGACATGCTAAACAATTCTCACGGCATTTTCTCTGTGCGATACCGTCATGTGACTTGAATACACACCGGACGTGATTTCAGATGGCTTTCTACCCGTCAGTTTGCGAATTACTTTCTTAATCGCTTTTCTATATGATTTGATTGTGCAAAGTTTGACAAATGCGTTCAGTGCTGGCACAAATACAACGATAATGTTGCAAATCTCGGCGACATACCCAAGTTCAATGTTAAATTCCATCATTTTCATGAGGTCAATTGTGATTGGAATGACAATAGTTATGTACGGCACCGCTGCCTCCAGAATCAAAATAACCGTAACCTCCGAATGCATTTGCCGTGTTTCTTTGCTCATTGCAGATTGCAGTTCGTTTAGCTTCTTCCAAACTAGGTACGCTGAGAGGCTGACAATAGTGTAAGATCCTGTGGTTAGGGGAATAGCAATTAGGTACACTTGGAGTTTAAATAGGTCCTGAAGTTTAGGCAAATGTTGATGTCTAGAATTATGGAGATTGCGTGTAAAACATACAGTACTAGCCGCGCCAAATTGCGTGAAACTGCCGTCTGATGGCCATTGCGTGCCATTCAGTCTATCGTAATAAGTAATACCCTCAGGCAGGTTATTATAAATTATGACTGTTATGACTGAGTAGCTGACCGAAAAGGTCATAAACCCTACTGTGATCATTACAAACCATAACGTCGACAAGTAAACATTGCTGAAATATGCCATTTCAACACAAGTTCAATAACGGCGCAGGCGAAACTCACCGACAGACCATCAAGTATCGATACAAAAACTGCACAGCAGCATTAGAGATCGTGGTATACATAAAATAGAGATGTAAGGCAAATGGATAAATGCCATCACGATGATTAAAATAGCCCAAAATGCCTTGTAACAAGAAAACATAAGTTCCCTGTGTTACGAATGTTGTCTGAAAAATGCCATTTCGATTCTGCATGTTAACTGATAAACTTACAGGACAAAACAAAAACATAAAAGTTCCAAAAGCAATATCAGTTAGACACCCCAGATATAACGCTTTCTTGAAAGTTTTCATTTGAGCCGTTGACTTAGTCGTGATCAAAACACACAAAACCACATTCAACAATACCCCAACCGGCGTAACATAGGGATTTATGTTGACCCGTATATCCCGGAAGAACAACATACTGGAATTTGTAAACGATGTCATGGTTGACCTTCACGCTTTTCAAACACACGTTTTAAACAAAATTCACTAGGTTCAATTAAAACGAGCTAAAGCTAATGAATTACTTCGATACCGGGTTGTGCCGGCCCCTTACAGGACTACAATACATCTGTATGTATTGTTTACGTTTGAAAAGGGGGGCCAAATTGTATTTTAGATTCAAGTAATTTTGTACACGGACCAAAAATGGCTAATCGCACGCATCGAAGGGCTCACAAATGGACTGAAACGCATGCCCTTTGTTCTGGGTTTTCATTGCTTTTGCACTGAAGGCACATGGCGTGCTTGATTTTCGTTAATGTCACCCAACAACGACGTCCTCAAGAAACATGGAACGGGCCACTGAATTCGATTAGGGTGTTACTAAAACCGGTGGTGACAAGCCAGCTGAGTGTGGGCGAAAAAAATTAAATAGTTTGCGTGTATTGAGGTGATTTGGATAGGTTTGTGCTTCTGGTTAGTACAGATATGTATCAAAGGTCAAAGCTGTAGGTATATTATTAGCTTTTGCAGGGAAGAAAGTACAAATTGTCTAGTCAGTGACTGTTGTAAAAAACAATCCTAATAACCAGCGTTGTGAATGATCCCGGGGGAAATCAGCGGGGATATCATATTCCCCAGACAACCCTGCTAATAAGAGCTGAACCACAGTTCACAATTTCGACTGGCACGTAATGCACCCTTTAGTTATTTTATAGACAGGAAGCTTGGGCAACACACTTTTTCCATTTATTTTAAAAGAATTAATGATATTTAGAAAACTTTAGTTATATATACAAGAGTTGTTGCAGTTTTGCTAAATCGATTATTGTCAAAAACAAGAAACCCATAATTACCGCACTTATTTACTCATCTGCTGTAGATTTAACTGCCACAAAGCATAGCCGATCAAAGTATTTGTAACCTCGAATGCCCTTAAGGAAGTACATAACTGACTGCTACAAAAGATGCAGGAAGAGTTCGAAATTTAAACATGTTTAAAACTTCATTCCTTCCGCTACAGTATGCTGTGTTTGCTGGATGCAATGCGAACATAAACAATGCTTTTGAGTTCCGACCAGTAATTTGTTTTGTTTATTGAAGCATTGTAGTGCATTTTACTGTAAAATTTTCCCATTTAACAAATAATTTCAGACAAAAAATAACAATCAAACATCACCATAGAAATAAACATGACATTTGGTTAGAGCTATCTTTAGAGATTGAACCCATAAGGAACAGTAAACAATCAAAAATATAAGATTAAATTTAAAGTGGTGTTATGATGTGTGAGTTGTTTTGAAGCGTGAAATTAAAATCAAAGAACAATAGGTTACAATACAAACAGGGCATGTTGACTTAGGGTTCATGAGCTAAACTGTCAAAAAAATCAGACTCAAGATGCTTGCATTTGTTAAACAGTGGTAGTCATGATCATTGGGGGCTTGACACCAACACGATTGAGAGATCGGCCGCTTGTTTCAGGAATGGTTGGTCCACTGAGATTGCTGGTTTCGATGAGGCTTCTTTGCATGGCTTGTCGAAACATGTTAAGGGTCATCCGCAAGAGGCTTTTTCGAAAGGCTCGAATCGACATGATTTTGACAATTGCCGTAAACGATGGACCGATCAGCGTCAGCAACCAGATGAATTCAGCGACCCAGTCAAACTTCAATCCCGAAAAGAACACTTTGAACAGGTCAATGTAAATCGGAATGACTACAGTAACAAAGGGGGTTGCCGCTTCGACCCAAAGAACGACCGAAATTTCCAGGTGAGTGCGTTTCTGTTCTTTGGACATGAGCGCTTTGAGTCGCCGGAACTCATAGTATATAAGGAGGGATAAGATGATAATGCCAACATAGGAGAAGGTAACCATCGGGATGCCGTAGAACATGCAATAATTGCCGATGTTTGCCTAAAATGATGATTTCATTGCAACTTTAAAGTCAGTTTTTTGTCGAATAACTTACCAATTTGACGTTTGTAAACTCCTTGAAGGATCCGTCTGATGGAAACCCTGATCCATTCAGCAATGCAAACGTTTCTGCAGTTACTGGACTTTCAATGTACTCAATGATACAAATAATCACATAAGTCAACACAATCATCCATCCAGTTGCCACAATCAGCATGAACCAACCCACACTGACTGTCTTATTCCGGCAAAACATGATATAACGGTACAAGTAGACAGCGGTATTGTTAGTCACGCTAGTGTAGATGAAAAGCAAGAATACCGCGAAAGCAAAAATGCTCCATTCCCGAGAAAGATGTCCGAGAATGCCTTCGGTGATGGCATAGTACGTGTCGCCCTGTACTGTCAGGGTCTAGAATGGTTATATTTAACAATGTTTTAGAAAAAAATTGAAGCCAATTAAGTCTTACCAAAACAAAGACAAGATTGTAGGCGCTGAATGCCATTTCCGAAAGACACGTGAGGTACAATGCCTTTCGAAAGGGTTTCATGTTTACCGTGCATCGGTACCGTATCAAATACAGTAAGAGCATGTTTAACAGGACACCGACCGGACAAGCGAAAGGCGTTAGTTTTCGCTTGAATTCGCGAAAAAAGAAGAGCCAATTGATCTCCATCAGGTATCTAAAAACAAGCGATTCTACGGTGGCATAACAAAAAGAATTGTAAATGGTTTCACACGTCTGAGACATGATAATGATAACACTCATATGCAAGCGCGTATTTATACGACTATTTATACCACCCATATTCTTACTCACAAACAGCGTCGCCAGACATCACCGGATTATCCCATTAGTGTCTCAACTGATTTGTTATCACTTATACTGTTATTATTCAAAGTTCCTCTTTGGCATTACGACAGTGCCGCCCCGATGCCATCAAAGTTACCATACCAAAGTTAAAAAAAACAACCATTATAGCGCTGAAAGTGAGACCAGTGACGTTGGCATGCTCATTACTACGCTTATTACACCGCCCTGAAATAACCCGGCTACTTACTAGGGAGGTGTCTGACCTTGTTGACACCGATTGAAACCGGAAGAAAACCTCAGGTAGCTGACACTAATGTAAGGTTTTTTCCAAAAAATTAGCTGCAGTTGGGGCCTTAGGGCCGAGAAAAGTGCCGTCAAAGTCCGAAAATACGGTTTTTTGACCCTTCATAACTTTTTTACTGACGATTATTTTCACTTTATATTTTGACAAGACATAGAAAATGACATTCTTAACATTTTCTTTTTATATGCCACAACACTTTTATTGATAACGCTTTGAGAAATTTTTGTTTGAAAATTGCAGTTTTGTCATAAGTTATTTCTCGGTTGTTTATTAATAAAAGTGTTATGGTATATAAAAAGAAAATGTTTAGAATACCATTTTCTATGTTTTGTCAAAAAAAAAAGTAAAAATAATTTACATAAAAAAAGTTATGAAGGGTCAAAAAACCGTATTTTCGGATTTTGACGGCACTTTTCTCGGCCCTAAGGCCCCAACTGCAGCTAATTTTTTGGGAAAAACCTTACATTAGTGTCAGCTACCTGAGGTTTTCTTCCGGTTTCAATCGGTGTCAACAAGGTCAGACACCTCCCTAGTTAGTATCAATGCCACCCAATGCGTAAGGCCCACTTTTTTGTGAAAATGTGACTACATTGGTTGGATGTCACCTATGTTTAAAAAGCGATGGACCTAATGCATTTTTTTGTAACTCGGGGTTCTAAAATTTGCTCTGACTGAGGTGTAAAAACCAAAAAAGTAATACCACGTAATCATTAAAAGCATGCAAAATGTAAACTAGCTCATCAAAATTTAAAATAACAAAGCAATTAGTTTTTATTCGAGACCCTACAGAAGAAAATTGTCTAAAATAAGCGCGAAAAAGTAGCGTAAATAAATGTAATAAATACCGTTACTACAACGCACTTCCTGTCGAGTGCCAATTTAGCCAAAAAGTAAGCAATGCTGTTCTTACCACAATAGTTACAAATATAAGCATTGAAGGAGTTTGTATTCTTCGCTTTTTGCCATTCACAATATCACCCAGTGTCGCTATTGTTTGGGTTTCGTGACATAAAGCGACAATTGGCACACACAGTACTTATCGCCATTGGTGGTGATGTGTAATTGTGGTTTACTGTTTTTTATTGAAAGGAAGTCTGCGCCAGCAATGAAAAACTTTACTCAAGCATGTATTTTTGAGGTACCACCCCAACATCTTTGTTCTTTACCCTTCACAAAAAAAACTTCCATGATAAAAATTTTAAAAAAATTTGAGGCCTCTCCGGCAGAAACCCCGTACCCATCGTGATCCTAGGTGTACCGGACCACCCATGTGGATCGGGGGAAGTCATGGTACCCCTTACATCTTCTTGCCCATACACATGAGATAGTGCATACACAGAGGAAGCTGTACTCCCAACCCTACGCAAGACGGATGATTGCGAAGGGCGGCGGTCCAATGCGCCCGGCAGCATGACACCTAAGACACGGGACCACTAACCACTGCGCTACCCCGACACGGACGTTGCTCGACTCAACTTGCACCGGATCAAAATGAGACCTCGACTGTGAACGTGAAGTATGAGTTTGTGGGCATTATCTAGCTGAAAACCCGAAAAATGGATGATGCCGATCATGCCAAAAAGAAAAAACATGGTATGGTATTCTTAATTTTAACTTCTATACAAAAACTTACACGAAAAAAAAAGCTAAAAGTCGAAGGTAACATACAACTAAATATTCTTGGCTACATATTAGCAAGTCGAAAGTGCAATATGAGAACACTCATGTGCTGAAAAAAACAGAAGCAAATGTTATGAAGTACATCGTTTTATAAAAGTAGTTGTTCGTGAAACACCACCTACTTATTAAAAAGGCATATTGAGGTTAATTGGCTTCAATATGTCTGCATGTCCTTTATTGCAAATCAAAATACATACAAGAATATTACTTACTGTTGTTAGTGCCTAATTTGGCGAACAAATCATTTAGATTGAAAAAATTAGGGACAATTGGAAGTTGATTTACTTTTAGGGGTTGTGATTCGACAGTGCCAATGGACACAGCGGGCACGAAAATGCGAATGGACTGCGAGAATTCCATTACATAACCTTGTGCATTTGCTTGAATAACCAAAGGCTGTTCATTCGGTTTGATTACGGTAGGGTCGGGTGTAGTTTTGACACGTTCAGTTGTTGTTGGCGCCGGTGTCGTAATATTAATAATCAAAGGCTGTTCATTGGGGTTGATTACGGTAGGGTCGGATGTAGCTTCGACATGCTCAGGTGTTGTTGGCGCCGGTGTTGTAACATTGATCTGTTCCGGCGGCACAACTGGTGGCTTCTCGCATAGCCCAAATTCTCTGTCACAGATACTGAATCCTGGAAGAGTGCAATCCGTATCGCTTTGGCATCGATTTCCCGCTGGATACAACGGCCCTTCTCCAGTAATGGCCTGACCGTTCTTACAAGCAATCAAGTTGAAAGCCCTGCCATGAAAAGCGCAATTTCTGGCAAAACAGCCAATTTCTATTGCAAATGGGTTAAGCAACAGACTCAAGATCTTTTTGATTGGTCTTTTCTCCAATGTTTCTCTTGCAGCCGCAACTTGGGTTGATGAACTTATATACGTCTGCGAAACGTTTGGAGCTAAGCGCCACAATACGGCTTTGTTCAAGTTACTAGCAGTGACTTCTTCCATGCCACGGTAAATCCAGCCGCTTGTTTTAAAGTCTTCCTTCTTTGCGGGACACTCGAACTTGGCATCAGCTTCATACTGACAGTTGTAAGTCTGAAATGGCATTTCCAAGAGTCTCAATTTATCATATTGTACAGTAGCCATACCATTTTTGGATAGTTTGCGATCGACTTTGGCTTGTCTTTAAAAAACTTATCACAACCGTTGGCAATCATACCACGATACATGTTGGCCGCATCAACCATTGCATCACGTTCAACATCGTTGAGTTCAGCACCGGTTTCTATGTCGTTGTAACACTTTTCTATTCCATAAGGTATATGTGGAATTTGAATATCCCCACATTGGTATGGCATATATCCATGGGTGGTGGTAATATAGAGTAGGAGAGTCGTAATTCCTATTTGCCACATGATCACAATGGTTGTTTTGGAGTGAACGGTGTCTTGTTTTATATCGTCTGCAGAACGTCTTACGCAACAAATCAATCAAAAATCCACAACAAAAAGCCAGTGTATTAATAAGATCATTAAAATAAATGCACACACCAATTGTCAATTAATTGCATCATGGCCTGTCTAATCACTTGGATGCTTTTACAATAAATGTCTGGTATTTCAATAATTACAAAATGTTGTTGTACTTATTTTTTCACCAATCCACATGGCTATTATCAGCTTAGTAGTGCCACTTCCCTCTTGTTACGAAAAAATAACTACATAAAACGTAAATCCCTTCTTTCGGTAAGATTATGCTGACCCGAAAAACCATTTGTATGTTAGTGTTTTAGTCGCTTAAACTTGTCCTTACTGTGCACCCGCGCACTTTCCATTCACTGTGTAAGTAATAATTTCAAGAATCCACGCACGCAATGTATCAAAAAAGAGCACAATATAATGTTTATTGTTAACACCACCACGTGTATGTACGCATGCAGAAAACACAGAAACTCTGACATCAGAATACAATTATTTATGTGAAACAGTCGGAAGTCGAGTGCCACCAGGCTCCGTTTGGCCCGTCTTCGAAGGTGAATTGCCACCAATGCTGACTGCAATATTGCTTGTCGATTGTTTAGCAAATATTGATTTGGCGCTTTTGAACAATGCATTTCTGAATGATTTGATTGACATAACTTTGACGAAAGCGGTGAAAGTCGGCTCCGAAATTATGAGAATCCAAATGAGTTCAGCGAGCCAATCAAATGGAAATGCGGGGAAAAACACTTTTGAAAGGTCGACATAAATAGGCAAAACTACGGTAATAAAAGGTGTGACGGCTTCGACCCAAAGGACAAGGGTCACTTCTCTGTGGAATCGCTTCTGTTCGATGGATAACAGTGATCGGAGGTTTCGGAATTCGCGCCAAATCATAAAAGACCAGTAAATGACGGCCAAATAAGCTGCTGTTGTGAGAGGGATTGCATAGAACATGGAGAAATTTGAAAAGCGTCCCTGAATAGTTGGCAATGTTTCAATAATGTAATCGTATTGTGTGTACATATCAGACAGCACAGTGCATCCGTGTGTCCACTGACTAATGTCAAATACCTTACCAACTTGCAACTCGTAAACTGTGTAAATGACCCATCAGCAGGATAGCCGGACCCGTTTAGTGTTTCAAATGTTTCCATAGTAACTGGATCAGTCGCATAGATATAGGTACAAATGATAACATAAAACAGCACAATTGCCCAGCTCGCAAGTACCAACAACATAAACGGGCCAACGGTCAAAGTTTTGTTTCTGTAAACAACCAATTATCACGTTTTCACAAAGATTTCTGTACCTGCACACTGTAGAATACCGGAAGTAAAAAACCACCGTAGTGTGAGTCACGCAAATGTAAATGAAAATCAGATATGTGCTGAATCCCGCAAGACTCCAATTTCGACTCAACGGACCGAGAACTCCGTCAACGATGGCGTAATAGATGTCTTTTTGAACGATTAATGTCTTAAATTATCTTTTTTAGTTACTTTTAAACTGATTAGAAGAAACATACAAATACGAAAACAGTGTTGAACCCGCTGAATGACATCTCTGTGAGGCATGTTAACAGTAACGCTTTTCGGAAACTTTTCATCTGAGACGTCGATTTGTAACAAACCAAATAAACAAGAACCAGGTTAGTAAGCACTCCCAGAGGGCATGCATACGGTACCATACTTCGTTTGACGTTTCGTAAAGCAATCAGCCAGTTTGATGCTACCATTTTGAGAGAAAATCAGTTATCACCACAGAACACAATTAAAAATGCTCGCAGAACCACAAAATATCCACAGTAGCAATGATAACACAAGTTTTTGACTTGTTATTACCCTTATTGTTTATATAGTTTGGTTGGCCTTCCCAATTGTATCTATGGGCGTATGCATGTTGAATTGCACTCAAATGCCGAGGGTTCTTCCATTGTTATCCGAGCTGTAAAAAGAACCACACACACGCGAAAGATGAAAGATAAACGGTGTAAATCAGTGTCAAACAACGATACAACATCCGTTGGCATGAGTAAATTTGGCACGAGTAGTCATGAGTGCAAGCTTTTTGAGCACTTTGATGAATGTTTTTTGTAGGTTTACGATCTTGGTTTTGGCAAAGTCACCGAATTCGTCAAAAATAAACGCAAAGAAATATGTATTTTCAGAGAAATCTGCACTCGAATGGCAAAACGAACAAATACAAAATGGCAGAGTGCTCAAACCTTTTCGCAATTAACAACATCCGTTCAGATTGTATGTTAGAGGAGGTCCATTTGGCTAATACGATTGAAGCTGTTTCAAGGAATTTGACAAACTGACGAGATTCATACTTTCTTTCATTAAAGTGTTTACAGACAGATTTGAAACAAAGAAATTGAAATTTTAAAATGTGTCTACGTGCCTCGGCGACAGTTTTCATTTTTATTTCGAATTTACAGATCAAATGATTATGCAATATCAACATTTATGCGTCTAAAGACTAGAGTACATCATGGTCATGGTCAATCTCAGAAGCTAGCCTTGTTTTAGATTAACGAAACAAACAATGAATACAAAACTGCAAGAACAAACGCAATGTCAAAGTGCGTTGTTATGAATCATGACTACAAGTACGTGGTTCCAAATGTTAACGATGCATTATGTTTGCAACCCTCGAGATTCTGTTTTTAGCGGCGAAGAACCGTAGTCAAAGAAATACTGACCACCATGGTCTTGTTATTGTGCCAACTCTTGTAGACTAGTCTGTAGAGAGCACCCCGGAAAGCCTTGATGGAGCAAATTTTAAAAAGTGCTGTAAATGTTGGTCCAATGAGAGTAAGAACCCAAATGAGTTCGCCGAACCAAATGGGCAGACCGGGGATAAGAAGTTTGCTGATGTCAAAGTAGATTGGAAGTACTACGGTAATGAAAGGTGTGATTGCTTCGATCCACAATATTGCTGTCATTTCGCTGTGGACTCGACGCTCGGAAGATGAGAAAAGTGCGTTGAGTTGTTTGAACTTGTGTTGTACAGCAAATGACATCGCGACGACAGCGATACACACAATTGTTGTGAAGGGAAATGCGGCAAACATCGAATAGCCAGCGAATTTGACCTACAATTTTTATTTTCATTTTCAAAAACGTAGCGGAGGTCAGTAGATAGACCCACCACTGGGCAACTGATGAAGTTGTGAAAGCTTTCATTGCTTGGAAATCCTGCAGCTGTAAGTTTCTCATGAATTAGCGGGTCCACTGGTTCTACGATGAACTGATACGTCACAGAAAATACATAGAATAAGTTGAAACTCCACCCGGCAACAACACAACACATGAACAAACATGCGTTAAGCTTCTTTGAACTGAAACAATATTATTTTATGGTTAATGTGTAAATAAAGATGCTCATACCAACAAACAGCCAAAAATCTATAAAAATAAACCGCCGCATTATTTGTAACACCAGCATACGCAAAAAGAAGAACCAAATCAAACCCGACATAAGTCCAAAACGGAGGTAAGTGACCAAGAGCCCCTTCAATTATACAAAAATAAGTGCCATCCTGCACTGTCAGCGTCTAAAAATTTGAGCACACTAAACCTTTCAACAAACTTTGGAAACTGACCACAGTAAAAACAAAAAG
Organism: Panagrellus sp. LJ2285; assembly: GCA_024447235.1. Classification (NCBI taxonomy): domain Eukaryota; kingdom Metazoa; phylum Nematoda; class Chromadorea; order Rhabditida; family Panagrolaimidae; genus Panagrellus; species Panagrellus sp. LJ2285. Next base: position 524,602 of record JAMRYB010000021.1, read on the forward strand.
AGTAGCACTAAAAAGTAATTCTGTGATGCATGTTAACATTAAAACTTTCTTATAGTCCTTCATTGTCTTTGTTGACCGTGTGATGATTAGCCATAACAATAAAGCGTTACAAAGTACACCCGTAACAGCCACATATGGTGCTATTCCTCGTTTGACGTCGCGAAAAAACAGCAGAACAGTCACATCAGACATCGTGGAAAGTTATTATAATGAATTCTTAGCAGATTTAGCACTGCGTAATATATATTTAACTTCAATTGCACTATGCCCAGAACTCGCGACATTTTGCATAACACAAAAATGTCGCGTTGGGCTACCCTACATTTGGAAATTATTTTTGCTCAGCTTCGATCACCTTCAGAATCCGTTTTTCTCAGATTTCCTTTTCTAAAACACAGCTAATAGGTCTAGCCCACGACATGATCGTGCAAAACAGAAGAAATAACGCATGGCAACGACGTAATTAAAAATTGAAGAAGTCACATCTCGTGGCGAGTTTCCCCGAGTTTTCCCGGGCTTCGTTTAAATTTTTTCGGCATTTCCTTCATTTTACAGGTTCATCAGACCCCCAGGCACAGGGCCGAAACGGTAACATTTTGGTATCCCTGCAATAACGTGTTTTAAATATATAAAGAGTTCGTCGCCACGTTGTTGAAAGTGAAGGGATGCGTCACTCGGTTTTTCAATGGACAGAAAAGGAGCGCTGCGCACGCTTTTCTGTGCGGGACCAATCGGCTTAAAGCTGAAGTTTGCATAGTATAATTTCGAGCATGTGTTTAACACGTTATTGCAGGGATACCAAAACGTTACCGTTTCGGCCCTGTGCCTGGGGGTCTGATGAACCTGTAAAATGAAGGAAATGTCGAAAAAATTTAAACGAAGCCCGGGAAAACTCGGGGAAACTCGCCACGAGATGTGACTTCTTCAATTCTTAATTACGTCGCTGCCATGCGTTATTTCTTCTGTTTTGCGCGATCATGCCGTGGGCTAGACCTATTAGCTGTGTTTTAGAAAAGGAAATCTGAGAAAAACGGATTCTGAAGGTGATCGAAGCTGAACAAAAATAATTTCCAAATGTAGGGTAGCCCAACGCGACATTTTTTTGGTTATGCAAAATGTCGCGTCGAAAAGGTGAAACATGAGCATAGTGCAATTGCCATGCGTGAAAGCTCATATCGTGGCTTATTTGTCTATGGCATGCACTGTTTCTACTACAATTGTGTACGTGTGCATTCATAGACCGCCCTTATTACTTTATTAGTCGTACCGGTCTGTGTGTATGGTGAAACGAAACAAACGTGTGGCACACATGTGCTTTTGCGTTCTCATTGTTCTCAATGAAACCGTACTTTTTACAATGACTGTTATTACGTAAACATACTTATTTAATGTGATATACGGTAATAATTGCTAGAAATAACCACAAAACCTAACGATGCGAAACGCTGACAATGCTTGGACCTTTTCTGAAAGAAGAACGCACAGTTGATTGTGACATACTGACGACTACCGTGACTCTATTTTTAGAAAAACGCCGGTAATAGGGTCTAAGAAGAGCATCTCGGTAGGCTTTGATGGATAAAAGTTTGACGATAACGGTAAAAGTTGGTCCGATGAGGGTCAGAAGCCAGATGAACTCGGCGAACCAATTGAATGGCATGTTGGGAATAGCTAACTTGCTGATGTCGTAATAGATGGGTAAGACGACCGTAACGAAAGGAGTGACTGCCTCAACCCACAAAATCAGTGTAATTTCTCTATGAAAGCGGCGTTCTTCGGAAGACAACAGTGACCTGAGACGCTTGAAGTTGCGTTGCACGGCAAATGACATCACAATGACGGCGATGTAGGCAATTGTTGTGAATGGAACAGCAGCATAGGTTGAATAGTCACCAAACTTGGCCTGAAAAGATTACAGCTTGATATAAATGTGGCTTACAGTATCTTTGCATTTCTATATCGTCATGAGGAAGCTGACATAACGTTTTTTCAACCTTTAGGTGTAAGCCAGTTCCTTCTGGGTACACTTGTTAATGACAACAATTACTCTACTCGGAAAAGAAAAAGCTACAACACGAACTACAAATTTACGGTAGCCCATGTGCGTGCCGCGTTTTTTGAATAAAGTTTTTAAAATTGTACGCATTAACAAAAACACAATAAGCTGTGCATTGACCGTTCCGCGACCATTACGAAAGCTTATTAGTCTGTGCAGTCCGATAAATGCTACTGATCAAAAACTAAATAGCTTACCACTTTGCAACTGATGAAGTTATCAAAAGTTCCATTATTTGGATACCCTGCTTTTGCTAATGAGTCTTGCATTTCTGGATAGACTGGATCGTTCACAAATTGATATGTCAGAACGAATATGTATAATAGTATACACAACCATCCGGCTCCAACACAGCACATGAATAAAGTACCATTTAGTGTTTTTGAACTGAAATTTTAGTTATTAGTAAACAGTAAATCTTAAACTTTTTAAATGTAGATTATTGCGCTTGGCACAAAAAGTGCACAGAGGTTACGCACAAACAGAGCTAACAACCCCCTACAACCGAAAAAAAAGTTTACCGACAAACGACTAAATACCGGTAGAAGAAAACTACGGTATTATTTGTCACACTGGCGTACACAAAATAAAGGAATGCATCATAGCCAATATACGTCCAAAACGGCGGCAAATGACCAAAAATACCTTCAATGATGCAGAAGTAGGTGTCATCTTCCACTGTCAGCGTCTGAAATGCCATTATAAACCCTTGTTATGGAGCTTGCAACTCACTAATACAAAAACAAAGTTCATTGCACTGAAAGCCAAGTCTGACAAACACGTTAACAACAGCACTTTTTTGAAACTTTTCATTGTTGGCGTTGACTTTTTGATAATTAGCCATAACAGCAAAAGGTTGGAAACCACGCCGATCGGGGCAGCGTATGGTGCTAGTTGTCGTTTAGCCTCGCGAAAGTACAGTAATACCGACATGTCCGACGACATTGTAGGAAGTGAATATCACCGCAAGAATGAATTTTACGGTCATTAACATGACGGTCTCACATATCACGCGTGAAATGTAATATTAAAAATCATATGCCGGGGTTTTCATTGTTTCTGTTCCATATTTTGCATGTTTGCAATTACATATTACTTTAATAACTTTATTATTAGTGGAAACCGGCCAATTATTAGGCTGGAAATATCACGTAAGTAGTCGTGCTTTGATGCCTGTCTGTCTGCCAACATTGACTTTCAGAGTACGTGCAGATTGGCCTGTCGATATCGGCGTCATTTCATATAGGATTTTCTAATATGTCTTTTTTGCTAGAACTTTTATGCCAAACATGTTATAAAAGTTTTGACGATCAACTGATATTTCCAAAACAAGATGAGTTCACCAACCAAAGTCAAGGTAAAAAACTGCTCATGGGATGACCACACACATTGTCACGAGAATTTTTTAATGATATTAATATCGTGGTACTAAAATAACATTGTGTAATGCCAATATTCATGGAAGTTTGCTACGATTTGAACTTGCACTTGAAGCGATAATTTTGGGTTTGAATGTTATCGTTTTTCTCGCTGTTTTCAGATGTTTTCCTTAACAACATTACTAAAATGCGTGGTAATTATAGATTTAAAATTTGCAAATTTCATGGAAGCCCAAACTTATTTGACATTCATCCACGCATCAAACCACTCCCTTCTGGGTGGTATTTTTAGCTTGATAATTGGCCAACAGGCACGACTAATAAAGTTATAAGGACAGATTGTGCTTGCGCGAACATATATGCCAAACATTGAACGGAAACAATGTAAAACCTCGACACAAAGTTCTGGATAAGACTTTTTCGCATGACATTGCAAGGGCAATACTCGTTACACCCATTGTTAACACTTTGTAGCCCACGTGTTTTGTCGCATATACGATAGCGTACATATAATACCGACGATTTTGTGTTAAGTGGCAGTGTGCTCGGTAGTTAGCCGGAAATCAGTTTCCTACAACATTTTTTACTTCGCTGAGGTGGCCCAAACTTCCTTCAATGTCGGATTTATCGACTTTGCTGTATTTTCGCAATGCTAAACGGAAATTGGCCCCGTATGCGGCACCGATCGGCGTGGCTTGCAACGTCCTATTGCTATGGCTAATCATCAAAAAGTCAACGCCAACAATGAGAAACTTTAAAAAAGTGTTGTTATTAACTTGTGTTACAGAACTTGCTTTCAGTGCTATGAACATTGTTTTTGTCTTGGTGAGTCGTACGTTTCAAAAGAAATACAACCGTTGAGCTTTTCAGACATTGACAGTGGAAGGCGACACCTATTTTTGCGTAATTGAAGGCATTTTCGGACATTTGCCCCCATTTTGGACGTACATTGGTTATGATGCTTTTCTATACTTCGTGTATGCAAGCGTTACAAACACTACGGTAGTTTTCTTCTATCGGTATTTGGTTGTGTGTCGGTAATGACGGATTTCATTTGCAATCAAGTTATCAATTATAATGCTTTCAGTTCAAAAACGCTTAATGGATGGTTGTTTATGTGTTGTATTGGAGCGGGATGGATGTGCATATTCTTGTACGTAACTATTCTAACGTATCAATTTGTCAATGATCTACCGGATTCACAAATATATGAAAAACTTACGGCAGCAGGTTTTCCAAACAATGGAAGTTTTCACAATTACATTAAGTGCAGAGTGGTGAGTTGGGCCTATTGAAGTTTTCGCTTAGTATTGTTAAAGTTAACAGTGACAAAGTACTAACAGCCAGTACACAACTTATTTGCGTTTTTTGTTGGCGAACAAACTTTTGGGTGTTCTTTGAAAAAGCGCGAGGCACAGAAAGGCTACTGTAATTATGTTTTTCTTAGTCGCGTAGTAAAATTATTGTCACGGAATCCAGCATACACATTTGTGCACTGTGACGCCAAAGATGGTATCACCGAGTTATCATATATAAATGTTACAAGTTTAAAGCTGCATTGAGTAGGATTGATCCTTTTTTAGGCCAAATTCGGCAACTATTCAACTTATGGCGCCGTTCCATTTACTACAATCGCTTATGTCGCCGTCATCGTGATGTCATTTGCCGTACAACGCAACTTCAAGCGACTCCGTTCAATGTTGTCCTCCGAAGAGCGTCGTTTCCACCGCGAAATCACGGCAATTTTGTGGGTCGAAGCAGGAACGCCATTTGTTACCGTGGTCCTTGTCATCTACTACGACATCAGCAAATTGGCCATCCCAAACATGCCATTCAACTGGTTTGCCGAGTTCATCTGGCTTCTCACCCTGATTGGTCCAACTTTCACCGCCATCATCAAAATCTTGTCTATCAGAGCATTTCGAAATGCCATTTACAGGCCTATTAAAAACCGTTTTTACAAAAACAGGAACATGGTGGATGTCGTGCAAATCAGTATGTCACTACCTAGTAGACCGTCCAAGCTTCCAAAAAGCTATTCTAGCGATGCCAACTTTATGCGTCGCTAAAAGTGTATTTATCGTATTTGTATTCATGACTAACTGCTGCGCACTGCAATGCTGTGTCTATTTTTACATTTTTGTATTTTATATTCGCACGTTATGTTAAGTCCAAAGATTTATGGAAGTAATCGTAAAATCCTGAGTGATATCGCTGAGTGAGAGATGCAAACTAATCATTGGGTAATTGAGTATTGCAATTACCAAATAAATAATACGGTCAATTTCATAAACCACAACAAAAATAACAGAAACACCACAATAAAAACTTTCAGCCTACAAACTGTTGACAGTTGTTATTATTGATGATTGAAATTGGCATTTCTCGCAGTTATTGAAGAACTTACTGTCGGTTGATTTGCTAAACCAACCTCACTGGTGCTTTTGTTGCATACTTTTTTAACTTTCAAAAGAATAGTTTCGCGAAAAGCTTTGATTGAAACCATCTTCACAATGGCGGTAAAAGATGGTCCAATCAGAGTTAGAAGCCAAGCAAACTCGGCAAACCATTCAAACGGCATGTGTGGAATGAACAGTTTGCTGATGTCGTAATAAATCGGAAGGACGACGGTAATGAAAGGTGTGAGTGCCTCTACCCATAGAATGACAGTGACTTCACCGTGAAAACGTTGCTGCTCAAGTGATAATAGCGACCTGAGATTTTTGAAACTGCGTTGTACGGCGAAGGACATTGCGATAACACTGCCGTATGCAAATGTCGTAAAGGGAATGGCGCCATACATTGAATAACGGGAAAACTTTTCCTAAAATTAATTTTTAAAATTTGTTCTTGTTATCAATTAGTATTGCTATTACCAATTCACAACTCATGTAATCTCGAAAGGAACCATTACTCGACGGAAACCCTCCGGCTGTCAGCTTTTCATCAACTTTGGGATCCTCAGATGGTGCGACACAGTTAAACAAGATGACTCCAATGTACAAAAATATATTAGTCCAACCTGATGCGACGCAGAGCACGAACATCCATGTACTCAATGTCTTTGATCTGTAAACGGGGATGATGATCAGTTAACCAATAATGGCTTTAGAACTTACCGACAGACAGAAAGATATCGATAAAAGAAAACCATAGTAGTGTTATACACACTTGCATAGAGCATGGTCGCAAAGAAAAATAGTCCAACGTGCGTCCAAAACGGTGATAGATGGCCCAAAATGCCATCAACGACAACAAAGTATGTTGTCTCTTGTACCATAACTGTCTAAAAATAATGTTCATGCAAACCAAACACATCGACTTACCAAAATAAAAACAAAATTTACAGCGCTGAAAGTCATTTCAGAGATGCACGTCAACAGTATTACTTTTTTGAAGCTTATCATCGTTGCAGTTGATTTTGCGATAATCAAGTACAACAATATTGCATTGAGCAATACACCAACTGGAGAAGCGTATGGTGCTAAATGTCTTTTGGCATCCCGAAATGAAAACACGAGTGATGAATATTCTGCCATTTCAGTAACATTATAGAACTTTCACTTTGGTCGATGGTTACATTTTGTGTTATGCTGCCGAAAAAAGTCATTAATCATGCCGTACATTAAAATAAATTCAATCAAATAACTTTCAGTAAGCTACAATCAGAAGTAGATTATTTGACATCAAAAACGGTGATCATTGCATACCAAAAATAGGGATCGGTTGGTGCCGTTTTTAGCATCATATAAATTACCGAGACTTACGTGTTTTAGTAACGTCAATGGTCAATTTCCGGATTACCGTCAACAAAACATTTTTCACTGTATGCATCGTGTTGTAACTTTGTTGACTTTGAACTGCACTAATTTGATACTGCCATGTAGGCCAAAATTGTATTTACCAAAACACGATATTTATTGGCACTATAGATATTCAGGAGAAGTATATTGTTTCGGTACATGCACATTAAACCGGCCATGTTAATATATTTTCCGAAAAAGGAAAGCATGCATCATTTCAAAAACTGCACGTGCTCGAAACTCTTGATCATGAAGTACATTACGCGTCTTTAACCTTGGCCAAAATTTGTGTTTCCAGTTCCAAATAATGTGACGATAAATTATACATTTATTCCCGTTTGATTTAACATTGGTGATAAGTCTTTGTATAATTTTGCATTATAAGTTACCTTAAAAAGCATCTTTAATGTGTTCAAAAGGCCGAATGGCAAGGTCCACAGGCAAATCGACGTGGAACTCGTGTAGTTTTTCAAGCAGTGGCCGAATATCTTCGCATCCTGTGTGTCGAACATATGACCAAGAGTGATAACATTTCATGACGACAAAATCGGCGCGGAAGATCATCCGAATCCAGCCGGGAAGCTTTTTCTCGTTCATTGCCGCAGAAACGAATGCCTTCCACATGGCATCGGGGGTTCGTTTGAGGCGTTTGTGAGTAGAAATGATGTTTTCGATTGTGTACATGAGGAGCTGAAAGTGGTGATTGTTACTTTTATATTATCAAATTTTAATTGGTAAAAACTGCGGTGGTTACACATAAAGAGGTTTAGTCGACTGCTTTTGTGCTAAAAAGTAAAAAACCCACTTCGCGTGATGTAATCTGCTTTCCATGAACCTCGTTCAAGTTGAATGTTTGTGATAACTTTCCTACGCTGCCATCAGTAAGCTCCCTCTGGCGCCGATCCTCATAGAAATACACGATGACATCCCAAATGTGGTTGAGTTCACGTACTTGGCCTTCCGTACCTTGCTTCAAATGAGCTGTTCGATTCGGAAAACAACCAAGAACACCCATTGAGAGAAGGCTTGATCCAGCTGGGATCTCAGATTTCATGCCATGTTCCAACAGATCCTTCAAACTTGGGCACAATGTCTTCCGGACAACCGTGACAACAGCCTCCTCGCTCCAATCAAAAATTTCCTGCCGTCGTTGTTCATCGGGAAGAGTGGATAATGGTTCATCCAAGGGTACATCAGCATCATGATCAGCGTTGGCATCATGCGGCGTTTCAAGTGACACGATGGAATGTTTTTGCAGGACTTGAATAACAGAATCCACAGCAAGCTCCAATCGAGCACGTTGATCACCGTAATGGTTTCCACGAAGAGTGTTTTTCAGCTCATTCCTTTCAAAAGGTTGCTTCTTCACCGGAATAAGTCCAAAAATATAGGAATTAGAACGTCGCGGAGGTCCTCGATTAAGGCTTTGAAGTGATCTCGCGCTTGAATATGCATCTGGAACACGTTCAGCCAGCTTTGGTGATCCAGGAAGTGAGCTTTTATCATAGGATTCAAGTTGGAGAAAAGATACAAAGCGTTCAAGATCGACAATTTGGGTTTGAAGCTGATCGACGAGTTGCTCTTTTTCTTTTATCGGTTCCAAAAGCTGAAATTACAAAACTTTAGCTCACTCAAATCAAGAAAATCACCTACTTTACAGATGCCAGCATCCACATGATGCTGCAACTCATGCTCGGTCAAATTCTCCAACTCAATATTCAAATGCAGGTTTTCTTGAAGTTTGTCAAAAACCAATTTCTGTCGATTTTTTAAATCTGCCGTCGGCAATTCACCACTTCCTTGTTCGTAGGCAAACTTTTCCAAATCCTCCGTTTGAGCCTTCAAATCACGGATGAGTTTCAACACTCGACGACGCTTTTCATCAACTTCAGCATCATTTTTTGCATTTCTAATCTCAGCCGCATCTTGCTTTATTTCATCCAAATCGATACACGGTTTGGATGCAATTTGTTGAAGTTCTTGCAAAAGCGCCTGTAAAAACATAAGTCAATCTTTCAAAAAAGCTAACTAAGGCAGCTTACATCACGTTTCTCTGGCGGCGCTAGCGTTACCTGTTGCAAGCGGAATTGAATTTGCGCAAAATGTGACGACAATGAGAGGATAGAATTGCTCAAACGAGCATGTTCTTCTTCAAGTTCGGAGAGTTTTTCGGCGGAACTAAAAAATGGTCAGTTTTAAACGCAATTAACCAAAAAATACTTACTTTTGGAAAGAATAATTGTCTTCAAAAGACGTCGAAGCGCCGTTGTTGCTGGACTCTTCTGGAAAGTTAGAATAGAAAAAGCGGTTTGAAAAGGGGTAAACAAACCATCGGATATTCCAAGCTTGGTTTTGAAAGTAGAATTGACAGACTCAGTTCGGGACTGTACGACTGGCGTGGCACCCTGGGGCGATGGTGACGTCGATTTTTGACTGAATGTGGCAAGGTCTTGAAGCCAGGCCATTTGGTCGGTGTCGTTTGAAGTGTCATCTCGCATGATTGGGTTAGGAGGCTTTTGCAACGGTTGGGAAACAACCCGGAATTAGTTTGCCTAAGTTTTTGTAGAATTGTAAAGACACGCGTTCTCAGGAACCGAAAATCAATGCACGCATGTTCGAAAATGACACGTGCAACATCATAAGAAATTGTAATGTTGTAGTTTTAAAACAAATTTTTCACACAAAAAATAAATTGTGAGCCTACTTTGCCCAAAACTACTCAATGGCACATCAAAACTCGAAAAACACGCTACATAAACCACGCTTTCATTCACTTTTGCGAAGGCGTTAGATTCCAACTCCTTCCCTGAATGCCTGCATACATGGACATGCCGTGCAGCAGTGACACTTTTACGTCGATACGAAGACTGCCGGCGGCAGAGAACGGCACCACATTCGTCAATGGCGGAGTGTATGTGTATGGGGGGCTGGTTTTTAAAAATGACGCCAGTCGTGTGTCACTGAAGCATTGAATGACTGCTTTTGCCCTGAAGGCCCCTGCGGCACACCCATGCCCTTGCAGCGGAACAAACGAGCTGGCCTTGAGAGGGGGGTATGGCCACGTCATTCTGCGTATACATGAATGTATGGGGGTCCCAGCTGAACCCCAAAAAAACATCTCTTAATTGATTGCTTTAGGGAATGAGGGAAATGTTGATGCATGGGATTTCAAATTGTAATATGTGTAAACTATTGGTACTTTTATTCAAAAGATGTGGCAAAAATAGTAATAATTTTGTTTCAATACGCTTTTATCTTGACTTTGCGTCCTTGTTAAACAAGCGATCACCTCATACGTCAGCAATCAATTTCACAATGATTAGCCCATTAGTTCTTTATGCACACTTTCCATTGTTAAAACAGACAGTGGTACAGCCAATCAAATCAATGAATCATCGTGTTTGCCACGTTTTTTGGTCTGTTGATACCAACGTATACAATTCTGTGTCTGAGAAGCTTATCAGAAGTCGATGGCAGTATTGACAAAACATTAGTCCGACATTATGTTGAATCCATTAGGCTTTGTTATTTTTATGATTTTCATAGTTTGTTGCACCTCTGCCAACAGTCAATGTGACACCGTTTATGACCGTGGCAACGTTTGCACCGATTCCAAAGGCACTAAACCCAAAATTATGTACCACTTTGACAAAACTACCTCGATGTGTCTACCTTTTAAATATCAAGGCTGTGGTGGCAATGATAACCGTTTTGAAACTGAAGATGCGTGCATGAGGGCATGCGTTTTTCCACAGGACTCATTATGTGCACTGAATAAACCACCTTTGACTAAAAATGGTAAAGTTGTTATTTGTGGAGACCGTCGCCATCGAGAAATAGAACCTGAAAAATGTCCAGCCGGTTATTCATGCGAGGATTTTCACTTCTTCAGTCAATGCTGTGAAATAGCTTCTGAAAGTAGGCGATGGCAGTTATTACTTAATTTTTTTTTGCAATTGATAAAATTTTAAGGACTTTTCATCAAAAGCATTGCCCCGAGCTGTATCGTCGGAAGACCTTTGATTGTAGAAAATAATGGGTTTAACAGCACGTTGTTGGGAAAATCCTGCGAGGATGACTTTTGTCCCGACGACTACAAGTGTCACCAACACGAGCTTCTTGCTCATTGTTGCCCGTTCTAAATACTAAAAAAACTATCGTGATCTTAAAAAATCGAAGGTAGTTTCAATAACTGAATAAAGGATGAGCACTGCATCGTACGTTTTACAAAAACAGATAGCCGCCTAACAAGTATATAATATTCTTATGTTTTAAGTCGTTTTAAAAGACAGCTAAAAACTTTCTAAACTCAACAAACTATATAATTGTCACGTTTGTCACGTTTTAGAACGACCCAAATAACTAAATACCAGCGTTTAGAAGCCTGTTGGTAATGCTTGTACAAAAAAAAAGTCAATCTGAGGTAATACATGCTTCTGGATTCTGAAGCCGGAATTCTGATGTCGTCAGATTCCTTCGGTTAAGGTCTAGAAAGACTGGCCGCATCGTGTTTAGTCTAAATAAACTGAATTTGTTGTAATCGGCATGCTGAATCGCCAGATTCTGACGGTCAGTGAGCTGAAAAACAGCGATTAGACGGAAAAACTGCGGGAAAACACCACTTTTTCGCTCTAATCACTGTTTTTCAGCACCCAAACTTCCTGAATTTCGCGATTTCAAGGCCGGATTTGTGATAACTGGTGTTCAGGGATCACACTGAGCATCGTCACGCTCAAAAATGATGAGATCTCAAAACTTCGGATTCTGGATTTGAAGCCGGAATTCTGATGTCGTCAGATTCCTTCGGTTAAGGTCTAGAAAGACTGGCCGCATCGTGTTTAGTCTAACTTAACTGAATTTGTTGAAATCGGCAGGCTGAATCGCCAGATTCTGACGGTCAGTGAGCTGAAAAACAGCGATTAGACGGAAAAACTGCGGGAAAACACCACTTTTTCGCTCTAATCACTGTTTTTCAGCACCCAAACTTCCTGAATTTCGTGATTTCAGGGCCGAATTTGTGATAACTGGTGTCCAGGGATCACACTGAGCATTGTCACGCTCAAAAATGATGAGATCTCAAAACTTCGGATTCTGGATTCTGAAGCCGGAATTCCGAAGTCGTCAGATTCCTTCGGTTAAGGTCTAGAAAGACTGGCCGCATCGTGTTTAGTCTAACTTAACTGAATTTGTTGAAATCGGCATGCTGAATCGCCAGATTCTGACGGTCAGTGAGCTGAAAAACAGCGATTAGACGGAAAAACTGCGGGAAAACACCACTTTTTCGCTCTAATCACTGTTTTTCAGCACCCAAACTTCCTGAATTTCGTGATTTCAGGGCCGAATTTGTGATAACTGGTGTCCAGGGATCACACTGAGCATTGTCACGCTCAAAAATGATGAGATCTCAAAACTTCGGATTCTGGATTCTGAAGCCGGAATTCCGAAGTCGTCAGATTCCTTCGGTTAAGGTCTAGAAAGACTGGCCGCATCGTGTTTAGTCTAACTTAATTGAATTTGTTGAAATCGGCAGGCTGAATCGCCAGATTCTGACGGTCAGTGAGCTGAAAAACAGCGATTAGACGGAAAAACTGCGGGAAAACACCACTTTTTCGCTCTAATCACTGTTTTTCAGCACCCAAACTTCCTGAATTTCGTGTTTTCAGGGCCTGAATTTGTTAGAATCTGCCTGCTGAATCGCCAGATTCTGACGGTCAGTGAGCTGAAAAACAGCGATTAGACGGAAAAACTGCGGGAAAACACCACTTTTTCGCTCTAATCACTGTTTTTCAGCACCCAAACTTCCTGAATTTCGTGTTTTCAGGGCCGAATTTGTGATAACTGGTGTCCAGGGATCGCACTGAGCATTGTCACGCTCAAAAATGATGAGATCTCAAAACTTCGGATTCTGGATTCTGAAGCCGGAATTCCGAAGTCGTCAGATTCCTTCGGTTAAGGTCTAGAAAGACTGGCCGCATCGTGTTTAGTCTAACTTAACTGAATTTGTTGAAATCGGCAGGCTGAATCGCCAGATTCTGACGGTCAGTGAGCTGAAAAACAGCGATTAGACGGAAAAACTGCGGGAAAACACCACTTTTTCGCTCTAATCACTGTTTTTCAGCACCCAAACTTCCTGAATTTCGTGTTTTCAGGGCCTGAATTTGTTAGAATCTGCCTGCTGAATCGCCAGATTCTGACGGTCAGTGAGCTGAAAAACAGCGATTAGACGGAAAAACTGCGGGAAAACACCACTTTTTCGCTCTAATCACTGTTTTTCAGCACCCAAACTTCCTGAATCTCGCGATTTCAAGGCCGGATTTGTGATAACTGGTGTTTAGGGATCACACTGAGCATCGTCACGCTCAAAAATGATGAGATCTTAAAACTTCGGATTCTGGATTCTGAAGCCGGAATTCTGATGTCGTCAGATTCCTTCGGTTAAAGTCTAGAAAGACTGGCCGCATCGTGTTTAGTCTAACTTAACTGAATTTGTTGAAATCGGCAGGCTGAATCGCCAGATTCTGACGGTCAGTGAGCTGAAAAACAGCGATTAGACGGAAAAACTGCGGGAAAACACCACTTTTTCGCTCTAATCACTGTTTTTCAGCACCCAAACTTCCTGAATTTCGTGATTTCAGGGCCGAATATGTGATAACTGGTGTCCAGGGATCACACTGAGCATTGTCACGCTCAAAAATGATGAGATCTCAAAACTTCGGATTCTGGATTCTGAAGCCGGAATTCCGAAGTCGTCAGATTCCTTCGGTTAAGGTCTAGAAAGACTGGCCGCATCGTGTTTAGTCTAAATAAACTGAATTTGTTAGAATCTGCCTGCTGAATCGCCAGATTCTGACGGTCAGTGAGCTGAAAAACAGCGATTAGACGGAAAAACTGCGGGAAAACACCACTTTTTCGCTCTAATCACTGTTTTTCAGCACCCAAACTTCCTGAATCTCGCGATTTCAAGGCCGGATATGTGATAACTGGTGTTCAGGGATCACACTGTGCATCGTCACGCTCAAAAATGATGAGATCTCAAAACTTCGGATTCTGGATTCTGAAGCCGGAATTCTGATGTCGTCAGATTTCTTCGGTTAAGGTCTAGAAAGACTGGCCGCATCGTGTTTAGTCTAAATAAACTGAATTTGTTGAAATCGGCAGGCTGAATCGCCAGATTCTGACGGTCAGTGAGCTGAAAAACAGCGATTAGACGGAAAAACTGCGGGAAAACACCACTTTTTCGCTCTAATCACTGTTTTTCAGCACCCAAACTTCCTGAATCTCGCGATTTCAAGGCCGGATATGTGATAACTGGTGTCCAGGGATCGCACTGAGCATTGTCACGCTCAAAAATGATGAGATCTCAAAACTTCGGATTCTGGATTCTGAAGCCGGAATTCCGAAGTCGTCAGATTCCTTCGGTTAAGGTCTAGAAAGACTGGCCGCATCGTGTTTAGTCTAAATAAACTGAATTTGTTGAAATCAGCATGCTGAATCGCCAGATTCTGACGGTCAGTGAGCTGAAAAACAGCGATTAGACGGAAAAACTGCGGGGAAAACACCACTTTTTCGCTCTAATCACTGTTTTTCAGCACCCAAACTTCCTGAATCTCGCGATTTCAAGGCCGGATATGTGATAACTGGTGTTCAGGGATCACACTGAGCATCGTCACGCTCAAAAATGATGAGATCTCAAAACTTCGGATTCTGGATTCTGAAGCCGGAATTCTGATGTCGTCAGATTCCTTCGGTTAAGGTCTAGAAAGACTGGCCGCATCGTGTTTAGTCTAACTTAACTGAATTTGTTGAAATCGGCAGGCTGAATCGCCAGATTCTGACGGTCAGTGAGCTGAAAAACAGCGATTAGACGGAAAAACTGCGGAAAAACACCACTTTTTCGCTCTAATCACTGTTTTTCAGCACCCAAACTTCCTGAATTTCGTGTTTTCAGGGCCGAATTTGTGATAACTGGTGTCCAGGGATCGCACTGAGCATTGTCACGCTCAAAAATGATGAGATCTCAAAACTTCGGATTCTGGATTCTGAAGCCGGAATTCTGATGTTGTCAGATTTCTTCGGTTAAGGTCTAGAAAGACTGGCCGCATCGTGTTTAGTCTAAATAAACTGAATTTGTTGAAATCGGCAGGCTGAATCGCCAGATTCTGACGGTCAGTGAGCTGAAAAACAGCGATTAGACGGAAAAACTGCGGGAAAACACCACTTTTTCGCTCTAATCACTGTTTTTCAGCACCCAAACTTCCTGAATTTCGTGTTTTCAGGGCCTGAATTTGTTAGAATCTGCCTGCTGAATCGCCAGATTCTGACGGTCAGTGAGCTGAAAAACAGCGATTAGACGGAAAAACTGCGGGAAAACACCACTTTTTCGCTCTAATCACTGTTTTTCAGCACCCAAACTTCCTGAATTTCGTGATTTCAGGGCCGAATTTGTGATAACTGGTGTCCAGGGATCACACTGAGCATTGTCACGCTCAAAAATGATGAGATCTCAAAACTTCGGATTCTGGATTCTGAAGCCGGAATTCCGAAGTCGTCAGATTCCTTCGGTTAAGGTCTAGAAACACTGGCCGCATCGTGTTTAGTCTGACTTAACTGAATTTGTTGAAATCGGCAGGCTGAATCGCCAGATTCTGACGGTCAGTGAGCTGAAAAACAGCGATTAGACGGAAAAACTGCGGGAAAACACCACTTTTTCGCTCTAATCACTGTTTTTCAGCACCCAAACTTCCTGAATTTCGTGATTTCAGGGCCGAATTTGTGATAACTGGTGTCCAGGGATCACACTGAGCATTGTCACGCTCAAAAATGATGAGATCTCAAAACTTCGGATTCTGGATTCTGAAGCCGGAATTCCGAAGTCGTCAGATTCCTTCGGTTGAGGTCTAGAAAGACTGGCCGCATCGTGTTTAGTCTGACTTAACTGAATTTGTTGAAACCGGCAGGCTGAATCACCAGATTCTGACGGTCAGTGAGCTGAAAAACAGCGATTAGACGGAAAAACTGCGGGAAAACACCACTTTTTCGCTCTAATCACTGTTTTTCAGCACCCAAACTTCCTGAATTTCGTGTTTTCAGGGCCTGAATTTGTTAGAATCTGCCTGCTGAATCGCCAGATTCTGACGGTCAGTGAGCTGAAAAACAGCGATTAGACGGAAAAACTGCGGGAAAACACCACTTTTTCGCTCTAATCACTGTTTTTCAGCACCCAAACTTCCTGAATTTCGTGTTTTCAGGGCCGAATTTGTGATAACTGGTGTCCAGGGATCGCACTGAGCATTGTCACGCTCAAAAATGATGAGATCTCAAAACTTCGGATTCTGGATTCTGAAGCCGGAATTCTGATGTCGTCAGATTCCTTCGGTTAAGGTCTAGAAAGACTGGCCGCATCGTGTTTAGTCTAACTTAACTGCATTTGTTGAAATCGGCAGGCTGAATCGCCAGATTCTGACGGTCAGTGAGCTGAAAAACAGCGATTAGACGGAAAAACTGCGGGAAAACACCACTTTTTCGCTCTAATCACTGTTTTTCAGCACCCAAACTTCCTGAATTTCGTGTTTTCAGGGCCTGAATTTGTTAGAATCTGCCTGCTGAATCGCCAGATTCTGACGGTCAGTGATCTGAAAAACAGCGATTAGACGGAAAAACTGCGGGAAAACACCACTTTTTCGCTCTAATCACTGTTTTTCAGCACCCAAACTTCCTGAATTTCGTGTTTTCAGGGCCTGAATTTGTTAGAATCTGCCTGCTGAATCGCCAGATTCTGACGGTCAGTGAGCTGAAAAACAGCGATTAGACGGAAAAACTGCGGAAAAACACCACTTTTTCGCTCTAATCACTGTTTTTCAGCACCCAAACTTCCTGAATTTCGTGTTTTCAGGGCCGAATTTGTGATAACTGGTGTCCAGGGATCGCACTGAGCATTGTCACGCTCAAAAATGATGAGATCTCAAAACTTCGGATTCTGGATTCTGAAGCCGGAATTCTGATGTTGTCAGATTCCTTCGGTTAAGGTCTAGAAAGACTGGCCGCATCGTGTTTAGTCTAAATAAACTGAATTTGTTGAAATCGGCAGGCTGAATCGCCAGATTCTGACGGTCAGTGAGCTGAAAAACAGCGATTAGACGGAAAAACTGCGGGAAAACACCACTTTTTCGCTCTAATCACTGTTTTTCAGCACCCAAACTTCCTGAATTTCGTGTTTTCAGGGCCGAATTTGTGATAACTGGTGTCCAGGGATCGCACTGAGCATTGTCACGCTCAAAAATGATGAGATCTCAAAACTTCGGATTCTGGATTCTGAAGCCGGAATTTTGATGTCGTCAGATTCCTTCGGTTAAGGTCTAGAAAGACTGGCCGCATCGTGTTTAGTCTAACTTAACTGCATTTGGTTGAAATCGGCAGGCTGAATCGCCAGATTCTGACGGTCAGTGAGCTGAAAAACGGCGATTAGACGGAAAAACTGCGGGAAAACACCACTTTTTCGCTCTAATCACTGTTTTTCAGCACCCAAACTTCCTGAATTTCGTGTTTTCAGGGCCTGAATTTGTTAGAATCTGCCTGCTGAATCGCCAGATTCTGACGGTCAGTGATCTGAAAAACAGCGATTAGACGGAAAAACTGCGGGGAAAACACCACTTTTTCGCTCTAATCACTGTTTTTCAGCACCCAAACTTCCTGAATTTCGTGTTTTCAGGGCCTGAATTTGTGATAACTGGTGTCCAGGGATCACACTGAGCATTGTCACGCTCAAAAATGATGAGATCTCAAAACTTCGGATTCTGGATTCTGAAGCCGGAATTCCGAAGTCGTCAGATTCCTTCGGTTAAGGTCTAGAAAGACTGGCCGCATCGTGTTTAGTCTAACTTAACTGAATTTGTTGAAATCGGCAGGCTGAATCGCCAGATTCTGACGGTCAGTGAGCTGAAAAACAGCGATTAGACGGAAAAACTGCGGGGAAAACACCACTTTTTCGCTCTAATCACTGTTTTTCAGCACCCAAACTTCCTGAATCTCGCGATTTCAAGGCCGGATTTGTGATAACTGGTGTCCAGGGATCACACTGAGCATTGTCACGCTCAAAAATGATGAGATCTCAAAACTCTGGATTCTGGATTCTGAAGCCGGAATTCCGAAGTCGTCAGATTCCTTCGGTTAAGGTCTAGAAAGACTGGCCGCATCGTGTTTAGTCTAACTTAACTGAATTTGTTGAAATCGGCAGGCTGAATCGCCAGATTCTGACGGTCAGTGAGCTGAAAAACAGCGATTAGACGGAAAAACTGCGGGAAAACACCACTTTTTCGCTCTAATCACTGTTTTTCAGCACCCAAACTTCCTGAATCTCGCGATTTCAAGGCCGGATTTGTGATAACTGGTGTCCAGGGATCACACTGAGCATTGTCACGCTCAAAAATGATGAGATCTCAAAACTTCGGATTCTGGATTCTGAAGCCGGAATTCCGAAGTCGTCAGATTCCTTCGGTTAAGGTCTAGAAAGACTGGCCGCATCGTGTTTAGTCTAAATAAACTGAATTTGTTAAAATCAGCATGCTGAATCGCCAGATTCTGACGGTCAGTGAGCTGAAAAACAGCGATTAGACGGAAAAACTGCGGGAAAACACCACCTTTTCGCTCTAATCACTGTTTTTCAGCACCCAAACTTCCTGAATCTCGCGATTTCAAGGCCGGATTTGTGATAACTGGTGTTCAGGGATCACACTGAGCATCGTCACGCTCAAAAATGATGAGATCTCAAAACTTCGGATTCTGGATTCTGAAGCCGGAATTCTGATGTCGTCAGATTCCTTCGGTTAAGGTCTAGAAAGACTGGCCGCATCGTGTTTAGTCTAACTTAACTGAATTTGTTGAAATCGGCAGGCTGAATCGCCAGATTCTGACGGTCAGTGAGCTGAAAAACAGCGATTAGACGGAAAAACTGCGGGAAAACACCACTTTTTCGCTCTAATCACTGTTTTTCAGCACCCAAACTTCCTGAATTTCGTGATTTCAGGGCCGAATTTGTAATAACTGGTGTCCAGGGATCACACTGAGCATTGTCACGCTCAAAAATGATGAGATCTCAAAACTTCGGATTCTGGATTCTGAAGCCGGAATTCCGAAGTCGTCAGATTCCTTCGGTTAAGGTCTAGAAAGACTGGCCGCATCGTGTTTAGTCTAAATAAACTGAATTTGTTAAAATCAGCATGCTGAATCGCCAGATTCTGACGGTCAGTGAGCTGAAAAACAGCGATTAGACGGAAAAACTGCGGGAAAACACCACTTTTTCGCTCTAATCACTGTTTTTCAGCACCCAAACTTCCTGAATTTCGTGTTTTCAGGGCCTGAATTTGTTAGAATCTGCCTGCTGAATCGCCAGATTCTGACGGTCAGTGATCTGAAAAACAGCGATTAGACGGAAAAACTGCGGGAAAACACCACTTTTTCGCTCTAATCACTGTTTTTCAGCACCCAAACTTCCTGAATTTCGTGTTTTCAGGGCCTGAATTTGTTAGAATCTGCCTGCTGAATCGCCAGATTCTGACGGTCAGTGAGCTGAAAAACAGCGATTAGACGGAAAAACTGCGGAAAAAACACCACTTTTTCGCTCTAATCACTGTTTTTCAGCACCCAAACTTCCTGAATTTCGTGTTTTCAGGGCCGAATTTGTGATAACTGGTGTCCAGGGATCGCACTGAGCATTGTCACGCTCAAAAATGATGAGATCTCAAAACTTCGGATTCTGGATTCTGAAGCCGGAATTCTGATGTTGTCAGATTCCTTCGGTTAAGGTCTAGAAAGACTGGCCGCATCGTGTTTAGTCTAAATAAACTGAATTTGTTGAAATCGGCAGGCTGAATCGCCAGATTCTGACGGTCAGTGAGCTGAAAAACAGCGATTAGACGAAAAAACTGCGGGAAAACACCACTTTTTCGCTCTAATCACTGTTTTTCAGCACCCAAACTTCCTGAATTTCGTGTTTTCAGGGCCTGAATTTGTTAGAATCTGCCTGCTGAATCGCCAGATTCTGACGGTCAGTGAGCTGAAAAACAGCGATTAGACGGAAAAACTGCGGGAAAACACCACTTTTTCGCTCTAATCACTGTTTTTCAGCACCCAAACTTCCTGAATTTCGTGTTTTCAGGGCCGAATTTGTGATAACTGGTGTCCAGGGATCGCACTGAGCATTGTCACGCTCAAAAATGATGAGATCTCAAAACTTCGGATTCTGGATTCTGAAGCCGGAATTCTGATGTTGTCAGATTCCTTCGGTTAAGGTCTAGAAAGACTGGCCGCATCGTGTTTAGTCTAAATAAACTGAATTTGTTGAAATCGGCAGGCTGAATCGCCAGATTCTGACGGTCAGTGAGCTGAAAAACAGCGATTAGACGGAAAAACTGCGGGAAAACACCACTTTTTCGCTCTAATCACTGTTTTTCAGCACCCAAACTTCCTGAATTTCGTGTTTTCAGGGCCGAATTTGTGATAACTGGTGTCCAGGGATCGCACTGAGCATTGTCACGCTCAAAAATGATGAGATCTCAAAACTTCGGATTCTGGATTCTGAAGCCGGAATTCCGAAGTCGTCAGATTCCTTCGGTTAAGGTCTAGAAAGACTGGCCGCATCGTGTTTAGTCTAAATAAACTGAATTTGTTAAAATCAGCATGCTGAATCGCCAGATTCTGACGGTCAGTGAGCTGAAAAACAGCGATTAGACGGAAAAACTGCGGGAAAACACCACTTTTTCGCTCTAATCACTGTTTTTCAGCACCCAAACTTCCTGAATTTCGTGTTTTCAGGGCCTGAATTTGTTAGAATCTGCCTGCTGAATCGCCAGATTCTGACGGTCAGTGATCTGAAAAACAGCGATTAGACGGAAAAACTGCGGGAAAACACCACTTTTTCGCTCTAATCACTGTTTTTCAGCACCCAAACTTCCTGAATTTCGTGTTTTCAGGGCCTGAATTTGTTAGAATCTGCCTGCTGAATCGCCAGATTCTGACGGTCAGTGAGCTGAAAAACAGCGATTAGACGGAAAAACTGCGGAAAAACACCACTTTTTCGCTCTAATCACTGTTTTTCAGCACCCAAACTTCCTGAATTTCGTGTTTTCAGGGCCGAATTTGTGATAACTGGTGTCCAGGGATCGCACTGAGCATTGTCACGCTCAAAAATGATGAGATCTCAAAACTTCGGATTCTGGATTCTGAAGCCGGAATTCTGATGTTGTCAGATTCCTTCGGTTAAGGTCTAGAAAGACTGGCCGCATCGTGTTTAGTCTAAATAAACTGAATTTGTTGAAATCGGCAGGCTGAATCGCCAGATTCTGACGGTCAGTGAGCTGAAAAACAGCGATTAGACGAAAAAACTGCGGGAAAACACCACTTTTTCGCTCTAATCACTGTTTTTCAGCACCCAAACTTCCTGAATTTCGTGTTTTCAGGGCCTGAATTTGTTAGAATCTGCCTGCTGAATCGCCAGATTCTGACGGTCAGTGAGCTGAAAAACAGCGATTAGACGGAAAAACTGCGGGAAAACACCACTTTTTCGCTCTAATCACTGTTTTTCAGCACCCAAACTTCCTGAATTTCGTGTTTTCAGGGCCGAATTTGTGATAACTGGTGTCCAGGGATCGCACTGAGCATTGTCACGCTCAAAAATGATGAGATCTCAAAACTTCGGATTCTGGATTCTGAAGCCGGAATTCTGATGTTGTCAGATTCCTTCGGTTAAGGTCTAGAAAGACTGGCCGCATCGTGTTTAGTCTAAATAAACTAAATTTGTTGAAATCGGCAGGCTGAATCGCCAGATTCTGACGGTCAGTGAGCTGAAAAACAGCGATTAGACGGAAAAACTGCGGGAAAACACCACTTTTTCGCTCTAATCACTGTTTTTCAGCACCCAAACTTCCTGAATTTCGTGTTTTCAGGGCCGAATTTGTGATAACTGGTGTCCAGGGATCGCACTGAGCATTGTCACGCTCAAAAATGATGAGATCTCAAAACTTCGGATTCTGGATTCTGAAGCCGGAATTCTGATGTTGTCAGATTCCTTCGGTTAAGGTCTAGAAAGACTGGCCGCATCGTGTTTAGTCTAAATAAACTGAATTTGTTGAAATCTGCCTGCTGAATCGCCAGATTCTGACGGTCAGTGATCTGAAAAACAGCGATTAGACGGAAAAACTGCGGGAAAACACCACTTTTTCGCTCTAATCACTGTTTTTCAGCACCCAAACTTCCTGAATTTCGTGTTTTCAGGGCCGAATTTGTGATAACTGGTGTCCAGGGATCACACTGAGCATTGTCACGCTCAAAAATGATGAGATCTCAAAACTCTGGATTCTGGATTCTGAAGCCGGAATTCCGAAGTCGTCAGATTCCTTCGGTTAAGGTCTAGAAAGACTGGCCGCATCGTGTTTAGTCTAACTTAATTGAATTTGTTGAAATCGGCAGGCTGAATCGCCAGATTCTGACGGTCAGTGAGCTGAAAAACAGCGATTAGACGGAAAAACTGCGGGAAAACACCACTTTTTCGCTCTAATCACTGTTTTTCAGCACCCAAACTTCCTGAATTTCGTGATTTCAGGGCCGAATTTGTGATAACTGGTGTCCAGGGATCACACTGAGCATTGTCACGCTCAAAAATAATGAGATCTCAAAACTTCGGATTCTGGATTCTGAAGCCGGAATTCCGAAGTCGTCAGATTCCTTCGGTTAAGGTCTAGAAAGACTGGCCGCATCGTGTTTAGTCTAACTTAATTGAATTTGTTGAAATCGGCAGGCTGAATCGCCAGATTCTGACGGTCAGTGAGCTGAAAAACAGCGATTAGACGGAAAAACTGCGGGAAAACACCACTTTTTCGCTCTAATCACTGTTTTTCAGCACCCAAACTTCCTGAATCTCGCGATTTCAAGGCCGGATTTGTGATAACTGGTGTTCAGGGATCACACTGAGCATCGTCACGCTCAAAAATGATGAGATCTCAAAACTTCGGATTCTGGATTCTGAAGCCGGAATTCTGATGTCGTCAGATTCCTTCGGTTAAGGTCTAGAAAGACTGGCCGCATCGTGTTTAGTCTAACTTAACTGAATTTGTTGAAATCAGCATGCTGAATCGCCAGATTCTGACGGTCAGTGAGCTGAAAAACAGCGATTAGACGGAAAAACTGCGGGAAAACACCACCTTTTCGCTCTAATCACTGTTTTTCAGCACCCAAACTTCCTGAATCTCGCGATTTCAAGGCCGGATTTGTGATAACTGGTGTCCAGGGATCACACTGAGCATTGTCACGCTCAAAAATGATGAGATCTCAAAACTTCGGATTCTGGATTCTGAAGCCGGAATTCCGAAGTCGTCAGATTCCTTCGGTTAAGGTCTAGAAAGACTGGCCGCATCGTGTTTAGTCTAACTTAACTGAATTTGTTGAAATCGGCATGCTGAATCGCCAGATTCTGACGGTCAGTGAGCTGAAAAACAGCGATTAGACGGAAAAACTGCGGGAAAACACCACCTTTTCGCTCTAATCACTGTTTTTCAGCACCCAAACTTCCTGAATTTCGTGATTTCAGGGCCGAATATGTGATAACTGGTGTCCAGGGATCACACTGAGCATTGTCACGCTCAAAAATGATGAGATCTCAAAACTTCGGATTCTGGATTCTGAAGCCGGAATTCCGAAGTCGTCAGATTCCTTCGGTTAAGGTCTAGAAAGACTGGCTGCATCGTGTTTAGTCTAACTTAACTGAATTTGTTAGAATCTGCCTGCTGAATCGCCAGATTCTGACGGTCAGTGAGCTGAAAAACAGCGATTAGACGGAAAAACTGCGGGAAAACACCACTTTTTCGCTCTAATCACTGTTTTTCAGCACCCAAACTTCCTGAATTTCGTGATTTCAGGGCCGAATTTGTGATAACTGGTGTCCAGGGATCACACTGAGCATTGTCACGCTCAAAAATGATGAGATCTCAAAACTTCGGATTCTGGATTCTGAAGCCGGAATTCCGAAGTCGTCAGATTCCTTCGGTTAAGGTCTAGAAAGACTGGCCGCATCGTGTTTAGTCTAACTTAACTGAATTTGTTGAAATCGGCATGCTGAATCGCCAGATTCTGACGGTCAGTGAGCTGAAAAACAGCGATTAGACGGAAAAACTGCGGGAAAACACCACTTTTTCGCTCTAATCACTGTTTTTCAGCACCCAAACTTCCTGAATTTCGTGATTTCAGGGCCGAATTTGTGATAACTGGTGTCCAGGGATCACACTGAGCATTGTCACGCTCAAAAATAATGAGATCTCAAAACTTCGGATTCTGGATTCTGAAGCCGGAATTCCGAAGTCGTCAGATTCCTTCGGTTAAGGTCTAGAAAGACTGGCCGCATCGTGTTTAGTCTAACTTAATTGAATTTGTTGAAATCTGCCTGCTGAATCGCCAGATTCTGACGGTCAGTGATCTGAAAAACAGCGATTAGACGGAAAAACTGCGGGAAAACACCACTTTTTCGCTCTAATCACTGTTTTTCAGCACCCAAACTTCCTGAATTTCGTGTTTTCAGGGCCGAATTTGTGATAACTGGTGTCCAGGGATCGCACTGAGCATTGTCACGCTCAAAAATGATGAGATCTCAAAACTTCGGATTCTGGATTCTGAAGCCGGAATTCTGATGTTGTCAGATTCCTTCGGTTAAGGTCTAGAAAGACTGGCCGCATCGTGTTTAGTCTAAATAAACTGAATTTGTTGAAATCGGCAGGCTGAATCGCCAGATTCTGACGGTCAGTGAGCTGAAAAACAGCGATTAGACGGAAAAACTGCGGGAAACACCACTTTTTCGCTCTAATCACTGTTTTTCAGCACCCAAACTTCCTGAATTTCGTGATTTCAGGGCCGAATTTGTGATAACTGGTGTCCAGGGATCACACTGAGCATTGTCACGCTCAAAAATGATGAGATCTCAAAACTTCGGATTCTGGATTCTGAAGCCGGAATTCCGAAGTCGTCAGATTCCTTCGGTTAAGGTCTAGAAAGACTGGCCGCATCGTGTTTAGTCTAACTTAACTGAATTTGTTGAAATCGGCAGGCTGAATCGCCAGATTCTGACGGTCAGTGAGCTGAAAAACAGCGATTAGACGGAAAAACTGCGGGAAAACACCACTTTTTCGCTCTAATCACTGTTTTTCAGCACCCAAACTTCCTGAATTTCGTTTTTTTTCAGGGCCTGAATTTGTTAGAATCTGCCTGCTGAATCGCCAGATTCTGACGGTCAGTGAGCTGAAAAACAGCGATTAGACGGAAAAACTGCGGGAAAACACCACTTTTTCGCTCTAATCACTGTTTTTCTGCACCCAAACTTCCTGAATCTCGTGATTTCAAGGCCGGATTTGTGATAACTGGTGTCCAGGGATCACACTGAGCATTGTCACGCTCAAAAATAATGAGATCTCAAAACTTCGGATTCTGGATTCTGAAGCCGGAATTCCGAAGTCGTCAGATTCCTTAGGCAAGGTCTAGAAAGACTGGCCGCATCGTGTTTAGTCTAGTTTAACTGATTTTGGACGAATCTGTCTGCTGAATCGCCAGATTCTGTCGGTCAGTGAGCTGAAAAACAGCGATTAGACGGAAAAACTGCGGGAAAACACCACTTTTTCGCTCTAATCACTGTTTTTCAGCACCCAAACTTCCTGAATCTCGTGATTTCAAGGCCAAATTTGTGATAACTGGTGTCCAGGGATCACACTGAGCATCGTCACGCTCAAAAATGATGGGATCTCGGAACTTCGGATTCTGGATTCTGAAGCCGGAATTCTGATGTCGTCAGATTCCTTCGGTTAAGGTCTAGAAAGACTGGCCGCATCGTGTTTAGTCTAGTTTAACTGATTTTGGACGAATCTGTCTGCTGAATCGCCAGATTCTGTCGGTCAGTGAGCTGAAAAACAGCGATTAGACGGAAAAACTGCGGGAAAACACCACTTTTTCGCTCTAATCACTGTTTTTCAGCACCCAAACTTCCTGAATCTCGTGATTTCAAGGCCAAATTTGTGATAACTGGTGTCCAGGGATCACACTGAGCATCGTCACGCTCAAAAATGATGGGATCTCGGAACTTCGGATTCTGGATTCTGAAACCGGAATTCTGATGTTGTCAGATTCCTTCGGTTAAGGTCTAGAAAGACTGGCCGCATCGGGTTTAGTCTAACTTAACTGAATTTGTTAGAATCTGCCTGCTGAATCGCCAGATTCTGACGGTCAGTGAGCTGAAAAACAGCGATTAGACGGAAAAACTGCGGGAAAACACCACTTTTTCGCTCTAATCACTGTTTTTCAGCACCCAAACTTCCTGAATTTCGTGTTTTCAGGGCCGAATTTGTGATAACTGGTGTCCAGGGATCGCACTGAGCATTGTCACGCTCAAAAATGATGAGATCTCAAAACTTCGGATTCTGGATTCTGAAGCCGGAATTCTGATGTTGTCAGATTCCTTCGGTTAAGGTCTAGAAAGACTGGCCGCATCGTGTTTAGTCTAAATAAACTGAATTTGTTGAAATCGGCAGGCTGAATCGCCAGATTCTGACGGTCAGTGAGCTGAAAAACAGCGATTAGACGGAAAAACTGCGGGAAAACACCACTTTTTCGCTCTAATCACTGTTTTTCAGCACCCAAACTTCCTGAATTTCGTGTTTTCAGGGCCTGAATTTGTTAGAATCTGCCTGCTGAATCGCCAGATTCTGACGGTCAGTGAGCTGAAAAACAGCGATTAGACGGAAAAACTGCGGGAAAACACCACTTTTTCGCTCTAATCACTGTTTTTCAGCACCCAAACTTCCTGAATTTCGTGTTTTCAGGGCCGAATTTGTGATAACTGGTGTCCAGGGATCGCACTGAGCATTGTCACGCTCAAAAATGATGAGATCTCAAAACTTCGGATTCTGGATTCTGAAGCCGGAATTCTGATGTTGTCAGATTCCTTCGGTTAAGGTCTAGAAAGACTGGCCGCATCGTGTTTAGTCTAAATAAACTGAATTTGTTGAAATCGGCAGGCTGAATCGCCAGATTCTGACGGTCAGTGAGCTGAAAAACAGCGATTAGACGGAAAAACTGCGGGAAAACACCACTTTTTCGCTCTAATCACTGTTTTTCAGCACCCAAACTTCCTGAATTTCGTGTTTTCAGGGCCGAATTTGTGATAACTGGTGTCCAGGGATCGCACTGAGCATTGTCACGCTCAAAAATGATGAGATCTCAAAACTTCGGATTCTGGATTCTGAAGCCGGAATTCCGAAGTCGTCAGATTCCTTCGGTTAAGGTCTAGAAAGACTGGCCGCATCGTGTTTAGTCTAACTTAACTGAATTTGTTGAAATCGGCAGGCTGAATCGCCAGATTCTGACGGTCAGTGATCTGAAAAACAGCGATTAGACGGAAAAACTGCGGGAAAACACCACTTTTTCGCTCTAATCACTGTTTTTCAGCACCCAAACTTCCTGAATTTCGTGTTTTCAGGGCCGAATTTGTGATAACTGGTGTCCAGGGATCGCACTGAGCATTGTCACGCTCAAAAATGATGAGATCTCAAAACTTCGGATTCTGGATTCTGAAGCCGGAATTCTGATGTCGTCAGATTCCTTCGGTTAAGGTCTAGAAAGACTGGCCGCATCGTGTTTAGTCTAAATAAACTGAATTTGTTGAAATCAGCATGCTGAATCGCCAGATTCTGACGGTCAGTGAGCTGAAAAACAGCGATTAGACGGAAAAACTGCGGGAAAACACCACTTTTTCGCTCTAATCACTGTTTTTCAGCACCCAAACTTCCTGAATTTCGTGTTTTCAAGGCCGGATTTGTGATAACTGGTGTCCAGGGATCACACTGAGCATCGTCACGCTCAAAAATGATGGAATCTCGGAACTTCGGATTCTGGATTCTGAAGCCGGAATTCTGATGTTGTCAGATTCCTTCGGTTAAGGTCTAGAAAGACTGGCCGCATCGTGTTTAGTCTAACTTAACTGAATTTGTTAGAATCTGCCTGCTGAATCGCCAGATTCTGACGGTCAGTGATCTGAAAAACAGCGATTAGACGGAAAAACTGCGGGAAAACACCACTTTTTCGCTCTAATCACTGTTTTTCAGCACCCAAACTTCCTGAATTTCGTGTTTTCAGGGCCGAATTTGTGAAAACTGGTGTCCAGGGATCGCACTGAGCATTGTCACGCTCAAAAATGATGAGATCTCAAAACTTCGGATTCTGGATTCTGAAGCCGGAATTCTGATGTCGTCAGATTCCTTCGGTTAAGGTCTAGAAAGACTGGCCGCAACGTGTTTAGTCTAAATAAACTGAATTTGTTGAAATCAGCATGCTGAATCGCCAGATTCTGACGGTCAGTGAGCTGAAAAACAGCGATTAGACGGAAAAACTGCGGGAAAACACCACTTTTTCGCTCTAATCACTGTTTTTCAGCACCCAAACTTCCTGAATCTCGCGATTTCAAGGCCGGATTTGTGATAACTGGTGTTCAGGGATCACACTGAGCATCGTCACGCTCAAAAATGATGAGATCTCAAAACTTCGGATTCTGGATTCTGAAGCCGGAATTCTGATGTCGTCAGATTCCTTCGGTTAAGGTCTAGAAAGACTGGCCGCATCGTGTTTAGTCTAACTTAACTGCATTTGTTGAAATCGGCATGCTGAATCGCCAGATTCTGACGGTCAGTGAGCTGAAAAACAGCGATTAGACGGAAAAACTGCGGGAAAACACCACTTTTTCGCTCTAATCACTGTTTTTCAGCACCCAAACTTCCTGAATTTCGTGTTTTCAGGGCCTGAATTTGTTAGAATCTGCCTGCTGAATCGCCAGATTCTGACGGTCAGTGAGCTGAAAAACAGCGATTAGACGGAAAAACTGCGGGAAAACACCACTTTTTCGCTCTAATCACTGTTTTTCAGCACCCAAACTTCCTGAATCTCGCGATTTCAAGGCCGGATTTGTGATAACTGGTGTTCAGGGATCACACTGAGCATCGTCACGCTCAAAAATGATGAGATCTCAAAACTTCGGATTCTGGATTCTGAAGCCGGAATTCTGATGTTGTCAGATTCCTTCGGTTAAGGTCTAGAAAGACTGGCCGCATCGTGTTTAGTCTAAATAAACTGAATTTGTTGAAATCGGCAGGCTGAATCGCCAGATTCTGACGGTCAGTGAGCTGAAAAACAGCGATTAGACGGAAAAACTGCGGGAAAACACCACTTTTTCGCTCTAATCACTGTTTTTCAGCACCCAAACTTCCTGAATCTCGCGATTTCAAGGCCGGATTTGTGATAACTGGTGTTCAGGGATCACACTGAGCATCGTCACGCTCAAAAATGATGAGATCTCAAAACTTCGGATTCTGGATTCTGAAGCCGGAATTCTGATGTCGTCAGATTCCTTCGGTTAAGGTCTAGAAAGACTGGCCGCATCGTGTTTAGTCTAACTTAACTGCATTTGTTGAAATCGGCATGCTGAATCGCCAGATTCTGACGGTCAGTGAGCTGAAAAACAGCGATTAGACGGAAAAACTGCGGGAAAACACCACTTTTTCGCTCTAATCACTGTTTTTCAGCACCCAAACTTCCTGAATTTCGTGTTTTCAGGGCCTGAATTTGTTAGAATCTGCCTGCTGAATCGCCAGATTCTGACGGTCAGTGAGCTGAAAAACAGCGATTAGACGGAAAAACTGCGGGAAAACACCACTTTTTCGCTCTAATCACTGTTTTTCAGCACCCAAACTTCCTGAATCTCGCGATTTCAAGGCCGGATTTGTGATAACTGGTGTTCAGGGATCACACTGAGCATCGTCACGCTCAAAAATGATGAGATCTCAAAACTTCGGATTCTGGATTCTGAAGCCGGAATTCTGATGTTGTCAGATTCCTTCGGTTAAGGTCTAGAAAGACTGGCCGCATCGTGTTTAGTCTAAATAAACTGAATTTGTTGAAATCGGCAGGCTGAATCGCCAGATTCTGACGGTCAGTGAGCTGAAAAACAGCGATTAGACGGAAAAACTGCGGGAAAACACCACTTTTTCGCTCTAATCACTGTTTTTCAGCACCCAAACTTCCTGAATTTCGTGTTTTCAGGGCCGAATTTGTGATAACCGGTGTCCAGGGATCGCACTGAGCATTGTCACGCTCAAAAATGATGAGATCTCAAAACTTCGGATTCTGGATTCTGAAGCCGGAATTCTGATGTCGTCAGATTCCTTCGGTTAAGGTCTAGAAAGACTGGCCGCATCGTGTTTAGTCTAACTTAACTGAATTTGTTGAAATCGGCAGGCTGAATCGCCAGATTCTGACGGTCAGTGAGCTGAAAAACAGCGATTAGACGGAAAAACTGCGGGAAAACACCACTTTTTCGCTCTAATCACTGTTTTTCAGCACCCAAACTTCCTGAATCTCGCGATTTCAAGGCCGGATTTGTGATAACTGGTGTCCAGGGATCACACTGAGCATTGTCACGCTCAAAAATGATGAGATCTCAAAACTTCGGATTCTGGATTCTGAAGCCGGAATTCCGAAGTCGTCAGATTCCTTCGGTTAAGGTCTAGAAAGACTGGCCGCATCGTGTTTAGTCTAAATAAACTGAATTTGTTGAAATCAGCATGCTGAATCGCCAGATTCTGACGGTCAGTGAGCTGAAAAACAGCGATTAGACGGAAAAACTGCGGGAAAACACCACTTTTTCGCTCTAATCACTGTTTTTCAGCACCCAAACTTCCTGAATCTCGCGATTTCAAGGCCGGATTTGTGATAACTGGTGTTCAGGGATCACACTGAGCATCGTCACGCTCAAAAATGATGAGATCTCAAAACTTCGGATTCTGGATTCTGAAGCCGGAATTCTGATGTCGTCAGATTCCTTCGGTTAAGGTCTAGAAAGACTGGCCGCATCGTGTTTAGTCTAACTTAACTGCATTTGTTGAAATCGGCATGCTGAATCGCCAGATTCTGACGGTCAGTGAGCTGAAAAACAGCGATTAGACGGAAAAACTGCGGGAAAACACCACTTTTTCGCTCTAATCACTGTTTTTCAGCACCCAAACTTCCTGAATTTCGTGTTTTCAGGGCCTGAATTTGTTAGAATCTGCCTGCTGAATCGCCAGATTCTGACGGTCAGTGAGCTGAAAAACAGCGATTAGACGGAAAAACTGCGGGAAAACACCACTTTTTCGCTCTAATCACTGTTTTTCAGCACCCAAACTTCCTGAATTTCGTGTTTTCAGGGCCGAATTTGTGATAACTGGTGTCCAGGGATCGCACTGAGCATTGTCACGCTCAAAAATGATGAGATCTCAAAACTTCGGATTCTGGATTCTGAAGCCGGAATTCTGATGTCGTCAGATTCCTTCGGTTAAGGTCTAGAAAGACTGGCCGCATCGTGTTTAGTCTAACTTAACTGCATTTGTTAAAATCGGCAGGCTGAATCGCCAGATTCTGACGGTCAGTGAGCTGAAAAACGGCGATTAGACGGAAAAACTGCGGGAAAACACCACTTTTTCGCTCTAATCACTGTTTTTCAGCACCCAAACTTCCTGAATTTCGTGTTTTCAGGGCCTGAATTTGTTAGAATCTGCCTGCTGAATCGCCAGATTCTGACGGTCAGTGATCTGAAAAACAGCGATTAGACGGAAAAACTGCGGGAAAACACCACTTTTTCGCTCTAATCACTGTTTTTCAGCACCCAAACTTCCTGAATTTCGTGTTTTCAGGGCCGAATTTGTGATAACTGGTGTCCAGGGATCGCACTGAGCATTGTCACGCTCAAAAATGATGAGATCTCAAAACTTCGGATTCTGGATTCTGAAGCCGGAATTCTGATGTTGTCAGATTCCTTCGGTTAAGGTCTAGAAAGACTGGCCGCATCGTGTTTAGTCTAAATAAACTGAATTTGTTGAAATCGGCAGGCTGAATCGCCAGATTCTGACGGTCAGTGAGCTGAAAAACAGCGATTAGACGGAAAAACTGCGGGAAAACACCACTTTTTCGCTCTAATCACTGTTTTTCAGCACCCAAACTTCCTGAATTTCGTGATTTCAGGGCCGAATTTGTGATAACTGGTGTCCAGGGATCACACTGAGCATTGTCACGCTCAAAAATGATGAGATCTCAAAACTTCGGATTCTGGATTCTGAAGCCGGAATTCCGAAGTCGTCAGATTCCTTCGGTTAAGGTCTAGAAAGACTGGCCGCATCGTGTTTAGTCTAACTTAACTGAATTTGTTGAAATCGGCAGGCTGAATCGCAGGATTCTGACGGTCAGTGAGCTGAAAAACAGCGATTAGACGGAAAAACTGCGGGAAAACACCACTTTTTCGCTCTAATCACTGTTTTTCAGCACCCAAACTTCCTGAATTTCGTTTTTTTTCAGGGCCTGAATTTGTTAGAATCTGCCTGCTGAATCGCCAGATTCTGACGGTCAGTGAGCTGAAAAACAGCGATTAGACGGAAGAACTGCGGGAAAACACCACTTTTTCGCTCTAATCACTGTTTTTCAGCACCCAAACTTCCTGAATTTCGTGTTTTCAGGGCCGAATTTGTGATAACTGGTGTCCAGGGATCGCACTGAGCATTGTCACGCTCAAAAATGATGAGATCTCAAAACTTCGGATTCTGGATTCTGAAGCCGGAATTCTGATGTTGTCAGATTCCTTCGGTTAAGGTCTAGAAAGACTGGCCGCATCGTGTTTAGTCTAACTTAACTGAATTTGTTAGAATCTGCCTGCTGAATCGCCAGATTCTGACGGTCAGTGAGCTGAAAAACAGCGATTAGACGGAAAAACTGCGGGAAAACACCACTTTTTCGCTCTAATCACTGTTTTTCAGCACCCAAACTTCCTGAATTTCGTGTTTTCAAGGCCGGATTTGTGATAACTGGTGTCCAGGGATCACACTGAGCATCGTCACGCTCAAAAATGATGGGATCTCGGAACTTCGGATTCTGGATTCTGAAGCCGGAATTCTGATGTTGTCAGATTCCTTCGGTTAAGGTCTAGAAAGACTGGCCGCATCGTGTTTAGTCTAACTTAACTGAATTTGTTAGAATCTGCCTGCTGAATCGCCAGATTCTGACGGTCAGTGAGCTGAAAAACAGCGATTAGACGGAAAAACTGCGGGAAAACACCACTTTTTCGCTCTAATCACTGTTTTTCAGCACCCAAACTTCCTGAATTTCGTGTTTTCAAGGCCGGATTTGTGATAACTGGTGTCCAGGGATCACACTGAGCATCGTCACGCTCAAAAATGATGGGATCTCGGAACTTCGGATTCTGGATTCTGAAGCCGGAATTCTGATGTCGTCAGATTCCTTCGGTTAAGGTCTAGAAAGACTGGCCGCATCGTGTTTAGTCTAACTTAACTGAATTTGTTAGAATCTGTCTGCTGAATCGCCAGATTCTGTCGGTCAGTGAGCTGAAAAACAGCGATTAGACGGAAAAACTGCGGGAAAACACCACTTTTTCGCTCTAATCACTGTTTTTCAGCACCCAAACTTCCTGAATCTCGTGATTTCAAGGCCAAATTTGTGATAACTGGTGTCCAGGGATCACACTGAGCATCGTCACGCTCAAAAATGATGGGATCTCGGAACTTCGGATTCTGGATTCTGAAGCCGGAATTCTGATGTCGTCAGATTCCTTCGGTTAAGGTCTAGAAAGACTGGCCGCATCGTGTTTAGTCTAGTTTAACTGATTTTGGACGAATCTGTCTGCTGAATCGCCAGATTCTGTCGGTCAGTGAGCTGAAAAACAGCGATTAGACGGAAAAACTGCGGGAAAACACCACTTTTTCGCTCTAATCACTGTTTTTCAGCACCCAAACTTCCTGAATCTCGTGATTTCAAGGCCAAATTTGTGATAACTGGTGTCCAGGGATCACACTGAGCATCGTCACGCTCAAAAATGATGGGATTTCGGAACTTCGGATTCTGGATTCTGAAACCGGAATTCTGATGTTGTCAGATTCCTTCGGTTAAGGTCTAGAAAGACTGGCCGCATCGGGTTTAGTCTAACTTAACTGAATTTGTTAGAATCTGCCTGCTGAATCGCCAGATTCTGACGGTCAGTGAGCTGAAAAACAGCGATTAGACGGAAAAACTGCGGGAAAACACCACTTTTTCGCTCTAATCACTGTTTTTCAGCACCCAAACTTCCTGAATTTCGTGTTTTCAGGGCCGAATTTGTGATAACTGGTGTCCAGGGATCGCACTGAGCATTGTCACGCTCAAAAATGATGAGATCTCAAAACTTCGGATTCTGGATTCTGAAGCCGGAATTCTGATGTTGTCAGATTCCTTCGGTTAAGGTCTAGAAAGACTGGCCGCATCGTGTTTAGTCTAAATAAACTGAATTTGTTGAAATCGGCAGGCTGAATCGCCAGATTCTGACGGTCAGTGAGCTGAAAAACAGCGATTAGACGGAAAAACTGCGGGAAAACACCACTTTTTCGCTCTAATCACTGTTTTTCAGCACCCAAACTTCCTGAATTTCGTGTTTTCAGGGCCTGAATTTGTTAGAATCTGCCTGCTGAATCGCCAGATTCTGACGGTCAGTGAGCTGAAAAACAGCGATTAGACGGAAAAACTGCGGGAAAACACCACTTTTTCGCTCTAATCACTGTTTTTCAGCACCCAAACTTCCTGAATTTCGTGTTTTCAGGGCCGAATTTGTGATAACTGGTGTCCAGGGATCGCACTGAGCATTGTCACGCTCAAAAATGATGAGATCTCAAAACTTCGGATTCTGGATTCTGAAGCCGGAATTCTGATGTTGTCAGATTCCTTCGGTTAAGGTCTAGAAAGACTGGCCGCATCGTGTTTAGTCTAAATAAACTGAATTTGTTGAAATCGGCAGGCTGAATCGCCAGATTCTGACGGTCAGTGAGCTGAAAAACAGCGATTAGACGAAAAAACTGCGGGAAAACACCACTTTTTCGCTCTAATCACTGTTTTTCAGCACCCAAACTTCCTGAATTTCGTGTTTTCAGGGCCTGAATTTGTTAGAATCTGCCTGCTGAATCGCCAGATTCTGACGGTCAGTGAGCTGAAAAACAGCGATTAGACGGAAAAACTGCGGGAAAACACCACTTTTTCGCTCTAATCACTGTTTTTCAGCACCCAAACTTTCGGAATTTCGTGTTTTCAGGGCCGAATTTGTGATAACTGGTGTCCAGGGATCGCACTGAGCATTGTCACGCTCAAAAATGATGAGATCTCAAAACTTCGGATTCTGGATTCTGAAGCCGGAATTCTGATGTTGTCAGATTCCTTCGGTTAAGGTCTAGAAAGACTGGCCGCATCGTGTTTAGTCTAAATAAACTGAATTTGTTGAAATCGGCAGGCTGAATCGCCAGATTCTGACGGTCAGTGAGCTGAAAAACAGCGATTAGACGAAAAAACTGCGGGAAAACACCACTTTTTCGCTCTAATCACTGTTTTTCAGCACCCAAACTTCCTGAATCTCGTGATTTCAAGGCCGGATTTGTGATAACTGGTGTCCAGGGATCACACTGAGCATTGTCACGCTCAAAAATAATGAGATCTCGGAACTTCGGATTCTGGATTCTGAAGCCGGAATTCTGATGTCGTCAGATTCCTTCGGTTAAGGTCTAGAAAGACTGGCCGCATCGTGTTTAGTCTAACTTAACTGAATTTGTTAAAATCTGCCTGCTGAATCGCCAGATTCTGACGGTCAGTGAGCTGAAAAACAGCGATTAGACGGAAAAACTGCGGGAAAACACCACTTTTTCGCTCTAATCACTGTTTTTCAGCACCCAAACTTCCTGAATCTCGTGATTTCAAGGCCGGATTTGTGATAACTGGTGTCCAGGGATCACACTGAGCATCGTCACGCTCAAAAATGATGGGATCTCTGAACTTCGGATTCTGGATTCTGAAGCCGGAATTCTGATGTCGTCAGATTCCTTCGGTTAAGGTCTAGAAAGACTGGCCGCATCGTGTTTAGTCTAACTTAACTGAATTTGTTGAAATCGGCAGGCTGAATCGCCAGATTCTGACGGTCAGTGAGCTGAAAAACAGCGATTAGACGGAAAAACTGCGGGAAAACACCACTTTTTCGCTCTAATCACTGTTTTTCAGCACCCAAACTTCCTGAATCTCGCGATTTCAAGGCCGGATTTGTGATAACTGGTGTCCAGGGATCACACTGAGCATCGTCACGCTCAAAAATGATGGGATCTCTGAACTTCGGATTCTGGATTCTGAAGCCGGAATTCTGATGTCGTCAGATTCCTTCGGTTAAGGTCTAGAAAGACTGGCCGCATCGTGTTTAGTCTAACTTAACTGAATTTGTTGAAATCGGCAGGCTGAATCGCCAGATTCTGACGGTCAGTGAGCTGAAAAACAGCGATTAGACGGAAAAACTGCGGGAAAAACACCACTTTTTCGCTCTAATCACTGTTTTTCAGCACCCAAACTTCCTGAATCTCGCGATTTCAAAACCGGATTTGTGATAACTGGCTGTCCAGGGATCACACTGAGCATCGTCACGCTCAAAAAATGATGGGATCTCTGAACTTCGGATTCTGGATTCTGAAGCCGGAATTCTGATGGTCGTCAGATTCCTTCGGTTAAGGTCTAGAAAGACTGGCCCGCATCGTGTTTAGTCTAACTTAACTGAATTTGTTGAAATCGGCAGGCTGAATCGCCCAGATTCTGACGGTCAGTGAGCTGAAAAACAGCGATTAGACGGAAAAACTGCGGGAAAACACCACTTTTTCGCTCTAATCACTGTTTTTCAGCACCCAAACTTCCTGAATCTCGTGATTTCAAGGCCGGATTTGTGATAACTGGTGTCCAGGGATCACACTGAGCATCGTCACGCTCAAAAATGATGGGATCTCTGAACTTCGGATTCTGGATTCTGAAGCCGGAATTCTGATGTCGTCAGATTCCTTCGGTTAAGGTCTAGAAAGACTGGCCGCATCGTGTTTAGTCTAACTTAACTGAATTTGTTGAAATCGGCAGGCTGAATCGCCAGATTCTGACGGTCAGTGAGCTGAAAAACAGCGATTAGACGGAAAAAACTGCGGGGAAAACACCACTTTTTCGCTCTATATCACTGTTTTTCAGCACCCAAACTTCCTGAATCTCGCGATTTCAAGGCCGGATTTGTGATAACTGGTGTCCAGGGATCACACTGAGCATTGTCACGCTCAAAAATGATGAGATCTCAAAACTCTGGATTCTGGATTCTGAAGCCGGAATTCCGAAGCTCGTCAGATTCCTTCGGTTAAGGTCTAGAAAGACTGGCCGCATCGTGTTTAGTCTAACTTAATTGAATTTGTTGAAATCGGCAGGCTGAATCGCCAGATTCTGACGGTCAGTGAGCTGAAAAACGGCGATTAGACGGAAAAACTGCGGGAAAACACCACTTTTTCGCTCTAATCACTGTTTTTCAGCACCCAAACTTCCTGAATTTCGTGTTTTCAGGGCCTGATTTCTGTTAGAATCTGCCTGCTGAATCGCCAGATTCTGACGGTCAGTGATCTGAAAAACAGCGATTAGACGGAAAAACTGCGGGAAAACACCACTTTTTCGCTCTACATCACTGTTTTTCAGCACCCAAACTTCCTGAATTTCGTGTTTTCAGGGCCGAATTTGTGATAACTGGTGTCCAGGGATCGCACTGAGCATTGTCACGCTCAAAAATGATGGGATCTCGGAACTTTCGGATTCTGGATTCTGAAGCCGGAATTCTGATGTTGTCAGATTCCTTCGGTTAAGGTCTAGAAAGACTGGCCGCATCGTGTTTAGATCTAACTTAACTGAATTTGTTAGAATCTGCCTGCTGAATCGCCAGATTCTGACGGTCAGTGATCTGAAAAACAGCGATTAGACGGAAAAAACTGCGGGAAAACACCACTTTTTTCGCTCTAATCACTGTTTTTCAGCACCCAAACTTCCTGAATTTCGTGTTTTCAGGGCCGAATTTGTGAAAACTGGTGTCCAGGGATCGCACTGAGCATTGTCACGCTCAAAAATGATGAGATCTCAAAACTTCGGATTCTGGATTCTGAAGCCGGAATTCTGATGTCGTCAGATTCCTTCGGTTAAGGTCTAGAAAGACTGGCCGCATCGTGTTTAGTCTAAATAAACTGAATTTGTTGAAATCAGCATGCTGAAATCGCCAGATTCTGACGGTCAGTGAGCTGAAAAACAGCGATTAGACGGAAAAACCTGCGGGGAAAACACCACTTTTTCGCTCTAATCACTGTTTTTCAGCACCCAAACTTCCTGAATTCTCGTGTTTTCAAGGCCGGATTTGTGATAACTGGTGGTCCAGGGATCACACTGAGCATCGTCACGCCTCAAAAATGATGGGATCTCGGAACTTCGGATTCTGGATTCTGAAGCCGGAATTCTGATGTTGTCAGATTCCTTCGGTTAAGGTCTAGAAAGACTGGCCGCATCGTGTTTAGTCCTAACTTAACTGAATTTGTTAGAATCTGCCTGCTGAATCGCCCAGATTCTGACGGTCAGTGATCTGAAAAAAACAGCGATTAGACGGAAAAACTGCGGGAAAACACCACTTTTTCGCTCTAATCACTGTTTTCTCAGCACCCAAACTTCCTGAATTTCGTGTTTTCAGGGCCGAATTTGTGAAAACTGGTGTCCAGGGATCGCACTGAGCATTGTCACGCTCAAAAATGATGAGATCTCAAAACTTCGGATTCTGGATTCTGAAGCCGGAATTCTGATGTCGTCAGATTCCTTCGGTTAAGGTCTAGAAAGACTGGCCGCATCGTGTTTAGTCTAAATAAACTGAATTTGTTGAAATCAGCATGCTGAATCGCCAGATTCTGACGGTCAGTGAGCTGAAAAACAGCGATTAGACGGAAAAACTGCGGGAAAACACCACTTTTTTCGCTCTAATCACTGTCTTTTCAGCACCCAAACTTCCTGAATCTCGCGATTTCAAGGCCGGATTTGTGATAACTGGTGTTCAGGGATCACACTGAGCATCGTCACGCTCAAAAATGATGAGATCTCAAAAACTTCGGATTCTGGATTCTGAAGCCGGAATTCTGATGTCGTCAGATTCCTTCGGTTAAGGTCTAGAAAGACTGGCCGCATCGTGTTTAGTCTAAATAAACTGAATTTGTTGAAATCAGCATGCTGAATCGCCAGATTTCTGACGGTCAGTGAGCTGAAAAACAGCGATTAGACGGAAAAACTGCGGGAAAACACCACTTTTTTCGCTCTAATCACTGTTTTTCAGCACCCAAACTTCCTGAATTTCGTGTTTTCAGGGCCTGAATTTGTTAGAATCTGCCTGCTGAAATCGCCAGATTCTGACGGTCAGTGATCTGAAAAACAGCGATTAGACGGAAAAACTGCGGGAAAACACCACTTTTTCGCTCTAATCACTGTTTTTCAGCACCCAAACTTCCTGAATCTCGCGATTTCAAGGCCGGATTTGTGATAACTGGTGTTCAGGGATCACACTGAGCATCGTCACGCTCAAAAATGATGAGATCTCAAAACTTCGGATTCTGGATTCTGAAGCCGGAATTCTGATGTCGTCAGATTCCTTCGGTTAAGGTCTAGAAAGACTGGCCGCATCGTGTTTAGTCTAAATAAACTGAATTTGTTGAAATCAGCATGCTGAATCGCCAGATTCTGACGGTCAGTGAGCTGAAAAAACAGCGATTAGACGGAAAAAACTGCGGGAAAACACCACTTTTTCGCTCTAATCACTGTTTTTCAGCACCCAAACTTCCTGAATCTCGCGATTTCAAGGCCGGATTTGTGATAACTGGTGTTCAGGGATCACACTGAGCATCGTCACGCTCAAAAATGATGAGATCTCAAAACTTCGGATTCTGGATTCTGAAGCCGGAATTCTGATGTCGTCAGATTCCTTCGGTTAAGGTCTAGAAAGACTGGCCGCATCGTGTTTAGTCTAACTTAACTGCATTTGTTAGAAATCGGCATGCTGAATCGCCAGATTCTGACGGTCAGTGAGCTGAAAAACAGCGATTAGACGGAAAAACTGCGGGAAAACACCACTTTTTCGCTCTAATCACTGTTTTTCAGCACCCAAACTTCCTGAATCTCGTGATTTCCAAGGCCGGATTTGTGATAACTGGTGTCCAGGGATCACACTGAGCATCGTCACGCTCAAAAATGATGGGATCTCGGAACTTCGGATTCTGGATTCTGAAGCCGGAATTCTGATGTCGTCAGATTCCTTCGGTTAAGGTCTAGAAAGACTGGCCGCATCGTGTTTAGTCTAGTTTAACTGATTTGGACGAATCTGTCTGCTGAATCGCCAGATTCTGTCGGTCAGTGAGCTGAAAAAACAGCGATTAGACGGAAAAACTGCGGGAAAACACCACTTTTTCGCTCTAATCACTGTTTTTTCACCACCCAAACTTCCTGAATCTCGTGATTTCAAGGCCAAATTTGTGATAACTGGTGTCCAGGGATCACACTGAGCATCGTCACGCTCAAAAATGATGGGATCTCGGAACTTCGGATTCTGGATTCTGAAGCCGGAATTCTGATGTTGTCAGATTCCTTCGGTTAAGGTCTAGAAAGACTGGCCGCATCGTGTTTAGTCTAACTTAACTGAATTTGTTAGAATCTGCCTGCTGAATCGCCAGATTCTGACGGTCAGTGAGCTGAAAAACAGCGATTAGACGGAAAAACTGCGGGAAAAACACCACTTTTTCGCTCTAATCACTGTTTTTCAGCACCCCAAACTTCCTGAATTTCGTGTTTTCAAGGCCGGATTTGTGATAACTGGTGTCCAGGGATCAAACTGAGCATCGTCACGCTCAAAAATGATGGGATCTCTGAACTTCGGATCTGGATTCTGAAGCCGGAATTCTGATGTCGTCAGATTCCTTCGGTTAAGGTCTAGAAAGACTGGCCGCATCGTGTTTAGTCTAACTTAACTGAATTTGTTAGAATCTGCCTGCTGAATCGCCAGATTCTGACGGTCAGTGAGCTGAAAAAACAGCGATTAGACGGAAAAACTGCGGGAAAACACCACTTTTTCGCTCTAATCACTGTTTTTCAGCACCCAAACTTCCTGAATCTCGTGATTTCAAGGCCGGATTTGTGATAACTGGTGTCCAGGGATCACACTGAGCATCGTCACGCTCAAAAATGATGGGATCTCGGAACTTCGGATTCTGGATTCTGAAGCCGGAATTCTGATGTCGTCAGATTCCTTCGGTTAAGGTCTAGAAAGACTGGCCGCATCGTGTTTAGTCTAACTTAACTGAATTTGTTAGAATCTGCCTGCTGAATCGCCAGATTCTGACGGTCAGTGAGCTGAAAAACAGCGATTAGACGGAAAAACTGCGGGAAAACACCCACTTTTTCGCTCTAATCACTGTTTTTCTGCACCCAAACTTCCTGAATCTCGTGATTTCAAGGCCGGATTTGTGATAACTGGTGTCCAGGGAATCACACTGAGCATCGTCACGCTCAAAAATGATGGGATCTCGGAACTTCGGATTCTGGATTCTGAAGCCGGAATTCTGATGTTGTCAGATTCCTTCGGTTAAGGTCTAGAAAGACTGGCCGCATCGTGTTTAGTCTAACTTAACTGAATTTGTTAGAATCTGCCTGCTGAATCGCCAGATTCTGACGGTCAGTGAGCTGAAAAACAGCGATTAGACGGAAAAAACTGCGTGAAAACACCACTTTTTCGCTCTAATCACTGTTTTTCAGCACCCAAACTTCCTGAATCTCGTGATTTCAAGGCCGGATTTGTGATAACTGGTGTCCAGGGATCACACTGAGCATCGTCACGCTCAAAAATGATGGGATCTCGGAACTTCGGATTCTGGATTCTGAAGCCGGAATTCTGATGTCGTCAGATTCCTTCGGTTAAGGTCTAGAAAGACTGGCCGCATCGTGTTTAGTCTAACTTAACTGAATTTGTTAGAATCTGCCTGCTGAATCGCCAGATTCTGACGGTCAGTGAGCTGAAAAAACAGCGATTAGAC